>JAODXP020000018.1:10523197-10525697 GCA_027497455.2 Sardinella longiceps
CACACACACACACACACACACACACACACACACAGCTACGGCTGTGAAAGTGAGGACGGCTGTGGTGTGGTGGGTAAACATCCCCGTCCGGCCTCTGATGGCGGGAGACGAGATGAGACGAGACCAGACGACGAGACCAGCGAGCCGAGTCTCTATGTTCCTTTTTCCCTTCCCCTCTCCACAAACTGATTATGGGTCCGTCTGGCTCACTCACGGGTGAATCATGTTGTGTGACAAACCCCATCTTTGAGAGGCCAGTCACAGACCGACTTCCTCAGGACTGAAGCTCTGCCAGCCAGCGGAGTCTAATTTAACTTCAGAGGCCTTCGCTTCGCTTTGCTCCGACTGATAGCAATCATCTACGACTCTCCCCACTTAGCTCCACTGACGCCTCCCCTTCATTCAAGGCTTTGATGGCAAAGACAAAAAAACATCTTGAGATGCGCAGCCTCGTCAAAGATTAGGCCCAAAGTTTTTATTTCATTTTTGTATAGGCTGCTGATTATAATTTGATTATGTAGTCTGGGGATGAGTGATTGACTTTCTCATGTTCAGGGACGTAACCAGCAAGTCAAATTTGCACATTAAACTCCTACTAAATCTTTTAGGAGGTGCAGTAAATTCATATGGCTTATAAAACGTACTTTGAAAAGGCTGTGTTTTTACTCAATGTGAAGAAGATAACACAGATAAGATTATGTGGTTGTCTTGTGTGTGGTATATAGGCCATCCCATGCTGGGCCTGTCTGGTGCTGGGGAACTGGGCTATAGTGGTCTTGATTACACACCGAGCTGGGGAGCAAATTCAAAATGCTCTGCTACAGTGTGTGTGTGTGTGTGTGTGTGTGTGTGTGTGTGTGTGTGTGTGTGTGTGCTGGGTTAGGCCAGCGTACAAAATAAAAATAAACCTTAGTAAGACATTTTCTCAGATAGTTTGTCTTTGTTCGCCAGTCCACAGCTGCTAGAGAGGGCCATAACATACATGAACACACACACACACACACACAGACACACACAGAGAGAGAGACACACACACACACACACACACACACACACACACACACAGAAAGAGAGAGAGAGAGAGAGAGAGAGAGAGAGAGAGACAGACAGACAGTTCTTCTCATGCTTCCATAGGCACAGCAGGGAGTTGTGCTTAGTAATGCAATCCTGACCAAGAGCATCTGATGAGGGATGACAGTAGATGAATATACACATTAACTCTCTCTCTCTCTTCCTCTACTTCTGTCTCTCTCTCTCTCTCTCTCTCTTCTTTATCTCTCTATCTCTTTCTTTCTGTCTGAAACTAGTAAACCTGTTCTTTGCAGGGAACTGCTTACAGTAAAGGAATATTCCACCTCTCAGTGCTTGCGTTTTCCTTGTCTGGCAACCCCAATTTTACCTATAGATTGGCATAGGCGCTGGAAAGTAAAGTAGCCAAAGAGTTGCTATCTGGAAACTTTACATTCCAGCGCTTATGCTAAGCTACAGCTAAAATAAAGCTGAAAATTGGGGCTGCTGGACAGGGAAAACACATGCACTGAGAACAACATGCTTTAGCCCATTTATGTAAGTCTAGGTAAGAGGGTAAATAACCACTTTTCATTAAAAAGTGGAATATTCCTTTAAAGAGAGAGGGAGAGGAAAAGATTGAGAAGTGAGGGAGAGAAGTGAGGTGGGTGGGACGGAGAGAAGGAGAAAAAGAGAGATAGAGGGATAGAGAGAGAGAGAGGGAGAGGAAGAGTCCGGTGCTGTGTGCACAATGAGCAGAAAGCATGGTGCTTCTGGTCGCAGAATGAAACAGTGCTCTTGTCTCATGCTCAGAGTAATTTTCCACTTTTCTATGTGGGGCAGAGGCAAGGCATACTTCCCTTGTCCTTGTGCATGCATATCAGTGTGTGTGTGTGTGTGTGTGTGTGTGAGAGAGAGAGAGAGTGCGCCGGTGCATGAGCTCTACTGCGTGTGTCTTGATTCAGTGCGTGTGTGTATGTGTGCATAATTGCATGTTTGTGTGTGTGTGTCTGTGCTAGCGTGTGTGCTTGCATGCATATGTGCGTATGTGTGTGTGTGTGTGTGTGTGTGTGTGAGTGAAAAAGTGTGTGTGTGTGTGTGTGAGAGAGAGAGAGAGAGAGAGAGAGAGAGAGAGAGAGAGAGTGTGTGTGTGTGTGTGTCTGTGTGTGTGTGAGAGAGAGAGAGAGAGTGTGTGTGTGTGTGTGTGTGTGTGTGTGTGTGTGTGTGTGTGTGTTGGGATACAATACAATAGCGGCATAGTCCTGTGGCGGCTACACCCCTGCCCGTGTCACTGAGCAGCCAATCAGAATGAAGCCAAGGGGGCAACGCTGCCGAAGGAAGCAGAGTCCTCCTCCACACACCTCCCAGAACACAACACAACACAACACACACATACACACACACACGACACAAAACACAACACAACTGCTAACCCAAGCAATGTGCCGTGCCATTCTGCCAGCCCCAGAGTTTTCATTCCCTTTCTGCCTGC
>JAODXP020000018.1:10530697-10555697 GCA_027497455.2 Sardinella longiceps
CCCCCCACCCCCAAACCCTCGTCTCCAACGATAATTACTACTCACTTCCTCTGACAGGCATGCGTTCTCTTTGGCCTCACCTGGTGATAAGCTCAGGCAGGGAGAGAGACAAAGGAGAGCGAAAGAGAGAGTGAGAGAGAGAGATAGATAAATAAAGAGGGAGAGAGCTTTCATTGTTTCTCTCTGTCTCGCTCTTTTTGACCTTGCTTACAGAAATTGAGATTAGGGGTTGGCATTCTGTAGTTAGCTGGATGGGAGACCCAATAGAGTCAGCTTCTCAAAAAGAAAAAATACAAAAAAATCAAACACACACACACACACACACACACACACACACACACACACACCAATGAGGAGCACCAGTGTTCACTCAGCGATGACTGAGCTTTTCCTCTTCTCTAATTTATTTGAGTCGAGGGCTAAAACAAGGCCAGCACAGGTGAAGAATGACAGGCGTTTCAGGAAGAGGAAGATGGAAACTGTAGTGGATATCTTTGATAGTTTTAGTTTTTGTACATGTGCTCCACCAAAAAACGGGAACTCTGTAACATGACTCAAGAACCGGGACTGGAGGCCATCTAAAAATACGCCATCTGCCTAGACCATCATCTTGCGCAAAACATCCAACCGCACTGGCCTTGCAATCAGCAAATTAATACGCCCGCAAAGGAACACTCTGCATGCTCTTATCATCCACTACATGCTGACCAGTGAGATACACTCAGGGATACCAAACACATTACAGCCTACTGTAGAGAGTGACGCAGCGTTCGGAAATCACCAAATTACAATATAAGCAGTATCATAAGGTGAGTCAGAAATCAACAGGAATGACACTCCTCCTCATATGCGTTTCTCGTCTCCTCCCAGGTGACCTTATGAAGGAGATCAGGCATCCGTTTCCCAAAAGCATAGTTGCTAACCAGTTAGCATCTTAGTTGTGTTGCTTAGTTGTGCTAACTTAGCTAACTTATTAGCCAGAAAATTGCTAAAACTTAGTTAGCGGCTAAGCTTTTGAGAAACGGACCCCAAAATGAAGATCAGCGGTCTGGGGTCGAGACTCTGAGACGTGGCTGAGGTCCAGTGGACGCACGAATGGACGGACTGAGGATGTGCTTACAGCACCCAGGAAAAGTGGGGTGGGGGAGTGGGTGTAGGGGCAGAAGAACCTGTCTCTGTCAGTCACTCAGGAGGGCGCTGGGATCGGTGTCAGGAACGTCCTGGTCTGGCGGCATCTCCTGGACACGCTGCCACAGAACAGAACGGTCCCTGAAACGCCCTCACGTCGACCCCTGGCCCCCTCGCTGCCGTAAATCCTCCCTGGGCAAGGCAGGCATGCGTCCCCGATCCTGAAGCCACTACTGCTCCTGCTGCCACCACCACCGCCACCATCGTCAACGTCGACCGCAGGGGCGGGCCCTGTGCACAAGCAGTGGCCATGGACCCCCTCACCATCTGGAATACAATTCCAGACGCCTCAAGGGCCCTCCCCCCTCTTGACCCCCTTTCCCTCCCAGTACGACGCTGCTGGTCGGCCGTGCTGCACAGCCTCCGGAGGTCAACACCAGGTGAAATCTCAGAATGCCGGCAAGCAAAAGGCATTTATTTATTTGCGCCCTTGTGCCCAGGTGGACAACAGAAGCCTTTGTGCCCAAATGTGAGAAACACGTGTGGAGGATAATGTGCAATCAGGCCGTGCAGTTTTGAATAGAGTGACCTGGAACACCTCAGCAAGGATGAGGGACACCGTGAAACAAACATTTAGTACTTACTCAGTACTTAGTGACACTTGACACTGTTCAATGTGATAATATATCCAATCACAGAGAAGGTGTTAAACCAACTGTTTGGTTAAAAGGTGTATGAAAGACTAGTCACAGTAGCAAGAGGGCCTGAAACACTATAGCGTTCATCAAGAATGGAATTTATTAGGAATGTGTGGATGAATGTATGCTATTCACGACTGGCAGGATTATGTGCACTGTTGTCTGTATGGCAGAGCTTCACAGATACAGATATGTACTGCTGCCTAGCATCTTGCAGTCTGGGAATAATAAATGGACTTAAATGTATTTCACAGCAGCAGAGTTACCATTCACACTGTGTGATGATTGGTTGTATTTCAGATTAACGAGATATGATGCTTGTTCCTCGGCCTCAGCCACAATGCAGAGTTTCTTTCACAAGCCTTTGCTTTTTCCATGTGCAGATTACTTAAAGGTTACTTGGGAACGTAACCTGAATGCCAAGGGACCACAGGGGAAACCAGCATACTGTTGCTAAAAGCTGGTGCAATGCATCTTTTCTTGTTTGATATACAGTAAGACTAATGTTTTAATTGTACATTGTCCCTTAAAAAATAAAACGGATAAAAAACAGTAAATCAATGATGCATTTCCTGTTTAGAGGGTCTGCAAGGCCAGCAGATCACTTGGCCACTGGCAAATTAAGCAATTATAAGTCGACACTAAAGTGAGGGCCATCCAAAGTGTGTGTGTGTGTGTGTGTGTGTGTGTGTGTGTGTGTGTGTGTGTTTGAGGTGGAAAGGCCTTGCATAACACATAAGACTCTGCTACTCTGCCACCTCCTTCATGGGTAACTTAGCAAATGATCTCCAAAGCAAACAGACACAGCTGGAGAAACATCTCTCCTCACTCAGCCCCCCAGAGCAATCACTTCCATCTCTAAATTTATACAGCCAATTTACACCCCACACAAGACAGGTTTCAGCGTCTGTCACGCCGCTAAATTAAGAGTGCCAGTCTGACACCCATGCAGGCTTCCAGTTCCAGGACTGCAAACACTTCCAGCAGATCTGCACGCTCTGAGAGCTGAGCCCAAACTTCTCGATTTGGATAGAAGCTACTGTGCATTCCACTCTATGATACTATGTTTATAATTCATATAGTGCCATATACCTGGGTATTTGCACCAATGTGTCTGGCTGTGTGTGTCGGATTATATGCACCTATGTACTGTATCTGACTGCATGTGTCTGCATGCATCTATGACTCTGACTGTATGCATCTACTGTATATATCTGACTGCATCTATGAATCTGACTGTATGCATCTATGTATCTTACTGCATCTATGAATCTGAATGCATCTATGTGTTTGACTACATCTATGAATCGGACAACATCTATGAATCTAACTGTGCATCTATATACTGTATGTGACTGTATGCATTTATATGACTGTACGTATGTGACAGAGATGGCGGGTTCTAAACCCGTGGGTGGATTATATATGACTGTATGTATCTATATATCTGTACAGTTGTATGCATCTTTATTTCCGATTATTTGACTCTTTATGTCTGACTGTATGCTCCTCCACCACCGTCATCCATTTTCGAACTGGCAAGGTTTCAGTGTTCCGATGTTACTCAAAATATAGGCTAACCGACTGCTGGATTCCATCTCTCTCTCTCTCTCTCTCTCTGTGTGTGTGTGTGTGTCTCTCTCTCTCTCTCTCAGTCAAACAAATGAAGTAGAGGGGAAAGTGTGTTAAAAGTTAAAAGAATTTTTAATGACCTTGATAAACTTTGTATGACCTCCCACCTTTTGAGATAGAGAATCAGGGTGTGGAGTAAGCATGATGCTATCGGCAGACATGCAGATAAACGAATTCAGCTATCTGGATATTTAATTCTACTGTCTGTACACAGAAACAAAAGCCTTTCTCACTGGTCCTCTGCCTTTCCATCATTTCAAACTACTGTAACAAAAGGGACAGCTGCATCTGAAAATACAGCATGACGAACCATTAAATGACATTAAGATTACCTTTCGTAACTTCAAGGTCTGCATTACAATAAATATCACACATGGCAGTGCTTCAATAATACTGGTCTATCATAAATGCCATTCAGTCTTTCAGAAAAGTCACTACGTAATGACATTTTGCTAACGAAGAAATTAGTTTACTATTATGAATTACATTACAAGTCAGGGTTGTAGCTTTGTACTGGCATACAGTATGTTAACACCATTATCAACATAAAAGTCTACAGGAGTTATTGTCAGTAAGCTACTATAATGTGATGGAACAGATATCAATAAGATTTTTTAAGGAAAAGATTGGAAGCAACCTCTTATTGATTAAAGCTGCCCTATGTATTCTTTTGGTTTATAACTAGAGCTGGCTACCTAAAAGACACAAAAACCTTCCAAATGTTTCTCAAAACCTCACAGGCACCATTATATAGGCCACTTAGTGTTTGATGGCAGGGAGGTGAACAAAGCCATGCTGCAACTAAATTGCGTTTTATTTTGAGGTGGTTCCTAGCCACCATGGCACAGCGGAAATCATACTTGCTTACCAACCCTTCCAATGACTACATAGCATCCAAGTTAATCTGAGATAGACAGTAGCTTACAACATGTTATATTATAATAGGATATTTGAAATAGTGGTGTGAAAAGTTAGTGTTCCTTGAGTGTTAAAAGAGTGAAAGTTTGCAGGGTGCCAGATCACCACTCCAGGGACACGGGTTCGAGTCCGACCCAAGATCATTTCCCGATCCCACCCCATCTCTCTCTTCCACTTGTTTCCTGTCCATCTCTATACTGTCCTATCTGATTAAAGGCAAAAAAGCCCAAAAAATATCTTTAATCTAAATAAGTTTGCATGATCTCACATACGCCTAATTTGTGACATTTTCACTTATTGTATTTCCATTATTATAATGTAATAACTGCAAATATGCAAATAGACATGCAACACTGGAGCTAGTTTCTCAAAGCCATCGAATGAAATGGGGCGAAAGGTAAAGGAGGGAGAGGTCTATACTCAACTTGCATCAACACACACTGTCTAGATGTCTAAACCAAATGAAGTGACGTCACACACACCTAAAATAATTTTAGTTTATGCAGGCAACTGATATTGACCGGCAGATTTTTCACAGCTGTTATGTGTAGGCAAGTCAAAGCACAAAATAAACGCAAACTTTAGGTTAGGCTATGGTCCATGCCCAATGGACCAGACTCTCTCCTGCGTATGGCATGAAATATGTCTCGGCCATATAGGACGTTGACAACTCATTTTTCTTCTAGTATAACCTTGGCACCGTCTAAGCGTGCGCAAATATTTGAAGATGTTGACAAGAAGACAACTCCCTTCTCATTGCATAACCACAATTAACGAGCGAGAGATCCGTGAAATAGCCCGAGGGAGGCAAACATATGCAGCTCGAGCGCTCATGTGGCAGGGAGACTGGCATCTATACTGAAAAACGGCATCAAATAAGTATTAAGAACATTTTCCAATGTCTTGCAACTCTCAAGTTAACTTTTTCTAATGCCACAAAGTAGCCTAGGCCTATTTCAAGTAAGAGCGAAGAAAATTGCCGGCGAGCTGTCATGAATAAACTGCTGAAGTGAACTTGGCTAACAGACCATCGCACTGACCTGTTTTTCAGAGGCTGGCTCTTCAGCTCGTAATACGTTTTAGGCTCTTCGTGAAAATCCTCCCCAACCTCAAAGTCGGGTACTATGCCCGATTCTGCTTGCATGCCGTCAGCTGTCAACTTTCTATTAAACCTGAATAAATTACTAAAACTTCAATTTCAGCGAACGGTATCAGACACACGCAGTGCCAGCCACTGTGATGTGAACTATTCAGTCCTCCCAATGCTCCGCTGTCTGTAAAATTCTGTAGTCCTCTGGAAAATGTGATACCCAACCACTGAAGTAGCGATTGCCCACGCAGTAACTACAACAACCATGATTCATAGCGGCAAAGTGTGGTCGCTTGATATGGTTGTGTCAGCATCTTTTCATTGGTCACAGTAAAGACAAATGTTCTCTGATTGTTGGTGGTGGGAAGTTCATAAAACTAGCCTATACTAAAGTAACTAACTGTAATTGAAGAATTGGACACAAGGTAACCTAGAATAAGCATATAAATTAGGCTTGCTATGTTTCCTTTGGGCAGGCTGTATTCCAATGCTTGTAGAGCATTTTTAAGAAACCATTTGTGGTGTTATTTCAAACTAGGTTGGATGTTTTCCACTCTGACTAAATCCAAATGAAAATAATCTTACCCTAAATCATTTGTCTTAGTTTATATCACCTGTCAAAGTTGTTCTTCAACTTGTCCACTTGATGGCAGCATATCATAATGGAAGTCAGTGGGTGTGCTCTCACATCTGTCTGACCACTGCCTACTCAACAAGTAGGCCTAACACTTGCTCAGGAGGCTCTTTTAGATTTGCCATTCAAATAGTGTCACCAGCATGACAGAAACGGCACAGTTCAAAACACTTTACACAATCTCATCCTAAATCAGGATATAATTCACTTCATAAACCTTCCGTTTTTTTATTTCCCTGAACCGTTTATTTGTGTGTGTGTGTGTGTGTGTGTGTGTGTGTGTGTGTGTGTGTGTGTGTGTGTGTGTGTGTGTGTGTGTGCATATTGAGGAATACTGTATACAGACAAAAACTCAGACACTGCAACCAGACCCCAATATTTGTTAGTCCCACAGGTGTGCACTAGAAAGTGTCGAGGCAATGATAATTGTGTGTTGCTATGTATCCCCACCAGCCTGAGCCTCACCTTGGCCTTTTCAGGCACCTGCTGACTATCACACACAGCTGTCAACCTCAGGGTGGGTGAGACCAGACCAAGCAGGCTAGGAGAAAACAACAAGCATGCAGTGGCCTAGTGGATTCCAGTGAGTAGGAGCAATAGCTTTCTGTTACAGAGGGTAAAAGCAAAGATCATGCTTCGCTTCAACCCTCTCTGGTAAAAGCAGACAGTATTCCATGATCTTTGTTTGTGTTTACTGACTGCACTGTTAGATCAGAATTCAGAATTAAAATTAGAATCAGACTATTTGTCTATTTGTCCCAAAATGGGCTATTTAGTTTGACAGCTCCCAGTCTCACACAATAAGTAAATATATGAATACTAGGCCTATAAGTGGCAGTTCAAAGTAGGCAGGACAAAACAACACAGGTTCCAACACACACCACAGCTTGTCAATAACACCAGTCTTGCATCTGGGAGCACCCATAGTCACAGTCCACTCCTGACGGCCGTGATCCACCAGTAAGCAAAGCGAACTCCTTCACTACGCATTACAACGCACTGCTCATGTTCGCAGAGATGTTTTTCGTGGGTGTGTTTCAAAACACAGTTGCTGTTGAGTGGTTGAATCAAGAAAGCCCTCCCAATCGCGTATCTGTCATTGGATAGTCGCATGCGAAAGTCGCTTTCATTTGCATATAGTTGGGCATTGCTAAACTTTTTTCGCTGCCACCTAGTCGCATCGCTTAACCAGAATGCTTTGCAGACGCGATGGTCGCGTCTCATTGAAATGAATAGGGGTACAGCGATGCGAAATTCGCCTCGCTTGTAGGTGGATCACGGCAGTGACTCTTGGCTTCCTCATACATATCTGCAGTTAGGTGTCCTATCACTTATGGTCTCACATTTCCTTTCACCTGGACAGAATAAGAAAGAAGAGTTGATGGTGTCTAAAAAACATAATTGATATGCACATGGAATTCAACGCACACCAAAGGTCTTGGAGGAAGGCTCCAGCAGAGCTATAGCACTGGGCCTCAATTCACCAATCATTTTTAAACGAAAAAATAATTTGTTCTTAAATTCGTCAATATGGGTTTTTAAAACTAATTTAAGAAAAGTTCTCAAGAAAATCTTGGAGAATGAGTGCCATTGCTATTTATAATAAAATCTTATATGGAGGCAGAGTGTGTGACCCTTCGCTGTTGTTTTTTGTAAACAAGAATAATTGAGCATAATTATGCAGGTTTTCGGCATTTTCTACTGAATGTTTTTCATACTCTGGCCCTAGACAGCAAGCTCAATGCCTATTTCACACAGCAAGCACATTGTCACTTGGTGTGGTTTATGCACTGACGTACATAAGTGAGTAAGCTGGTTAGTTACCTCACCTCAGTTGTAGAGACACAATTCTCCAGTTCCTCTTAAACGCATATTACATTACTGAGAGGCAAACACATTGGGTTTCATGTATCTGAAGTTCCTACAACTGATGTCATCTCCCCCTTGCCCTTGACCTTCTGTCTGTGTAAACTATACATTAACTTTGAGTTTCAGATAATCAGCTGAAGATTGGACTAACCAAGCACATATATATGGTCAAGGCTTATTATACAATGGCTTTGGATAAAATCATCAGCTAAATTGAAAAAGATAAACATTATCTTGTTCCACTTCTATTGATGGGGATCAGTTTTACTACTGCCAGTTTTTTTTTTTTAATGCATCTTTATGTGTGTATTAAAAACCATTCACCCTGTATGTAAAATGCACAAAATTTGATCATTTCCATTATGGTGAATTTCAGGTAACTCTAAGATCAGGCAAATGGTTGTTTTTGTCTGAGGAAATGAAAATGGACAGTGCAAGCCGCCATCAGATTGTGATCCCACAGATAACAGGCCAGACAGCAAACAGAGAAAAAGGAAGTGGCCATCTAAGACTGTTGGGAAAGAGAGAGAGAGAGAAAGAGAGAGAGAGAGGGGGGGGGGGGTCTGGTTGGCTATATGTTCTCTTTTATCTCTGGTTGTTCGAAAGGAAGGTTCACACATAGTTTATTTTCTTCTGCACAACAGCATATGAACTCACACAAAACCTTGGGAAAAGCTGCCACTTCACACGTCTGTGAATGTCCTATACTACCCTTCTTAAATAAAGCTCTATACACAGAGCCAGTGAGATTAGCTCTGAAATATCCAGCATGATCTTAGTGATGTGCTCACACAGGTACGTACATCAGATCCAATCGTGAGGAGATGACTGGGAAGTTTGTCTGCTGATAGGAAATATCCCCTAAAATAGATGTCCTCACCGGATCTAGACACAGCATTTTTGCATTCTGTTGTGCTGCAATGCAAAACGCAAACCCTCTTACAAACAGAGTATGGGCTACTCGGAGGATCTTGCATTGTTACACCATCATCAGAACTCATGTGGGAAAGTATTGCGCAAACAGAACAGAACAGAACAGGACTAGAGTCTTATCTGAGGTGAGCAGACAAGAACACAATCCACACCGTGCAGATGGTTTTTGGAGGTGTTAATGAGGGCCGTTAGTCATGTCTGGTGACAGAAAGTCCACCCTGAGGGGGAGGAGACACAGGGACAATCCCATGGGCTAAACATTTACAGTATGGCTCTTATGGTGTGTCAACAAAACAGCAAAGATGACTCTCTGTCCATAAATCAACTGCTCTTGTGATAATGACGAGGCTATTAAAAGCCAACATTAGTTGTGAATGCTTGAAGTATTTTCAGAGACAGCAACATAGACCCATCCATCTTATGTGATGGCTACGCTTGCTTGTTGACAAATATTATGCAATGAGTATGAATGGACCAAAGGCTACTTCTTAGAAATTTCATAGTGATCTTATTGTCTTTTAGGATATCAATGGTCCCAGTAATGTCTTCAAAACTGTTATAAGCTTTTTGTGTTAAAACCTAAATAGTAATGTTTGTTTCTGAAAGCTGCTGCCTGTCTGTCAATGTAATCATTAATATTTCATGAGCAGTTGTAGCTCCTCTGTCTCTGTATTGTTTATGGCTGTCTGTTGTTAATGTGGTGCTGTGAAGACCAAATGCTTGTGTAGGCTTGGCTACTTATACCTGGAGCTCAGAGGGATTCAAAAGAAGTGTTCTTTTTAAAAATGCTACTAGGCCTATTAATAATAGTCATTTATGATTTTTCCATTTGGGTTGTCATGAGAATGCCTCTGTTTACCACTGCAGGTAGAGGATAGTGGATTTGACAATAGCTCTATACTGTAGCCTACCAGCTTATCAAACAATAATCTGAAACAAACAAATATCTTTTGAGTAATAGGCTATATTTCTCATTTTGTCAATCAGCCATATATTGTGAATCATCAATTAGGCCTATATTGTCAAACCAATCATTCACCTTTTTGTTACTAATTATTTTACTACCATGCTCTCTACCTTACCCTAGCCAAGGAATCCAACAGAAAATATAGCCAACCGTATAGAGGATAACTTGAAATGTGGTGTGGCATTGGTTTCATATTTTCAATAGGCCTATCTATCTATCTATCTATCTATCTATCTATCTATCTATCTATCTATCTATCTACTAGTCACGCTTGAATGCATGTAGGCTATTCACTGTATAAATCATTTCCCATGCACTCACAATAGGCTCATAATCGGCTGTGAGCCGAGCGAATTTTCTGTTCATATTGAAAGTGTGTGTACACAATGGCAGGGGTCTGTCGGAGACAGCTGGATGCCCTGGTGTTGGATCCAGTGAGGCGAAGGCGTGGTAAGCGCAGATGAATGCAGGCGTGCGCGACGCGCGGGTACGAGAAGCGAGAGACACAGTTCAGCGGCTCTCTCCTCCTGTGCAGAAAACGAAGAAAGAATAGGCGAGGGATGGACTGAATATGCTCGCAGTGTGCCGGGGAAACACCTGCCTTCTGGACGCCAGAAAACGACGAGCTGAATTAGAAGGAAACGCCCAGTAGCGAGGTTTGTCTCCTCCAGTGATATATATGTATGGCAATATGTCCGATTTCTGTATTTTTCAAATGTTTGATTGACCAAGTAACTGCCTTATTCCGTGTGTGAAAGTGGGAATGAATCGATTTATCACTTTAGCTGGTTTAACCAGGGAAATTCTGTCAACGTTTAGCGAGCTCGTGTTCCTTTTCTCTTACTGTTTGGTGTGTCTCCTAGGATTTCTAAACAAAGAGAATAGATTACAAATATCATTCATCTGCCGGGTGGCTGCGGTGAAAAGGGAAATCGCCGGTCGGTCATGTGGATTGAACTCATTCATCGTTTTCATGCTTCTGTTTAAATGGATTTAACCATGGCCGAGCCAATGCCGACTTATCGTGCAGCGTAACGTTATAGCCTAACGTTAGTTCATTTCAGGGATGTAAGTCAATATCTTGAAATAGTTATTAATAGAGAATGCGTATCCTCATTAAAGCTCATTATGACTGTTGGAAATCATACAGATTTTTTTTTATTTAGGCTATTGAATAACGTTAGTGGTCGTGAAAGGACTATTACTAATGGGTCGATAAAACAGTGAGATTGAATGACACGAAATAGACATGACTGTGACCTGATGATACCAAGCATTTAGGCTCAACGCCCACAAACTGCACAACAAAGGACGCACTTGGAGAGAAGTTTCTGTACTTATAAACAACTGATTTGATGAGGGTTTTTTTTCTCATTACACGGCTTGTGAACAGAACATTAGTTTTAAACGGAAATAGTCTTGGTAGTGACAAGTCATGGGTTTGTGGATCATTTTTGCAAAATAGCTGTGTGATCTGTTGTGTTGTCATTTAAGCTTTTTTTCATTTTGACAACTAAATAACATGATGCATGCATCACTCTTAGGGCGCATTAGTCAGAAACAAAAAGCTGCCAATTCTCTCTGTCCATTTCAGGCATTAAAAAATTAGAAGACCTGAATTTGAGTATCCTAGGTTACATCCAGAGCTGAGTGTAGTAGCCTATCTTCCCCTCACTGTCTACACGGGAGGAAGGTGAAGTTTATTTGGCTTGAAGCATGATACAGTTCCTCCACAGTTAATCAAATGCCAAAAGTAGCCTACTCTAGTAACTACAGTATCTCACAGTGAAGGTCAATGGGCCCATTTTAAAACCGCCATTGTTCCGAGAAGTCGTGGGTAAACACAGGTGTTATGTGTGACAGCCAATAAGATTATGATTCAGTGTAGCAAAATCAGATCCTTATTGGATATCATTAAGAACAATGCGGCGACTTGGAAAAATGGCTGCTTTGAAATAGGCCCATTAGTTAGAGCATGTGAAGATGACTGGAACTACCAGGGCAAGCCGGAGGCAGAAGAGGACCTCCCCACACACACACACACACACACACACACACACACACACACACACTCACAATGTCTTTTCATAATGCATTTTAGCATCACATGGAATGGGGTTGTCTCTTGTTATCTCATAACCGTAACTCTTTTGGGACCTAGCAGCTACCCTACAGTATAAATGATATGTGATGATCACTTCCCCCAGTGGTCAGAGACTTTGGCTATGTATCATTATGGTCTGTGTACATTTAGCCTAATTCTGGTAATATTAGGCTGTGTTGTGTTGACTTGAGACCCACCAGGGGTTAAGAGGGATTCCAAAGCAGAAGATGAAGGGACATGTCGGCTGACTTGTCTCTCACTGTTTTAATCCCAAATGTGGGTTAAACTCGTATTTTGGGCTTTTGTCCCGATCGTAGGCTGCTGCAGGCCTACTGTGTGTTTAAGGCCGGATGAAGTCATGCTGGAGCTGGGGCTGGAGTTGGAGTTGGTCATTTGCATGGGTAGCTCTGCTTTGCATAGCTGGAAGAGGAGTAGGCCTACTGTAGGTTGGGTTTCTCAGTCGGCCAGGTGATTTAGCAGCCGTACGCTGTAAAATTTAAAGGATACTCGAAGCACTTTTTTTCAAGGTTCCTCTCTTTGCCACACTGGCCGAACCCATAATGGAGCTTTTAGGAACCCTTTTAAAAAATACATTAGTTTTCTGAAGATCTTTGAAGGATACAGTACATGAGGCTCTTGTAAAGGTTCCTTCATTTTGGGTTCCATCTTTACAAGAGCCTCAAGTATCCTTCAAATATCCATAGAGAACTAAGTGTATTTATTTAAACGGTTCCTGAAAGCTCCATTCTTGGTTCTGCCAGTGTAGTGACGTGAGGAACCTTAAAAAGTGCTTTGACTATCCTTTAATTTTTCACAGCCGTAGTGTTAGCCGTTGTTGAGACACAATGCTACTGAATGGTTCTTTAGCTTGGGCTAACCCTTTAGCCCCACAGGCCCTCTGCTGCTTCCCTACTGACAAGCCAACACTGTTCCCTCAGTATCAGTCTGTCCCCTCAGTATCAGCAAAGATCATGGAATACTGAACAATATATGAGACAAGATATGGCATCATAATACATTTCAATGGGAGCAAACTGGAATACTGTACTTCCTCTGCTTCAACCTTCTGTGGTATCAGTAAGTCCACTCCGCTCCCATATGGACTGAGTGCAGCGCAGCTGGATGTGCTGTGCTTTGTCTCATTGGCTTTGTGCTTCTGATGTGCTGTAAACACTTTAAAGAAGTTCTTACCACAGTGTGGTGTTTTGAACCCCCCAGTCTCCCCCCTCTCTCGTACACACACACACACACACACACACACTCGCGCACACACACACACACACACACACACACACAAAAAAGGAGCACATTCCTTCCCCCTCTTCTGTGTGTAAACCAGTGTGAGTCTCTTGTTGTTTGACGAAAACAACAGAAACAGAAATGTCTTGACGCCAAGATTGGTGGTCAGCGTGATAAACAGGAAGTGTTGGTTCGAGGGATGTTGTTTTTTTCGCAGAGAGAGAAGAGGGAAGTGAAGTGAAGTGCCACTGAGTGAAGAGCCCGGCGACGGAGACTGACTTTTGCTCTTCTCTCTCTGAGCTCCAGGAGGCCTCTCCTCTTGGGGCAGGAAATCCTGTCTAAAACTCAACAGCCTGTGTCTCATTTGCAGCACCCCATCCCCCCAGTGTCACTCAAGACATGCATGCATTGTTTTGAATCTCCATCCGTGAGATAATTGGAAATAAGGAGACGATCATCGCCACTCTAGAGGAAAAGCCTCCCAGTGTCGTTCAAGACATGCATGCATTGTTTTGAATCTCCATCTGTGAGATGAATGGAAATAAGGAGACGATCATCGCCACTCTGGAGAAATAAAAGAAGCATAAATTAGTGCCTGGAATGATCTCCACTAGCCAGATCTCACTTACAGTTTAGGAGCTGAGCAGCGGCAGCACTGCTAAGCATTAATCACTGGTGATTTGTGGGCTGCACATATATTTATAGTGCGGTGTCATTCTTTGCTGTCGTTTGTGGTCCGTGAAGAAGGGCTTTACAATCCTTTCCTAGATTCCCCGCATCCTGAGTCTGCTGCTGCTGCTGCTGTGAAGAGCTTTTTTGTTTGAAGTGCGTTGACACCCTTCATCAGCGATTGGGTTGCGCTACTTCGTGTGAGGATGCATAGTGTGTGGTGTGTGTGTGTGCATGTGTGTGTGTGCTCAGTGCTCAGTTAGCAGCGCGTCTCCTTGAGGGAGTCTGACATCCTCTCATGAAGTAGTAGACTTCTCCCTCCCCAGGAGAAACACACACACACACACACACACTACATGAAGTAGTAGACGTCTCCCCGGAAAGAACACACACACACCACAATATGCATCCTCACATGAAGTGTTACCCAGAAAGACAGTGCACGCATGCGCGCGCGCACACACACACACACACACACACACACACACACACACACACACACACACACACACACACACACACACACACACACACACACACACACACCTCTTTATGCATCCTCACATGAAGTAGTAGACTTCTCCCCAGAAAAAAAACACACACACACTCATACACACACACACACACACACACACACACCATGCTATGTGTGTACCTTCTCTTGATATCTCTCAGAACTAAAACATGCCTCCTAGAGAATCAGCTGGCAGTGGAAAAGAAGTGGAGGAGTTCTGTAGCAGCGCTAATGGTCTTCTGTCTGACAAGCTGATGCCCCACCACCCCCCCTCACCCCCCAGGGTACCTACCCTGTGTGCTACACGCACACACACACACACACACACACACACACACACACACACACACACACCACACTGCCCCACTGGCTCTCAGCTCTGCTGCTGTCTAATTGCTTGCTCTGTCTGAGCACCAGGACCGGCACCCTCTCCTCTCCGCCGTCTGCCGCCGTCTGCTGAGAGAAACGTGGGCTGTCCAGTGCTCTCCACTGCTCTCCATCCACTGCCGTCCAGTGCAGTTTGTCCAGTGCAGTTTGTCCAGTGCTGTTTGTCCAGTGTTCTCCATTGCTGTCCAGTGCTGTTTGTCCAGTGTTGTCCATGGACTGCAGTTCTGTTTGTCCAATGCTCTCCAGTGTTGTTTGTCCAGTGCTCTCCAGGGCTCTCCAGGGCTCTCCAGTGCTGTTTGTCCACCGCTGTTTGTCCAGTGCTGTCCGGTGCCATGTCTCTGGCCATGTCTGTGGGAGGTGTGAGGAGTGAGAAGGGCATCTTTGTCTTCAAGGCGTGACTGTAAGGAGGGCAGCAAAGAGGCGTGGGCATCACAACCCCTTACCCCTCCCTGCACCCCACACACACCCCCCCCCTTTGCCCAAAGCGCAGTGGGCAGTGCAGTGCAGTGGGCATCATCCCTATCCCAGCCCCGCACAAAGAGACGGCAGATTTTAGAGGAGAAGTGTGGAATTTCCTACCATTTATTTCTGTTTATTTCAGGATGGCCTTGTTAAGATTATGCACCCCTAAACTACACACACACACACACACACACACACACACACACACTCACACACACACACACACACACACACTCCTTCTTATGTTTTTGGCTTTGAACAAGGTCTGTCACTCTGTGTGACTAAATATGCGGTGAGGATTGCTGGATGCTGCAGGGCTGTATTCAGCTTGAGAGATCCGTAGACGCTGCTGTCATTGTCAGTGGAGGAGGAGGAAGAAGAGGAGGAGGAGGAGGAGGAAGAGGAGACTGAGTACCCTCTACAAATCCTTCAGTGCAGCACCCTTTGACTCCCCCGCCCGTGCAGGTTCAGAGACATGGCCAGGAGAGGAGCTCTGCTCGCTGCTCTACTCTCTGCTCCTCTCATCTCCCCTTCTGTCCCCTCTGCTGCTGCCCTGCCCCTACCCCTGCCTCTCCCTTTTCTTCCCATCCCCTCACCCTCTGCCTCTACCCCTGCCTCTTTTCCTGCCCTGCCTCTGACTCTTCTCTTGCCCCTACCCCTGCCTCTGACTCTTCTCTTGCCCCTGCCTGTGTCTCTGACTCTTCTCTTGCCCCTACCCCTGCCTCTGACTCTTCTCTTGCCACTGCCTGTGTCTCTGACTCTTCTCTTGCCCCTGTCTCTGCCTCTTCTCTTGCCCCTGCCTCTTCTCCTGTCCCCACCCCTGCCTCTTCTCCTGCCCCCACCCCTGCCTGTAACCCTGTCTCTTCTCTTGCCCCTGCCTCTGATCCTGCCCCTGCCTCTGTCTCTTCTGTTTCCTCTGCCTCTGCCCCTCCCTTTGCCCCTACTCTTGCTACTACTGCTGCCCCTGCTCCATGATGACTGACTCTCCCCCCCACTCCCTCCCTCGGGGACTGCAGTCAACCCCCCCAACACACACACACACACACACACACACACACACACACACACACACACACACACACACACACACACACACAGCCCACTGCAGAGCCCCTGTAACTCCTCATTGTGAAACTCTGCAGCAGCAGCGGCAGCGGCACCTATTCAAGGGTGGGTTGGGTGCTGGTGATGGTGAGGGGGGACGAATCAGAGCACAGCACAGCTCCGTCCCAGGCGACGCTGTAATAATCCTCTATTAATCACTTGCAGCTGTAGTCCTCTCTAGGGAAAGTGCATTTTAAAGGCATTCTAGAGCATTTTAAAGACATTCTAGTGCATTCTAAATTCATTCTAGTTTGCTTTAGCGGGAGAGCAATAAAGTGTTTGGTTCCAGGCCAGTAGTGTTGGGGACTGACTGGCTAGCTGTCTGGGGATGCAGAGATCATATCAAGACAAAACGATGTGCCGTGTGGTGTTATGTTTGATGAAGCACAGGGGTTAGCTTCAGTGCGGTATTAACATGTATAAAACCACTGAGATGGCTTCTTAATATCCGATTTGTGTTATGCTGTGTGTTGTTCTGTTGTGTTGTGTTTCTGCTGAAGGCACATTGTAGTCATTTGTTGCAAACACTGCTGCAGTTCTTATGCATTATGTTGTGTGTAGTTGGCAGTTAGAGTGATTGCAGAGGTTGCTTGTGATGAGGCTCTGACAGGCTGATTATGTTCAGAGTCGGTGACATTCACACTTGTCAAGCACATTTTTGCATGGAGCTCCTCTAACACACTGCTGCTGTAGCCTACAGTAAAGAAACGCAGGCGTCCTGTGACCAGTGGTTAAAGTGGGATGTGACAGGAGGGGAACTGACAAATTTTGTGTCGGCGCAACAAAGAAAAATGGCTCGTCCTGTTCGGATATGATGGTGTCACTGTCGTTCCAGTAGGACTAGTATACTTTTAATCATATATATTTTTACAGATATCTCACCATTTGAAGCATCCCAGATGAATGAATATGAATAGAAATTAATCTATGTATTTCTTAATTTACCTGAGGTGCCAGAACTGCGTACCCCTGCCCCACACACACACACACTTTAACCACTGACTGTGACCATTAGTAAGTGCAGAGTAAGAGAGACGTCCTGTAGCGTTGCGTGTTAGCCTTGACGGAATTAGGCCCCGAGAGAAATAAGATCTGTGAGAATGCCCCAGTCACACCCCACCCCTGACTGTGAGCGCTCTGCAGAACGATCCAGAGATCCACTCACTCGAAGGCAACAGGTGTCCCACCGATATGCCTCTGCCTTGCGTGTGAAGACCTGCCTCAGGGGTCGAGCAATGGCTGCGCTCTGGAACACTTGGGGACGCGACCCGTTATTTTCCTAAACCCCTCCGCGGTGTGGCGGCGTGAGCGTAGCTGCAGGGACTAGCCGTACTGTCCCATGGCTACCCTGGTGGAGAAATGGAGAAAGCGGCTTCTCTCTGCTGACACTGAGGTATGATTCTAGACTTTTCTGTGAACGGAGCGTCTTTGACAGAGTGTGAGCATCCTGTGGAGAGTGTGTTGACAGGCCTGGGAACAGGAAGGCAGGAAGACATTGTTGTGTCTCCTCTTGTTTGCTTAGTGGTTGATAACCGTTGCAATTGCCCGTTTTATTCTTCTTGTGGTGTTTGCTCTGTGTGTGTGTGTGTGTGTGTGTGTGTGTGTGTGTGTGTGTGTGTGTGTGCTGAGTGAAGTCACTTAGTTTCAGTTGAATTAACTGATATTCGAAATTAAGTCCTAGTGCTGAAGGTTGTTATATTAGGTTAAGAGGTTAATATTAGGTTTCTTCTTGTGGTGTTTGTTCTGTGTGTGTGTGTGTGCTGAGTGAAGTCACTTAGTTTCAGTTGAATTAACTGATATTTGAAATGAAGTCTTAATGCTGAAGATTGTTATAAAGGTTAATAGATTAGTTTTTCCTCCATTAATAAATCAGTGGTTGAATATTTCATGTTCTACTGTAACATACAGTCATGTAACTTTGTCATTAAAAACATTTTAGGGGAAATAATAATGTATGTTGGATCAATGGGTATACTTGTCATTTACTGACCAACAAGACAAAAAAATTCACCTGCTTCCAGCAGAAAACTGCACCGCTCCCAGTACAAGCCACAATTGGATTTTCACACCTTTGCAGCCATTTTGTTTTGAATGTCCTGCAACCTGAGCTTGTTTCCCCAGGCCACCTGATATTACCCGCAGCTTCATCTCCTCAGGCAAACAGAGAGTGAGTCACGCGTGACGCGCTCACAGTCAAACAAGACGAGTGCTGGCTGCCCGGCCTGCATGGCCCTGGCTATCTTCTTCCTCCTCCTCCTCCTCCTCCTCCTCCTCCTCCTCCATTGCTGCCGCCTGGGCTGTGTGACACACAAAAACACGGCCCATAAATAATGCATGGCAGCAGCAAACGTAGATAAGATGGGCCAGCGCCAGGACAAGAGAGCGGAGCAGAGCGGCCCGTGAGAGCGTGTGTCTGTGTGTGTGATATGTGTTCCGCAGCGCAGACGTGCTCGTGTGACTGAAATCAGGAGCACCCTCTCTCTCTCTCTCTCTCTCTCTCTCTCTCTCTCTCTCTCTCTCTCTCTCTCTCTCTCTCTCTCTCTCTCTCTCTCTCTCTCTTTCTCTTTCTGTCTCTTTCTTTCTCTTTCTTTGTGTTTCTGTCTTTCTTTCTGTCTTTCTCTTTTTTTCTTTTTTTCTTTCTTTCTTTCTTTCTCTGTTTCTTTTTATTTCTCTCTCTCTCTCTCTCTCTCTCCCTCTCTCCCTCTCTCTCTCTCTCTCTCTGTCTCTCACCTTCCCTGAGCATGGAGTCCATCCAGACTGTGTGGCTCTGGCCACTGGCTGTTTTGGCTACCCTGATGAGATTCCACTCTCAGTGACCGTTAGCATTTACCAGCCCAGACTTCTTGGAGCGCTCCACTCTACTCACTCGCTCTCTCTCTCGCTCGCTCCCCTCGCAGTGTTAACCTGCGCTCAGGTGAATTATTGATGAGGAGCCGGGGAGTGGAGTCGAGAGTTCAAGCGCGGCTTTTTTATGCTCAATATATTTTGACTGGCTTTAGCTACATGTGAAGAAACTGAGACCATTGTATCAAAATATTCAAGCTCAAATCCAGACGATACAACAACAAAGCTTCACACAGGCCTTAAAAGCATTCAGTTCAGGCACAATAAGATAAGATAAGATAGTACATTATTCATCTAGAAGTAAATTTAAGACCTGAATTCAAACAGTCTCACTTGACAAAGCACAATTAGGCAACATGACTTCAAAAAGCCTTCTATATAAGCAATGGCTACAATGAAAGCAGAAGTCAGAGAAATTAAAGTCCATCAAGACAAAATTATGCTGTTTTTCAGAACATGGATCTGACACAATAAAGCCTTCGTTGGTGATCCGCACAAATCCAAACAGTTTCTCACTTGACAAAGCGCAATTAAGCTAAGTGACTTCAAAAAGCTTGGTTACTAAAAAGGACTGGTTACAATGGAAGTAAGTAGACAGAAAAATGAATATCCACCAAGACAAAATTATACTGATTTTCATAACATGGGTCTGAGACAATAAACGGTGTCCCTGGTAGGCGATACACACATTAAGACTGACTCATGTGGAGGCTTTGTTGGTTCCCCTTAATGAGATCCACTGTCTGGCCGCTCACAGTTAATGGTTATTTGTCACTGTCAAAACGCCATTGTTAATGTGAGATGCCCTTTTGTTTAGCTCTGTTGCCTACTGAGATCACTGCTCAGGCCAAAAAGCAGCATGTGGCATCGCTGTAAACCTGCTAACGGGCATCCTGCTTAGCGCTCACTTCTGCTGTCGTTCGTTCCAAAAAGCTGTGAATATTCTCAGTCCGTACTGCCTGAGCCAACTCGGGCTCGGTGAATGGTCTGTGTTTGACTTGGGGTGTTTTGTTATTGCAGCAGGACAGAAGGAAAGTCCAGGCAGATAGTGAATAGACACTGGAATGTGCTAAAGAGATTCAATTATCCATTTAAGGAGCGTATTGTGTTCTAGCCTTGCTTGTTCCAGAACCTCTCACTTGCACTGGATGGGGAGCCTTCTCAGCATTAGGCTGAAGCAGCATGCTGTACAGTACGTCACTTCCAAACCTGCCTCACAGGGCCCGGTAGCCATCACACTCGCTCCAGCGCAATTTTAGTGACGTGACCCAAAGAGCAAAGAAAAAAAGCAAAAATAGAGGAACATGTGACTGCTTTTTGCAGCATGTCATTAGGGTTGACAGTGAGGTCGGTCAGATGACACGTGCCCACTGCACCATAAAATCCACAGAGAGACAGATCATCCTTATCACAAAAGAGCTCTCTCTCTCTCTCTCTCTCTCTCTCTCTCTCTCTCTCTCTCTCTCTCTCTCTCTCTCTCTACATCTCTCTTCCTTCCTACTGGAGGATACACATGGGAGTGAGGGGCTGGAGCTCTCGGCCTCAGGCCAATGCTCATCAGACATGTGGCCCACAATGTAGCACCCGTCCTGGGGGAGCCTGGGCCGGGTCTGCTCCCTCTCCCCTGTGGCTGTCCCAGCGTAAAACACACTGACGCCCTGAAGGGTGGCAGTCCGTCCACACACAAAGCCTCCTGTTTCTCTGATCATCTTCTCACCCACTCTCTCTCTCTCTCTCTCTCTCTCTCTCTCTCTCTCTCTCTCTCTCTCTCTCTCTCTCTCTCTCTCTCTCTCAGCTGATTGCTACAGAAGAGGCTAACGTGGCCCCTCAGGGCAGACAGACCTTTTCTTGGTTCCTCTTCTCTTTTTTTAGCACTAACAAAAGGTTGTGTCTGTGGTGTCTGGTTGACCAGTCAGTTTCAATGTCAATCGTCTTGGTTCAAAAAAGAGCAAGATCTGATTTTCTCGCTTCGCTTGTACCCTAGGGTTTTAGAATGCTAGCATTGGGTTGGAGACTGAAGGGCATCTGTTCCTCAAGAATTGATTCAAAAGGCATGAATTGAGGGAAAAAAATATATTCGAAGTGTAATAATAGCCGTTTCCTGATAAAGTAATAATGTCTTGCTTTAAAATCAAAGCGATTCCGAGTTCACCTACCATAGCATTTGCATATATTTCTCTTTTACTGTTTTGACTGCTTAAATTGCGTCATTAGTCCATTGGACATATTATGCTTTCTGAGCAATGCCTTATAATTGGTTTAAGAGAATTAATGACAACTCGAGGCGGGTGACCATCGATATCCTGCATAGATTCCTGGCCGCTAATGTGATGCTATTGAGCCTGTGATCAATAGGCGTGAGGCGTGCATGTCATTAATGAAACACTTTGGCCAAGGGAAGAGGAGGAGGAAGGAGCGGAGGAAATGAATGCAGCCTGGACTGTCAGGATATTACTCTCAGTGTTCTGCTCTTTGTGCTGAGACTCAGGCCGAGGGGGACATATTTCTCAGAGTCCGATGCCTTCCTGCCCCCCGTCCCCGTCCCCTCTGTTTGGAGAATCTCATTGGCAGCTGCAGTCATCCTCTTGACCCAGTATCCACACGACTTGTGTGATTGATTGTTAAGCAGGCTTAAAAGTTCTCAAGGGTGAAATTGTGCTGGAACATCTTATCTCTCATCAGTAAAAAAAAAAAAGCCCCTGCGAGAAACTTCAGGAAAAAAAACAGACAATGATCATCATCAATTTGGCTACTGAATGGTTTTATATTCCCCCCAGTCATCTTAAACAGTTTTTTTTAAAGAAGTAATAAGACAGATTCAGCTCACTTTCACTCTATGTTAAAAGTCATTATAATGAGGCACTGAAATATCTCGCCATCTAGTGGTGAAGCTGTGACTTGCAATGAGACTGAGATTGGGGAAGTTTAATTAAACCCCAAACCAAAGTCTTGACCCAGAGGGTTGATGAGGATGTCATTGTCACCAGTCACAGCTTCCAGCTTTATTAAGACTTTAGAACAACTTACAGCCACCCTCACTACTCAGGGCACTGTGGGGGGCAAATGGGATTGGAATTGTGTGTGTGTGTGTGTGTGTGTGTGTGTGTGTGTGAGAGAGAGAGAGAGAGAGAGAGAGAGACAACAGACAGACAGACAGAGCAAGCTATTTGATTTTTTTTCCATCAAAGGCATAATGAACGAGAGAGCATGTGTATAGAGGAAAATAATGCACTGGAACGCCGAATTTATTTTTGATTAATTGTTCTCGAGTGAAGTTTATACTGTCCTCAACCTTCATTACAGATGCCTTCAAAGCTAAATCTGAAATGGTCTGTGGACTTTAAATCAGTTTATTTTTACCATTGCATATTTAAAAGACAGAATAAGAAAGCACACCTTGTGAGCTTTTCATACTGTTGTCAGGCAAAATTTGTTGGCCATGATGGTGTTTCCTGTGAAGGGCAAAATACTAAAGATGACTTTGTGAGCTTTTCATATGGTGGTCAGGCTAATTTATATATTAGGTGGCCATGTTGGTGTTTCCTGAGAAGGGCAAGATACTAAAGATGACCTTGTGAGTTTTTCATACGGTGGTCAGTCGTCAGACTCTAATGTGTTTCTCCAGGGCAGGCTCCCTCTTGTCCTAGAACCGTATTGACCATAGCCCAGTGGGCTCCATATTGCGTTTGCCTCCCTCTTGTCCTAGAGTCGTATTGACCAGAGGCTAGTGGGCTCCTCCATATTGCATTTGCCTGCCTGTTGATGCTGATCTAAGTGGACACACGGCTCCCCAGCCCACCCACCTGTGGGGCGCCTGGCCTTTCAGATCGCTCCATTAAAGCGTATATGACAGCAGGCCGAAGTGACAGCCCACTCCAGTCTACTCAGCTCCAATAGAGTGGGACATTCACGGGGGTGGTCGAACACAATGACATCAGCTGGGCCCTGTGCACAAGCAGTGGCCATGGGCCCCCCTCACATTCTGGAATACAATTCCAGACTCCTCAAGGGCCCTCCCCACTTTTGGGGCCCTGGTAACTCAGTCCCCCCTTTCCCCCACTACAACGCCCCTGGACATCAGCGGCAGAAGCAGCGGGCAAGTAGTGAGTAGTGGCCTGCTAAAATGTAAACAGCATGGAGCACGCGAACTATAATCCATCTTCCTGAAAATGATTGGAAGGGATGGATTTCCTGTTAGCCGTGAATGATTCACGGAGGTTAGCTCAGCTAGCTTTAAGAAAAGTTAATGGGCTACTGGTGAGTGAGTCAGCCTGATTCATTATTTTTTATTTGCTCACCCTTCATTTCACTGAATGGCCAACCCACCACACATTATTGTGATTTTGAGACTCAAGCATGGATGGAGGCAGTCGGTGGCCAAGGCCTCTCTGCCACTCTGCCCATGGTCAGGGGCGTAGTAACCAAATTCTGGGCCCTGTACACAAACAGTGGCCATGGGCCCTCTCACTGCCTGGTATACAATTCCAGACTCTTCAAGGGCCCTCCCCTGGTAACTCGGTCCCCCTTTTCCCCCCTCTATGCCCGTGGTACTGAGCGCTTGATATGGGTCTGATTGGAGCTCTAAATGATGAAGTAGCCGGGCTCCTGTTCTGGTGCCGTTGACCAGGGGGACCACAGAGGCTGTGAAACAAACGAGTGAGTGAGCAAGCGAGCGAGGGAGGGAGGGAAGGAGGGAGGGAGAGAGTGTTTGTTCTTTCCTCAGCATAAATCAGTCTGGTCGCTCCCCAGGGACATAGGCTGACATCACAGGCCCAAGACACTCTAGAGCGTGTGTGTGTGTGTGTGTGTGTGAGGCACACTGAAACCTAGAGAACCAAGCGATGGCCGGTCATAGGTCTGAGACACCTGAGAGAGAGTGTGTGAGTGTATGTGGAGGTGAGAGCCGGCACACTGAAACCAGGAGAGGCAAGCTGTGGCCAGTCGTGAAAAAAGCCACCTCTAACACAAGTGACATCCCGTACTCTCATCTGATGGTGGACACTGAACTGGCCTTTGATAAAGCATGAAGAGAACAACACAACACTACTGTTACTGATCCAGCCTCCAGTCTCCACTTGAGCCTTGAAATATGTCCAGGCTTCAAACATTACTGCTGCATTTTATTGATTCAGTCCTCTTACGGCTCGCCGGCTCTAGCAGGGAATGTGACCCACTTCGGCTCCTGTTCCAGTCCCCAGACGCACTTCTGCCTTTTATTACACCAACGTCTGAGCTTACACAAGATTTGTACTAGAAAGGTAAACTCAGAAAATTGGCTCAAATGCTAGAAGCTGTTGTTTACTTTTACAGTCATTTAGGCTTTGTTTACGGTAGACATTATTTTGTAGATCGGTCTCTTTCTGTTGTTTCTACAAAAAAGATTTATTCTCTCTTTTTTTATTGTCTGCACTCGGTGATTTAAAAGAGGAGAAATCCTTTTCAGTAGACTTGAAGAATAAATGTTGATTTTTAACACCCATTTTTTTTGTTCAACTGAAACACTCAAGGTTTCCAGAGAATCGCAACAACATTTTTAGAAGGCCGAGGAATGTTCAAAACACTTGAGACCTTGACGTAGTAGGAGGTGTGATAACTCGGCTACTTGGAGAGTCGTGTCCGTTTTTGTACTTCTGTGGACAAACAATGCAATATTGTTTCCAGATGATTCAGAGCCTGAATCAAAATCTCTTCTTTTTCTCCCAGAGCCTTCTTGCCTGTCTGTGGCCTCTGCAGTTATTCTGGTTTTCCTTTCCTCCATGTTAATCACAGCATAGCTCTCTGGCCCACAAACCAGAACTATAATTTCAG
>JAODXP020000018.1:10558197-10560697 GCA_027497455.2 Sardinella longiceps
TATCATGTCAACATAGAACATTGAAGTTCTGCTAATGTGGTGGCGATGCTGATTTAATTCATGTTGAACCAGAAATGTTAAAACATGACAGACAAAGCACAGGACTCTGATGTGAAGTGGCATTTTTAAGTTGACTACAAGGACATCTTGAATTGAATTATATAAGGTTTTTTTTCCCAAGTTGTTCCATTACCTTAAAAACTACACAAATTAGCGAGTCCCGCACAAGGCCAGGCCACAGTTCCTAAGCGTGTTGCTATAGCGATAAGTCCTCTGGTGATAAAGCTGGGTAATTAATGGCTACAGTAATTATTTTGTGAAAGGGATTATGGGTAATCTAAATGTTGTGTTTTGTTGAGACTGCACTTTCTGCAATCAGGCAGCTGTTGGATGTCTGGTTAGACAGTTGGCTTCAAGCAGACAAGGATTGCAAAAGTTTGTTTAAACAAAGAATGGACTGTGAAGCTTCTAGAGTGTTCTGTTTATGATCTCCATGCTGTTCACCTCTTTCAATAATCTTCCGTTTCAATCTGGTCTTACAGAACGTATGATTGAAACTTAACTTTAAAAGTCTGGATGTTTGGTAGGGAAGTTTTTGTTGGAGAGTTGTTTCTTGTGTGTAGAAGGATGATATATATCAGCCTGAGCTGTTTCATGTGTTTAGAAGGATGATATATCATAGCCTGAGCTGTCTGCTGCGCTCCACATCAGTTGTCAAACATCTGGTCAGTAATGTGGCAAGCGGCAGCTTCGTGCCATGCCGGACCACATAAGCCGTGTGTCACTCCTGCGGTCACATGGCTGGCCTGCTTTTGCATACGTCTTGTGAACAGATGTTCTTTTTAACTCATATTTTTTTTTCTTTCGGTTGTTTATGGTTCCCCGCTCCAGTGTCCTCAAGTTATTTTCAGTAGTGGCAAACTGAGCCGAGTGGTTGAGAGTGTCGGTCGGCCGGCCGGGTCCAGTGGTCATCATAGCAGACACTGTGCAGCCCTGGAATCTGCATTTTTATCCCACAATCCTCCAGTGCCTTTCAGGACGAGTTTTACTCTGTGCATCTTCTGGGAAATTGAATATCAGTGTATTTTTTTCATTGTATGCAATTGTGGATTTAATAAATTGGAAATTGAATAAATAAATAAAACAAGCATGTGACGTGACCATTCAGTTTCGACATTGCCTCATAAAAAAGTAAACTGAAGTGTTTGATTTATTTATTCAATTTCAAAATTTGGATGATTATTATAAACAATATATTGTCCAGAAAGTTTAAGCACACCCTAACGCGGGGTGTGCGGCTTTGAGCGTGCTTCCTTATTTACTTTTCACTTCCAATACATTGACCAGCATAATTTTTTCAAAGGCTTCTAGTGTCTCATTGCCTAAAATAGATGCTTTGAAAGATCATACTGTATAATCTCTCTGAATCTGAAGCTGTCTAATATGTTGAGTAGAATAGATGATTTCCCACTCTGTCTCTATACTGGCAATTTAGAGGATTCACTCAGTAAAAAGGAAACAACTTATCACACAAATTAGCATAACTGATTTATGTACGTCATTAGCATCTGCTGAATGAAGCAATTTGTTTAAGCACTGCAAAATGCTAAATTAACTGCTTTTTTAAATTATTTATTTATTTAGCCACCAACTGTGATCTCTTGTTGTTGGTACAGTAATGTTGACTTTATTTGTGTCCCTGGCGACTTTTATTTAGCCTTAGCTGTTTGTTCTGACAAGGGTAATAGAAAGGTGCTAGGCTTTTGATAAGCGCATTTCCCCATCACTCACCTGTCACAAGTCACCTTGTGTGTTTGGGTCTGGGTGTTGTGTGTGTGTGTGTGTGTGTGTGTGTGTGTGTGTGTCCATACTTGCGAGGTATTGCGGGTTTGGGTGTTGTGTGTGTGTGTGTGTGTGTGTGTGTGTGTGTGTGTGTCCATACTTGTGAACTATGTGTGCGTGCGTGAGAAATGCGTGTGTGTGCCAGCGTGTCTGGGTGCGTGTGAGCCGTGTGTGTGTGTGAAATGCATGTGTGTGTGTGCATATGGAGGGGAGGGGATTGCAGAGGACCAAGAGTAACCCGAGTCCCTCCTTACTTCCACAGATGACGGAGGGGAGACTATGCCAGGTGCATCTCCTTGACAACCGGAAACTGGAGCTGCTGGTTCAGGTATGTTCTTTTCTTGAGAGTCTTGCGCCGGCTCTGAGTGGCCGTTAACACACGTTAAGGTGAGCCCTGGCCGCTGGTTCCCAAGAGAGGACGGCATCATGGTTAAAAAAAGCCGGCCAGAGAGCGAAGGCCAGCACTGTCCTCGTGTGTCAGGTTCAGTTACATGCCTCAACTTGATCTCTCTCTTTCTCTCTCTCTCTCTCTCTCTATATATATATATCTCTCTCTTTCTCTCTCTCTACAGCCTAAACTGTTGGCCCGGGAGCTCTTGGATTTGGTGTCATCCCACTTTAACCTCAAAGAGAAGCAATACTTTGGCCTCACTTTTAT
>JAODXP020000018.1:10565697-10570697 GCA_027497455.2 Sardinella longiceps
TCCCAGTGATGGGCAGTGTTTGAAACAGGATACGCTTTTTTATCCAAATGATGGGCAGTATTTGAAACAGGATGCGTTTTCATTACCTCAATGATGGGCAATGTCTTCAGGCAGTATCTGAAGCATGTCGTCTTATCTTATCCCAATGATGCACAGTGTTTGAAGCAGGCTGTGTTTTCTTGGGTAACATTTGAAGCATTCTGTGTTTTTCTTTTTCCTGCTCTAATCTTCATCTTTCTCTTCTTCCTCCTCCTCCAGTGATGACACCACCAGGACGGAGCTCAGGAAGCTCCCTACTCTCCCCACCAAAGTGCTGAAGGAGCATCCATCACTTGCATACTGGTACGGTCCACTCGTGTGTCTGTGTGTGTCTGTGTCTGTGTCTGTGTGTGTCCGTGTGTGTGTGTCACTCTTGCTCCTTGCAAAGGCATTGGAGTCGGTTCCTGCAGTAGGCATCTGATTAACATTATGAGCTTGCAGACTGGTTATAGAGGGGTTCTGAGTGAAGTTGTTTTAGTTAGTTGGTTCTTACAGTAGGTAACTGATTAACATTGTGAGCTTGCAGACTTGTTGTTGAGGTGTTGTAGGCGTTGGCATGGTAGCCAGTTCCTGGGCCCATATGGGGTTGATATGGTGAGGGTGCAGAGGTTGTGGAGAAGCTCTGACTGAGTGTGTTCTGGGAAGCAACGTCTCTGGCTCTGATCCTGTTGGACGCCTTGTGTATTATTAGCCCTGATGGACAAAGTGAGAGGGACAGAAAGAGAGGGACAGACAGACAGAGAGCGAGGGACAGGACAGAGAGAGAGAGACAGAAACAGAGAGAAAGACAGAGAGAGAGAGAGATGGAGAGAGAGGCCTGGCCTGGTCTGGCTCTGATCCTGTTGGACGCCTTGTGTATTATTAGGCCTGATGGACTTAGATCAGATTTTCTGCTGAACTCAGAGCCTGCAGGCCACATTTGGGAACTTACTAGAGGGAGAGAGAGAGGGAGAGAAAGAGAGAGAGAGAGAGGAATTAGGAGAGAAAGAGACGAGGAGAGAGAGAAAGAAACGAGAAGAGAGAGAGAGAAAGAGAAGAAGTAATGGATAAAGGAGAGGGGGGACTTGTAAACTTACTGTACAGAGGGATACAAAGACAGAATGAGAAACTAGAGGAGAGAGAAAGAGGGAGCGGAGGACGAGAGGAATGAGGTGATGTAGAGTAGAGGAGAGGAGGAGTGCTGAGGAGGCTGAGGGAATGATGGCTATGCTGTGGGGTTTATAGGCCATTATATATTTTTGCTGACGTCCACTATAGACTGGTGCAGAGCAGGGCATAGTACTGTACACTTGGCCTGGCTACTGATGATGGATACAGAGGAAGGGAAAGTGGAAGGTTGCGGGGGTGGAGGTTATGTATGTCTGCCTGCCCGTGTGTGTGTGTGAATTGTGTCTGTGTGTCTATGAGAATGGTGTGTGTGTGTGTGTGTGTGTGTCTGTGTGTGCCTGTGTGCGTGTGTGGTGGAGGGTGTGTGTGTGTGTGTGTGTGTGTGTGTGTGTGTGTGTGTGTGTGTGTGTGTGTGTGTGTGTATGTCTGGAGCAGGCTGCTTTCATCTGATTGGTCACTGTGCAGGTGTCTGAAGGTGTGTGTGTGTGTGTGTGTGTGTGTGTGTGTGTGTTTTGCAGTGAGGAGCGAGTGATTGAACACTACAAGCTGCTGAAGGGCCTGAGCCGTGGGCAGGCCATAGTGCAGTAAGTATTGGCGAAACAATGATTAGCCTTATTGGGGCGACACACACACACACACACACACACACACACACACACACACACACACACACACACTCAGACTGCTCATTGGAGCGAGACATGATCTGTAGCCAGCTTCATAAATCCACACCGTCTCCTCCTCAGTGTCTTTGAGATCAATAAAGCCCACTCCTGTTACTGACACACACACACATGCAGGCCAATCCTCTCCGCTGAAGAGTCACAGATTCTCACACACACACACACACACACACACGCATTCTCACACACATGCGACACACTCTTGCGCTCTCATGGACGACTGTTCTGTGCTGTGCTAGAGGTTCGTTAACTCAAGTGGGATCAATATTTGTTTAATTTCAGGTATTTGGCGTTAGTGGAGTCTCTGCCGACGTACGGCCTTCATTACTATGAGGTGAAGGTAAGCGATTGCGGGAGGAACGCCGGGGGATCGATAACAGTGTCAGCGAGAGTCATTTATACTGATGAGGTTTTTATTAGCGGCTATAGTGGCCAATGCAGACTGAGAGTGGGGACACACATGACTCTCACTGGGGCTGTATGGGAGACTGGAAGAACTGAAATGGGATTTTCATATTTGTGATATGAGGAGATCTATCATAATGTATTTTGTGCGTGTGTGTGTGTGTGTGTGTGTGTGTGTGTGTGTGTGTGTGTGTGTGTGTGTGTGTGTGTGTGTGTGCTCTTCCCTCTCTACAGGACAAGCAAGGAATCCCATGGTGGCTTGGAATCAGCTATAAAGGAATTGGTCAATATGACTTACAGGACAAAGTCAAGCCCCGCAAGGTAATCCAGCATTCTGCTACTTTAGCTGCAGGTCTGCCTTTCAACACTGGGTTGGGTCCAGTGGTTTAAGGGTGTGTGTCCAGTCGTTTGTGTCCAGTTGATTGCTGGTTTATGGCCAGTATTTTACTGTTGTGTGTCCAGTGCTTTGTGTCCAGTGGATTACTGATTTATTTCCAGTGGGTTACTGGTATGTGTCCAGTAGATTACTGGTTTGGGTGCAGTGGATTAATGATTTGTGTCCAGTGGATTACCTGGATTGTGTCCAGTATATTACTGGTTTGTGTCCAGTAGATTACTGTTGTGTGTCCAGTGGTTTGTGTCCAGTGGATTACTGGTTTATTTCCGATGGATTACTGGTTTGTGTCCAGTGGATTATGTGTGTGTTTCCAGTAGTTTATGTCCAGTGGATTACATAACCCAGTTTTGGGTGTGTGGAGCATGTGGAGTAATAAAAAAGTTTGGGTTTCCCAGATGGATCACTCCTGTTATTAGTGTTATATTACATTAGTTATATAATTAGATGTTATTATTGAGTACATCCTGCAGTGAAGGGAGGAGTGGATGACTGGATTAGAAGAGGAGTGAAGGGAAGCGAGGGATGAGAGGAGGAGTGGATGATGGGTGGAATGGAGAGGATGGAGAAAAATGCAGGAGGAATATGAGAAGGATGGGTTGAAGAGCGTGGGATGAAAGGAGAGGAGTGGATGGGAGGAGAGGAGAGCATGATGGAAAGGAGGGATGTAGACTACTGTAACTGCTGCTTCTGCACGTAGTTGAGTTGTGACTCACTGGACCTTTCACACACTTCCATTACCTCTGGGACGTGTGTGTGTGTGTGTGTGTGTGTGTGTGTGTGTGTGTGTGTGTGTGTGTGTGTGTGTGTGTGTGTGTGTGTGTGTGTGTGTGTGTGTGTGTGTGTGTGTGTGTGTGCCTTTCACACACGTATATTACCTTTGGGACTGACAGTGAGTCACGAAGATGAGCAGACACTAGCACCTCTTCTTGGAACACCGACACCATGGGGTGGGTGTGTGTCAGTGCCTATATCTGTGGCTCTACTGCTTGTGTGTGTGTCTGTGTGCCCCAAGAGGTGTTTCCATGATTCAGTCTCTGCTGTGCTGTTCCTGTGCTGGTGATTAGTCTACATGTAGCTGTTGGATTTTCTGTTTTATGAATATCATCTTATTCATTGTGATCATATTGATTTGCTTGCTTGATCGCCAACACAGTGTACACACAGACACCAAGGACACACACTCTGTGTGTGTGTGTGTGTGTGTGTGTGTGTGCATCCTTGTTTGTATGTTGAGTTTATTTGTTTATATAGCAACCTGTCTCACAGGTTTGCAGGCAAATGAGTGTGCATTATATGTTATGAGTAGTTCACAGGAAACACCCTTAGAAGCATTAGTGTCATACAAGTGTGTGTGTGTGTGTGAGGGAGAGAGTGTCAAATGAGTGTACAGCATATGTGAGTGTGTGTGAGTGTGTGAGAGAGAGTGAGTCTCAAATGAGTGTATGTATGTGCGAGTGTGTGTTTACGTGTATGTGTGTGAGTGAGTGTCAAATGAGTGTACAGCATATGTGAGAGAGAGCGAGAGAGAGATATGGAAGGGTATGAGATTGTAAAGAGGGCGGGACAGGGGGCTGGTAAGAGTCTGCGAGAGTGATATGAGTTTGATTGGCACTTGCTTATCTGCCAATGGGCAGGCAGTATGGGCATGGGTGCACACTGGTATGTGATGTAGGCGAGAGAGAGGGATGGGCCTGGATTCTGCCTGGAGGTATGCTCACAACCTGAAGAGACAAGTTGAGAGAGTGTGTGTGTGAGTGTGTGTGTGTATGAGTGTGTGTACAGACTGCACAAGGGACCATACTGAAGACACTGCTGTAGATACATACTGTACAGTAACAACACAAGCCGTGTGTAAGGAACCATCTCTCGTTCTCTCTTGCTCTGGTAAGATTTACAAGCTAGGCATGTTTTTTAAAGTTCCCTCAGGCTGAACATCCTATCGTTGTGTTCTCTCTCTCTCTCTCTCTAACTCTCTGTCTCTCTCTCTCTCTCTCTCTCTCTCTCTCTCTCTGTCTCTCTCTCTGTCGTGCAACAGCGGCAAGCGGAGAATTTGGGAGTGCGTCAAGCAGTGGATGAAATGACATGTTGTGGTTTGTGCTGGGATGGGACGATGGGAGAGAAACGCTGACTATAATTATGCCTCTGCCTGCTTGAGTGCTTGAATGCGATTGGGTTTTTTAGGCAGGAGAGAGGGAGAGGGGGGTGGGGGGGGTGAGAGCGAGAGGTCGGCGAGTGCAGTTTCTATCTCTGGCTCTCCAGCTTCAGAGCTTATGAAGTAAAGCAAATGAATAGGAAGGAAACCGAAGGCAAAACAGAGTCAGACAAACAGTCTCTCTCTCTCTCTCTCTCTCTCTCTCTCTCTCTCTCTC
>JAODXP020000018.1:10575697-10620697 GCA_027497455.2 Sardinella longiceps
AAGAAGCCCACACAGAGAGCCTCCCTTATCATAGCAGGTACACCGCAATATCTATCTATCTATTTATCTATCCATCCATCCATGTAGAAGGGCAAGAAGCCGTGTGATCTACAGTATCCGTCTAAAAGAACAAGAGACCCACCCATAGAGTCTCTCTCATCATAGCAGTTACACAATGATGTTGATCTATCTGTCTGTCGGTCTTTCTGTCTGCCTATATTTGTGTAAACAGTAGATAAGTAGATAGATAGTGGTTTTATATTATGTGGTCATATATTAAAATATTACATGAATCTAATATTAAAGCATACCTTTAATACCTTTAGTGGCTGTTCTCCCTCACATACATACTATAAGCTGTTCCCAGACTCAAGATTGCCTCAGGCATGATGAGACAGCCCTCTATTCTTGCAGATCTTAGTTTTGAGAACCGACTCTCAAGTTTTTTTTTAGTTTAGTTTTTAATAAAGCCATCTCCTTTGCCTTTGCCCTTCTAATTCTGTATGCCAACGAGGCTGGCGCTGTTGAACTGTTTACCCAGCAGCAGCCAGAGCGGCAAAGCCCAATATTAAAAGGGAAGAGCGCAGTGAGAGAGCCCGTCTCCCGGATAAAGATAGTCTTATTTGACATGGGAGCTGATTCTGATGGATAAACATATTAAAGGCCCATGCTGTGACTTGGGCAATGAAGATTTATTGTGTGATTGCGTGAATGTGCGCGCGTCATTCTGAATGTCATCTCACAGCTGTGTGTGTCTCTGTGTGTGTGTGTGTGTGTGTGTGTGTGTGTGTCTGTCTGTCTGTCTGTCTGTCTGTGTGTGTGTTTGTCTGTCTGTCTGTCTGTCTGTCTGTCTGTCTGTCTGTGTGTGTGTGTGTCTGTGTGTGTGTGTGTGTGTGTGTGTGTGTGTGTGTGTGTGTGTGTGTGTGTGTGTCGTCCACAGATGAGCTGGTGCCCTCCGAGTGCAGCTCCCTGTCAGACAGCCTGACGTTGGATGATGGTGAGAAAGACAAAACACTTCCAATAAGGCACTCTGCTGAATACATATCAGGCCTGGGCTAACCCAACACAACCCAATCCAACCCAGCGCAACCCAACCCAGCCCAACCCAGCGCAGGTTTAAATAGAATTTAGAGGATTATAAGATCAATTCATTTCTCTGGTGGAACAGACTGAACCATCTGGCCCAGAATCAAGCTGTAGATATTGGATTTACAGTTAATGTCATTGGCTGTTTCCCAAAGCCCACCCCCAAAGCCCTGAACCCTCATAGGCCGGTACTAACTTTAAGTGGTCTAAATCTACTTCTTGATTGGCTCATTATTGGCAGCTCCATCTGTGAGGGCTCTGAGTTAAGGGTTAAGGGAGGAGACTGGCATTCAGCCATTTTCTTCAGACACACACCTGGCCACTGCCCAACTGACTTTGTTATTATTATTATGATATTGAGCCACACCTAGACACTGCCCAACTGACCTAATTTTTATGATATTATTTTTTCCACTCTTCAGACCCAGCCCTTTTTGCATCAAAAAGATGATTCATCATATGTGTCATATGTCATGAATGTATTCTATCACTGTAACTGAACAATTTTGCCACGCTGAGTTAATGTTAAACAATTTCTACCCTTCTGAATATGTTTGGAATGTCAGGTGGTCAGGAATGCAAACGGTCGTTGTTGTTTTCTGGTTCCTCTGTGCAGATGACTCTGAAGGTGTTCAGAGGCCGCGCTCACGTTCCGTGCAGTGTTCTCCATACCTGAGCCCCCCTCCCTCAGCGGGACTGGACTACGACCTGGAGAGAAGGGCATGGGGTAGTGACCAGCACCATGACCGAGCACTCAGCAGGTATGCATCTCCCCCGCTCTCTCTCCACTCTCTCTCCGCTCTCTCTCCGCTCTCTCTCCACCTCCCTTGTGTTTCATATTACCCTTCTCTTTCCTTTTATCCATCCTATTATTCTCTCTCTCTCTCTCTCTCTCTCTCTCTCTCTCTCTCTCTCTCTCTCTCTCTCTCTCTCTCTCTCTCTTTTCTCTATTTTCATCTATTTCTCTGTTTTGCTTTGGCCCTGTCTCCATATAGCTCTCTCTTTCTCTCTCTCTTGCCCTCACTCTCACCCCCCTCTCTCTCTGTGTCTGTTCTTCATTGTTGCTGTTTGTATGTAGCTGAAGACCTTGGGCTCTCTCCCTGTTCGTTCGCAGAGGGAATAATTGACATTCCAGGGGATAAATCTGACCCCTGTCTCCCGAAGCATTCCCAAATGTCCTAACAGACGTGCACATTGTCTCTGTGCAGATTGGATTATGACCTCCAGGACGCGGGACATTATTACGGCCCGAGGGAGGTGTCGTCCACACACAGCAGTCCCTATAAGACGATGCCCAGGCATCAGCGTGATGCCCGCAGTATGCCCCAGACGCCAGTCATGACCCGCAACGCCTACAGCAGCAGCCAGCTACGGTCAGCGCAGATACCACGCTCTGTCTTTACTGTGATCATCACCCAACTTAAAATTAACATTATAACGATGCATACAGTTTCTACTGTGATAATCACACAACACAAACATACCTCCCAGGGATGCAAATTTTGCAACATGGAATTTCAGTCCACGGATTGACAAATAAAAGTATCATATATCATATCATATCATTAACCAGGCATACACTCAGTCTCCACTGTGATAATCACACAACTTTACATTAACATTATGCATGCATAATTTGTACTGTGATTAACACACAATAGAAACATGCATTAAGCATGCATACATGCATATAGTTAAGGCTACTGCTATGTTTGGCAAATTCCCAACACACCATAATATACATTATAACGGGGGAATTTAAAATAATAATATTGAATTTTCTTTAATTTTCTTCAGGGTGAATAAAATTCTATCTTATCTTATTACTGTATAATGTAGAAACTGCATGGAAGTTTTTATTTTTTTATGTATTTATTTATTTATTTTTCTAAATGTGAGGAACATTGAATTGTCATTGATATTTTGGGTACAACTGATAGATATGCATGTTGGTGCTGTACATGAATGTACCAGAGTGGTGAATGTGAGTGCTGTGGGCTCCCCCTGCAGGTCGGAGGGGAACGTGCAGTGTTTCCGGCACCGCAGTGGAAGCCTGGAGTCCCAGTCGCATCTGCTGCGTGAGAACGGCTCAGAGAAGCCCTCCTTCACGCTCTCGCCCGCCCGCCGCAGCAACAGCTCGGAGGCCCTGGACGACTGCTCGTCTTACACCAGCCTGTCGAGCGCCGACTACGCCCAGTACCGCACCATCGACCACCGCATCTACGACTACCGGCAGCACCGGAAGGTGGAGGTGTACGGCAACACAGGCAGCATGCCCAACCTGGTGCACAATAACTCGGGCTCGGGCTACGCCTACCCGCCCCCCATGCAGTACGGACCCATGGCCTACTACGTGGCCGGCTACCCCAGCCCCGACTACGAGCCCTTCTCCAGCGGCGGCTACGTCTACGAGAACGAGCTGGAGGGCCATTACAACGTCAACCCCTCGTACCAAGGACACGCCGGCTACCCCACCCCCGGACGCTATGGACGTCACTACAGCGTGGACGGGCCTGACAGCCTGGCCCAGAACCCCTACGCCACTATGAGGCCCCCCAGGGGCCGGCAGGGGCCCCGTAATGAGCTGCTGGCCAAGAACATGCAGAAGGCTCTAGTGGTGGAGCACCTCCGAGGCTGGTACCACCGCAGCGCCATACACAAGGAGGTGGGACGAGGTCTGGGCGGGGCCTATGACTACGAGAGGGGATCACAGCACAGCCTGGGCTACCAAACGCTCCCCGCTGCCCCCTTCAGTCACTCCAGCAGAACTACATCCTTTTCCTCAGGTAAGATAGGTTGTTAGTTAGTTAGTTAGTTAGTTAGTCTTTATTTGTCCTGAGATAGGAAATTTGTTTTCACTGACCATGCAAGCCTCACAAACATACATAAAATACATTGATACACACAGCTTTGGTTCTTCAGGTGCCACCAACACACTCACACTAAATAAAAAGTTTATTTACACAATTTTTCTCACCACCATTAGCACCCGCTAACATGGGAATGTAGAATTATATTGTAGAATCCTGGAGATGGTGGGCTTCAACATGGTGCCCATGACTAGAGTTGGCCAAACTCTCCCTATACAGTATATGGGACTGGACTAGAGTGGGCCGGCTCACTGTGTCTGGAATAGAGATTAAGGCTGGCAGTGGCATTGCTCACTTGATTGGTTTGTACTCAGAGTCAGTTCAGCTTTGGAGAGGAAAATGCCATGTCAGAGTCTGGCACATCAGAGACGGAGTGTGTGTGTGTGTGTGTGTGTGTGTGTGTGTGTGTGTGTGAGAGAGAGAGAGTCTGAATGTGTGTGAGTGAGTGAGCGACTGTGTGTGTGTGTGAGAGAGAGGGAAAGAAAGAGAGGGGAAAGAGAGAGAGAGAGTGTGTGTGTGTGTGTGTGTGTGTGAGAGAGAGAGAGAGAGAGAGAAAGAGAGAGTGTGTGAGAGAAAGCGGGAGGGAGGAAATAAAGTGTGCTGGAGAAAGACAGACAAGTAGAGAGACACTGAATACGTGAGGGAGTGAGAGAGAGACATTGAGTAGGTGAGGTAGGGAGTGAGTGAGAGACATTGAGTAGGTGAGGTAGGGAGTGAGTGAGAGACATTGAGTATGTGAGGGAGGGAGTGAGTGCACTGGTTTAAGCCTTTTCAAACCTGCTGAGTCATCATTCTTCAGGTTAGGGAGGCTGCCTGTGGCCATCCCACATTTGGACACAGTCCCTCTATGATTGCTAGCTCACTGTTCCGGCTCTTTCTTTGACTCTCTTCACTCTCCAATCACAACCAACCGTTTAACGAGATCTGTTCAGTCTCCAATCACAACCAACCGTTTAACAGTCGCTTGATGTTAACGAGAGTCTGACATTGTAAATCTACGGCTGTTTCCCAATCTCCTCCCTAACCACTCAATCTTAAAGCCTTAAAGACGTAAGTGGTATGACTAAGCCAATAAGAATGATAGAATGCAGATTCATGGCAATTAAGGGAAAAAATCTGCTGTGTGAATCAATCCATAGCCCTGTTGTTCATTCAAGGTCATGGAGTGCTGTCGCTAGGATACCGAATGAGAACATTTGATACAACATACACCAAATAGCAGCAAACACGAACTACTGTAACCTCACTTACGTCAGATGATTGGTTACGCTGCAAGCATCTGCACTCACGCATCTGACAGCTTTTCATAAGAGAGTTGTTTCAGAAGACTGGACGTCATCAAAAATCCTTGCATATAATTGGACAAACCACTTGTCTCTCATGTTACTTCAACCACTCACATCGAAACCAACCGGTGACAAAGACATTGTTTCCGACGTCACATCAATATCTGTGGCATAGTTGCCACAATAATCGGTTTAACTCACAGAATATAGATGTCCCTTTCATATAACTGTTACAGTTGTGTGTAGATGGGGCACAGAAAGAAACCCACTTTCAGTTTCATTGTGCTGTGTTCCATTCAGTTAAAGTTAGTTTCAGCTCAGTTTGCTGTTGAGTCTATGTTGTATCAAACTTTCTGGCTCTTTTTCCTACAGGCAGCAATCGGTGACCTTGAACAGGGTTATTGACTGATTCACAATGCATTTCCTCTTTAAGTCTTTTTAAGGATACAGGGACTAGGGCTTAGTTTGGACATTTGAATTCAGCCTAATCTCTCTCCTCTCTGTCCTTCCCCAGTGTCGTCTACAGCCAGCGGTGGGGGAAACTGGCGCAGTCACCTTGCTGTGGGCCTGACGGACAGCGAGCTCCAGGACTTGCCTCTGACCACGCAACCTCCCTGCAGCGCCCCCTACAGTCGAAGCCCCACTCACAGCAGGTCAGCAGCAGCAGCTCAGTGGCCAGGGCTTATGTGAATCAACACTCTATAGGGACAACACAACCAAGCCTGTAGGAAGCCACCAGGAGTCCGTTTCCTAAAAAGCTTTGGTGGTTGCAATGTCATTTCCCATTGACAATTAAAGGAGTTGCTAACTGGGGTTTGTTTCCCAAAAGCATAGATGCTAGCTAAGTTAGCAACTTTGTTGATTGCAATGCAATTTCCCATTGCCCACTAACTATGTTTGTAGCCTGTTAGCAACTATGCTTTTGGGAAACAGACACCAGCAAGGTTTATAGTATTTCCCCCTATTGCGACATATCAGTTATTCATACATCAAGTTAATTTATTGTAATATACTGGTTTATAACTGTAAATGACTGTAATGTATGTATGTTTGTTTGTTTACTTTTTTAAATAGGACATGGTGTAAAGTGTTAAAGTTTGTACTATCATACATTTTTTTATATTCTGTTTTTTCCATACCATTCCAATGCTTTCGCATCATCAATCATTCATTAATGCACATCTCGGTGTACAAATAAATCATTTGCAAATATCTGTCTTGACTTTTTGTGTGCACAACAGTATTGCATTCCACAAATCTCTTTTGTTTGTTTATTTATTATTATCATTATTTAATTTTATTTATTATTCATTTTCATTATTTATGTCAAATTGGAGTTTGTTTAGGTCTAATTTACAAAGTGCTAATGAATTTGGAGTTGAATATGAGGTATTTTGGCCATGGTCAGGGTTGTGTTTGTTTGCCTTCCTGCCTCTCCTTGTAGTGAGGCAGCCTGACCGTCCAGAGCAGGGCTGTGTGATATTCATCTCTTATTTGCATTTTCCTCTTACCTGCTCTGAATTATTCTAGAATTCTATTCTTATTCTATAATAGAATAGTCACAGATGCTAAAATGACACTACAGTAACTTTAGATAGACATCTAGAACAGGGCCAAGGTGAGTGAAAGGCTGAATCTCAATGTCCACCCTAAGCCCTGAACCCTAAAACACTTAACTGCCTTGTGATTGGCCAGTTCATGGCATTTAAGTCTTTGAGGGTTCAGGGTTTAGGATGGATATTGAGATTCAGACATTCACCCTGGCCCTGTTCTAGAGGTCTATATTACTGTAGTGCATTTTAGATTGGGGATATTGGGATCCAGCCAATGAAAGCCAAGAGGTGCTTCATAATTGGCCAGGCAGAGATGTTGACCAGGAGTGGCCATTCATGACTTGCTCTCTCCCCCAGGGACAGGGAGGGGTTTTCCCCCAGTGACTGCCCCCTGTGTGTGGCCCCAGTCTGCCCACTCTGCCCCTGTGTGCTCCCAGAGCCAGACACCTACCAGCAGCTTCACCCACTCTATCAGAATTCTTCATCCTCCTCCTCCACCCCTGTCCCCTCCTCCTCTTCCTCCTCCTGCCTCTGTTGTTTCAGCCTCCCTCCACCGTACCCCTCCCAGACCCCCTGCCACTGGACAGACCCCCTGCTGTGGGAGCCCCATTTTCAGCAGAATTAGGTCACAAGAGTGCCTTCCTCTGTTAGCATGGGGTTAGCATGCTGTGTGGCTAACCCTTTGTGTTGAGTCTAACTGACACTAACAGTTATGAAGACCTCCTAGATAGTTTACTGGAATTAAATGCTTATGTTCTCAAGCTAATGGTGGCATCATAACCAGTTAATTAGCAACTTACTTTGTCGGTTGCGATGCAATTTCCATAGCCAACCAAGTTGCTAACGTAGTGACTTAGCAACTATGCTTTTAGGAAACGGAGGCCTGGTGAGGGTGTCACTAATCACGGAGAAGTGAAATGCAGAGTTGCATTGACAATGTTAGGGATGCAGACTTTATGAAAAAAAAAAAAGATAACACTTAACGACATAATAATTAATGAAGTGTCATTAATGTTCAAGAAGCATCTTGTCATGTTTATGACCGGCTTATGTTATTCTTACATGGACGTCAGGGGGTCAGGTCAAGTGTATTCATATATGTTGACGCTAATTGTATTGAAGGACTTGAGATTGTGCAGTTCTTTCATTACACTAATACTTCGTGAATATGTCCAAAGGAAATAATGTTGTGTTTCTCAGGGTCAGAGTGTTTGTTGTGTTTGTCTTAAGTAAGTGTGGAGTGAATGACTTCCTGTTCCTCGACATCCACAGATACGCTACTGAGGCCAGGAGGGCGGAGTCAGTGACTCTCACCTCTGACACAGTGGAAGTGGGTGGAGCCTCGGCCAAATGCCCAGATGAAGAAAAATAACAGAAAGCACAAAGGAAACAGGTGAGCTGTGTACACACACACACACACACACACACACACACACACACACACACACACACACATACACAGCCTGAGCATGAACATTACCAGAAAACACAATACACACACACACACACACACACACACTCAGCTTGTGTATGAACATTACCAGAAAGCACAATACACACACATTTCCCACATACATACACACACACACACACACACACACACACACAAACACAAGTCATGTGGTCTTCACAAATGGTGTGTGTATGTGTGAGTGATGTACATTGGTACTGGCATGTATCTCTGTGGTGTATTTCTCAGGTCATAAATGTGCGTGTGCACGTGTGATTTACCTCTGTGTATGTGTGTATTTCCCAGGTCACTAGTGGACTACATGACCAGCTGCTGTTGGGAGGATTCAGTGGACCAAAGGCCTCACTGGTTAAAAGACCGCACAGGACACAAAAGAGCAACAGGAACCGAAATACACACACACACACACATGTATAACTACACAGTACATACACACATGCTGACAATAAACATACTGTTGTAATGCACATGCACACACATATGAACTCGCATAACCCTAACACACACATCACACACGCACACATACAGTACACACACACGCACACATACAGTACACACACTTATGTGCCTTGGATTGAAATGCAGTTCAGCCCAGGGTATCCAAAGAAGCATCCATCCAAGCACTTGCAGCGTATTTGCAACAAGTGGAGGAGCAGAGCAGCACATTTGGGGACCTGTGAATATCTGCAGTGGAGATTTCCAGACACAAAGACTCACACAAAGACAGAAACCAGAAGTGGAGGCTTGTCTTGTCTGTCTCTCTCTCTCTCTCTGCCGTGGATAACTATGAACAGTACAGCATATCCTGACTCAATGCGCACACAACCATGCTGAATGTCTGTGACGTGTTGAGTTCTCTCCCAAGGGTTGTTTTGGTTTTGTCTTTTTCCCCCTCATCATATTTATATAAAAAAAGTTTTTTTTGTTTAAAAAAAAAAAATGACAATGTCACCTCCTTCATGCAGTACCAGGTGCTGACCAAGACAATACCATATCTGGTTGAACAGTTTCTGACCTTATGGGTGACATCAACGGAAGGATAAAGTACAAATGTTTCTCGTAGGTGTTTTAAGTTCTGTGCGCTACAGTTAGTTTTTTGTGAGCCAGTCACCCTTAGGAATTCCTCATGTTTTCAGTTGTCATGTTCTGCGTGGCAGAGTTGAGTGAGTAGCACTCAGTGGTTTAGAGCTGTCCATCATCACCAAAACAGTAATGAGGGAGTTTGCCATTGATCCCAACCCAATGTACATTGAGCCTTCTCCCTCGGGCACCTGAGTCTAATGCTGGAATACATGGAATAGGTGCTTTCCTTTACCCCTCAACACTCTCTCTCTTCTCTCTCTCTCTCTCTCTCTCTCTCTTTCTCTCTCTCTCTTTCTCTCTCTCTCACATAGAGAACTGTTTCCTCTCTCTCTCTCTCTACCTGTCTTTTAGCTCTTTCTCGCTCTACCTCTCTCTCTCTCTCTCTCTTCTTTCTCTCTTTCTCCTCTCTTTCTGTCTATTTGACTTCCACATAGAGTACTGTGTTTCCTCTCTCTCTCTCTCCTTTTCTCCCTCTCGATCTAAATAATGATTTTGAATGTAAATGTCAATAATGTCCATAGTATGTATTTGTATTTTGTTTTCTGTTGTACGTGTTGAAAGTGGTATAGAAAGCATGTTATGTACAGTGATATTTTAAGATTTGATAAGCAGGTTCTTGGCTGTTTTTTCTTGTTTGTTTTTTTTAGGATGACAGTGTTTGAGTTTAAACATGGATGACATTCAAGGTGATACAGTATGCTTGTCATTTGGTATCATAGATATTTGTACAGCATTCGGCCTTCAAAACTGTGTCAAGACTTACTGGCAGAGATATCTCTGATTGACAAATGGAGAGTGAATAAAAAAAAGAGTTGTGTCTGAAACATTGTCTGTTGTCTTCCTGAAGTCAATGTATTGTATTTATGGTCTTTTATGGAAATACTCAGTACAGGATGCTGTAGCTCAGTGGCTAGAGCGTTGGACCATTACTCAGAAACTAAGTTTGATTCCGACCTGGGTCATTTCGGTCCGCCCCGTCTATCAATACTTGTTTCCTATCCATCTCTATGCTGTCCTATCTGATTAAAGGCAAAAAGAGCCCCAAATTTATCTTCTTTTTTTTTTTTTTTTTTTAAAAAGAAACATTGTACAATGTACACAAGCGTCATAAAAAATAATGTTGAATGTGTATAAATACTTTTATGCATTTAACAGAGGAATTTATCCAAAGCAACTTACTAAAAGAGGATCAACATTCAAGCTGCAGTACAGCCTACCATTACTGATTAATAGTAATCTATCACATCAGTAAGCCTCTTAAAACAGTAGCCTACTGATGACTGTCTACTGTGTAATTTAACATGACATCCACTTTCCTGGCGTTTCCAAGTAGCCTCTTCTGCCCTTCCTGAGAAGAGATGGGTGGTTTTGAGGTTGACTCTGGATGTGCAAGACTGTGAATCACACACCTGCACTCTGCACAGGAGGATCTGCGTACGTACGAACATTACCTACAACCTCTCCTTTGCTGTCTTGGCTGATCCCATACCTTCCCAGGAGACCTTACGTATACAAACGGTCTCGCCATCACTGTCTCAGCTGGACCCATACATGCCCCGGAGTGTCTTGCGTCTACAAGCAGTCTCACCCTTGCTGTCTCATCTGCTGCCACACCTGCGCAGACGTAAACATGTCTCTCGGGGCGAGTAGGAACAAGGCCCCCCCCAAGCCCTCTTGCCATGTGAGGCTGCCAAGGGAGGTGTGCGATTACGCTCATTAGAACACCACCCCCGGGGCTACACTATCCCGTCTCCTAAGCCTCAGCCATTGGAGTCATCTCAAGAATGCGCCCCAACATAGTTGCTCATGGCAATGGAAAAAAAGCGCATTCTTATTGAATGTTAACTGCCAACTACCAGTCAGTGAATGTACTAGAAATCAAAATTGATTTCTGAGATCTTCTAGAATGTTTTTTATGTCTTCATCTTAGAGTTCCAGAATATTCCAGAAGCACATACTGACCCATGCCCTTTTTTTAGCCACCTGCTTCAAAAGTCTTAGAGACAGATGGTACTGCTGAGCTCTCCTTTCCTCTTCCTCTTCACCCCTAGTGGAGACTTTTGATTTACTTTTCTGTCTTTCTTTCTTCTGTTTCCCCCCTCTAGGGGTGTTTGTTGTCCACCACGTCACAGAGATATTATTACTTTTTCCAGGGATCCCTGCAGGCGAGAAAAGGATAAGAGAGGAGGAAAAGAGGGGAGAGCTTCAAAGGACTGCAGACAGGGGGCTCTTTCCAAGCATGTGTTTGGAAAAAAGAAAAAGAAATAGCCCCCCACCTGTCTCTGTCCGTCTCTCTCTCCCTATGCTTGCCTCTCTCTCTCTCTCTCGCTCTCTCTCTCTCTCTCTCTCTCTCTCTCTCTCTCTCTCTCTCTCTCTCTCTCTCTCTCTCTCTCTCTCTCTCTCTCTCTCTCTCTCTCGGCTAGGCAAATATATCAACACTGACTGCAGCTGACTCAAGCCCCTGAAAAAAGCGCATGGGAGAATCTGCCATCTTGCGCCATAAATACCTTCCTCTATGTCAAATGGGGTTAATTTTAGAGCCTACAGGGAGCAGGAACAGTCCTCACAGGCGGCCAGAGTTAAAACCTCTACCAGCTTGTGGTCAGCTCAACTGACTTCCTTCCCTTGGTCTTATTTATCAATATTTTTTAACAGTTTTTCTTGATTTTTTCACGGCAACATGGCCGATCCCAGTGAGCTGGACTCCTATGCGGACGATATTGACGAAGACGAGCTTCTTGCTGGTCTGTCAGCGGAGGAGCTGAAGGAGCTTCAGAATGAGATGGACGTCTTAGCCCCCGACGAGCGGGTCCCCGTCGGCATGAGGCAGAAGAACTCCAGCGTCCCGCGAACAGTCAAGGGTGAGCCTCTGATAGGCCTCAGACACTCTGACTAACATTGGTGTGGATTTTAAGTCCAATATCAAAGTAAATGTGGTGTCCCTTTAAATATTTAGTTGAAAATGCTCCCCAGAATCTGGTTAATGAAATTGACTGAGTTTGTGGGGCTAGATATTTATAGCTGGAGTGGGGAGCAATGAAGACAAGAACATATATTTCTGTTTAGAGAGAACTGAGAAGTGGTTAGGCTACTGTGTACAAAACAATGGTGTGCACTTTCACCCCTATCAACTGTTGACGTATGCCAGCAACAACAAGAAGACAAAGTTTCACACACTGTTGAACTGTGTATACCTACTGGCAACAGTAATCTAACAGTTGACGTAATCATTACAGTAATTTAACTACACTATAGTTTAGTGAACATAAGTATAATATAATACAATAACAAATACATACCCCTAAGCTGTTCTGCTGTGTATCTATAAGACAGAATGTGGGAAAAGAACTCTGAAAAGCTAAATATCTTAGAGCTGATTGACTAAGTGTGACTGTGGCTCTCTGTTCTAAGCAGAGGACAGTGATGAAGAGGAGGATGTGGATGAGGATGAGATTCTGGCTGGACTCTCAGCGGAGGAGATCAAAGAGCTCCAGAAAGAGATGGATGTCATCGCCCCGGACGAACGGGTTCCCGTGGGTCAGAGACAGAAGGACCAGACGGAGAAGGCTCCCACCGGCACCTTCGACCGCAGGCAACTAGTGGACTATCTGTACTGGGAGAAGGAGTCCAAACGAATGCTGGAGGAGGAGAGAGTCCCTGTTACTCTGCTACCCAGCGAGGTGAGAGACATCACTTATACTATGGAGAATTTTAAATTTGCTGTGATTTCCACTGAGGTACAATTCCTGTTGAAAACATTCTTATTCAAAACTATTCTTTTTCTGTCCTGCAACAATAACACATAAGAACCATGTACATTGTTGTGGACCTTCTTTCTCTCTGTGAAGTTGATAATAAATAAATGTGTTTATTTGTCTCCTCAGAAAAAGATGAGAGAGGAGGCTGAGCAGCGGGCAAAAGAGCAAGTGGTAGAGGAGGTGGTGGTGATGGAGGAGGTAGAGGAGGAGGTGCCAGAAGACGTGGATGAGGTGGAGTACGTCTACGAGGAGGTGGTGGAAGAGGTGGAGGCCGAGGACGGTCAGGTCGGGGAGGAGGTGATCGAGGAAGTCATCGAGGAGATCATAGAGGAAGTGGTGGAAGTCGAGGAGGAGCCGAAGGAGGAAAACAAACAAAATGCCATCAAGGAAGAGCCCCAGGGTGTCCTAGCGCCTCCCACAGAGTTTGCAGATGCACAGGAAAAGAAGGAGAAGGATGCAGCCGTCACGGATCAAAAGGCCAGCACGCCTCCACAGGCCGGGGAAGAGCCACAGGGCCGCTTTGAGAACTGGGTCCCGGAGAAGGAGGAGAGGGTCATCAACAAGCTGAAGATTCCCAAACTGGCTCTAGGTGGGAATGCTTTGAAGATGACATCCAGGCCGTCCGGTAACGAAACCAACTTAGACAGCACGCTGCACAAGATCCGCAAAAACGACCCGTCGGTGACGGAGGTCAACTTGAACAATATTGAGAACATTCCCAAGGACATGTTGCTGGACTACGTCAACGCGCTGAAGAAGAACAAGCATGTGAAGACGTTCAGCATCGCCAACACTGGTGCTGACGAGAACACTGCCTTCTGTCTGGCCAACATGCTGCGCGAGAACAAAAGCATCACCACGCTCAACATCGAGTCCAACTTCGTCACCGGCAAAGGCATCATCGCCATCATTCGCTGCCTGCAATTCAACGAGACCCTGACCGAACTCCGCTTCCACAACCAGAGACACATGCTGGGCCACCACGCCGAGATGGAGGTGTCTCGACTCCTCAAGGCCAACAACACCCTACTGAAGATGGGCTACCACTTCGAGCTTCCTGGCCCCCGCATGGTGGTGACCAACCTGCTGACGCGCAACCTGGACCGCCAGCGTCAGGTGAGGCACGAGGAGCAGAAGCTGAAGGATCTCAAGCAGCAGAAGGAGCTTCTAGAGATGTACGAGTCCAGCCTCAACCTGCCACCGGGCCTCCTGGAGATGCTGGGTGGATACCTGCCCCCCGCGGAGCTGCTCTCCCAGCTTCAGCAGCATCACCAGCAGCTACAGGAGCAGCAGCAGCTGGGAGAGGAGGAGCAACAGCAGCAGCAGCATCAGCATCAGAATCCCCAGCTGCAGCTTAGGAGGACTCAGGCAGACCCGGAGCCACGGAGACCATCCCCAGAACCGGGCCTGGCTATGCCTCAGCTGCGTAAGACCCAGAACCCCGGGCCAAAGCCGTCCAGCTCATCCGACTCAGGGAGCCTCATTAAAGACGTACATCTGAAGAAAACCCCAAAGAAACGCGACCCCTTCCTGGATGCGGCCAGAGAGGAGGAGAGCAACCCCAGGTCGAGGTTTGAGCTGAGGAAGACGCCCCGGCAGACGGACGTGTGGAGCACCCGGGAGAACGCCCTGCAGGCGGACGAACGCGCCAACCTGAAGAGCATGCTTAGAACTCTCAAACCGGTGCCACGGCAACGGGTGCCGCCCAAGGTGGACTTGACGCCACGCGACGAACTTCTCAGCGAGATCCGGAAGAGCAACGTGGCCTACCTCAAAGCGGTGAGTTTAGCCAGCCAGCCAACACCACGTCAAAACAAAACACTATTGCTCAACCCTAACATATGGCCATGCTATAGTATAATCATCAGATGGGAAGGTGCAAATAAAACGCAACTGCTTCCTCACTCCTATTATGTTATAGTAGTACAACACAGGATTCATGATACTACATACAGAGGGCTCAGAATTTAAGAGGTGTAAGTGACATTTGGGTCAAAATAGACTTGTATACTTACAGTATATCTCCTGAAAACTCTTTGAACTGAAAAAATCATTGAAGTAAAATATTAATTGGGCTAACTGCATTTTTACTTAAAGATATATTATTCATTAAGTATTTTGTTATCCATCTGCAACATTAAATATGTTTTAAATAACGTTAAATATGAAATCAGTACAGAAAGTAGGCCTAACAGCAAACTGTGGTCATTTTTGCTGTGGTTGTGAAATTCATAAGATATTCTCCAACAGATGCATGGTATCAAATTAACTGTAAATATTTGTTACAAATGAGTGGTTTTGAAATGTATTGCCTGAAGATAACCCCTTGAGATGAAGCATCTCTTTTTCGAGGGGTTCCATAGGACATAGACCTACTGTAACATATATTCACACAAGCTAAAGGTTGTCACACACAAAGTGATACAGTATGTGTCATTCTGTTTGCAGGTACCGCTTCCCAAAGAGCTGGAGTCAAGTGAAACAAGTCTTTTCTGAAGGACGTTCTCATCAATGAAGCTGAATTATCAAGTGTGAAGGCAGGCATCTGCATTAACATCTATAGTAGATCTGAACTGTTTCTATGATGGTCATTAAGGTTCGTTTGGAACATGTAGAATACAGATATGAACATTAGTTTTTTATATTGTGAATACATACGACAAAACATTGTGTGTTTAACTTGTTTTACAGTATTTGTTTTATAATGTGATTAATATCCTGTTGTATTAGAGTGAATTTAACTTAGTTTAGAGACCATTGCAGTGAGAATGAGACTGTCTGAGAATATCAAATAATCATTTCACCTCCACCTTAGAGCAAACAAGATTTCATTTCCATGTTATTGCTGTTTGTTTGGGATGAGTGCCGTGAACTCCCTCCAGTTTGTCTCATTTCTAGTGCCTCCCACAGTGCACAGATGGAAATAGATTCCTATCAATATTGAAGTCTGTGCAGCACTACCAGACCAAGAGCATTCCTTCCCCACTACAGTTTCATGCAGTCGGTTGGATACTAATAAAGTTGCTCTCAAAAAAATAATAATCATGGTATCCTTTCCTATTTTTAACTCTTGACACAGTGCTAGCCGAGATTCTTGCTTTATTTTTTTATATATCATTACCTCCTCCAAAGGTTTACAATCAATCCATAGTATACATTTTTCAAAGAAAAAGAATGGTCATGTGTCAGAACATGAACAGGGAAAAATGTTTAATGCAAAAGTTTTCTGCTGTGCATTTCCATGTACAATATGGCAGGTGAAAACATAAGTCTGACATATAGTAAGAATGCAAGATATGCGTGAATGTGATTGACTAACCTTGCCCACAGTACATACAAAGGAGTCCATGTTGCTTTTCATTCAGCTGTGTCCATTTGCATGCTTGAGACAGAAAAGTGCAAGAGAAATGCCTACAGTATAATAATGCATAGCACAAAACCTGCTAAAAGCTATAGACCTACAGTAAGTCTTACAGTATGTCATAAGGGGGAGAAGCAGACACAATCCAGTATTAAAGCCAGTCGCCATTCCTCTTCCTTTTTGCATAGCTATGAAATGAGAATTTCCATCCCGGGTCAACTCCCCATGAATACAAATGAGAGAAAGTGATCATTATTGCTACTCATTAAACTGGATCAGAATCCAAAACATATTGCATAAATAAATATATAAAAGAAGGTAAAGTGAATAAACACAATTAAAAACAATGTAATTATATTTAATATTTGCTAATAATGTTGATAAACAAAAATATAAAAAAGGATTTGATTGGTAATTATATTGGGAAAAAATAAGGATGTTTCTTGAGGTAGCACTGCAATTGAGTTTTCTCATGGCACTACCAGTCTGCCCTCCTAAATGCTAAATGAGGTCTGTGACCACTATGACTAGAATATTCTAGATGGCTTGCATGCGCTCCAACATGCAAACTTATTGGTCTCATATACCTACTACATTTATGAATTCCATTGAAATATAAATCAAATGATACAATAATCTTTCTAATTCAAATGAAAGTACAATACTGAACAAGAACCTCCTTGGAAATCCTAGTTTCTTTGATAAGATGATACTTAATCTGTCCAATAAAGTGCTATTTAAAGCCATCATGTCACTACTATAAACAAGTTATAGCAAGTGAATAAACATTCTATGGATGCGCTAGACTAGGGAGAAAAAACAAACGAACAAACAAACCAAAACAAAAAAATCTAAAGCTAAAGTCTTCAAAATGAACAAACAAACCAAAACAAAAAAATCTAAAGCTAAAGTCTTCAATCCAATATCTCATAGCTATACCAAACCCAACACATTAACGCTACTGGACACTCCAAACAAGATGGCCCCTGGGACAGGACAAAAACAAACAAACAAACAAACAAACAAAGGTGATGTAATGCCACCTGTCATTTCTTTGAACAGATGGCAAACAAACAAACAAAAAAAAGGCAAACAAAAACATTTAAAAGAATCTTGACACATCCAAAGTGAATTTTTGTGACTCACAACTTGTAGCTTTTCATCAGTGTGTCTCACATCTCACCAGCAAACCTTCCGGAATGCACCAACTAGAGCGTAACCAATCGGTTGCCTATGAGAGTCAAGTGGCCCAATGTTGGCTGAAGCAAAATAAGTTGATATATATACAACTGTTTTATTTGTCATTAAACATTGATTTGAGTCCGATAAAAGACACACCGATTAAATATGACACCACAGACTTTGGTGAGAGGGACAACAGGTTAGGGGACTGTAGCCTTTCGCACACACTGCCGGGCAGCTTCTCTCCTTAGTCCTTGAGCTTACTCTCAATAAAATCCTGAATCTTATTCATCCTCTCCTCCTGCTGGTCCAGCAGATCTAGGATGACCCCCATGGGCGTCTTCTTCAGGCCAACCCCTTCAATCTTGTTCTCCAGTCTGTTCTTCATGTTTCTCAGGCGCAAGGAGGCGTGAATGAGGATCACTGGAAGAGGAGGAATAAAAGGCTTTCAGTAAACTACGCCTGCCGTGATCACTATAGGATAGTGACATGCAATTCTATAGGTTGGTGCTTATCTCAGGACCATGTGAGTCATATTTCTGCAAATATCTAATGATAATGCATATGATAGCACTCTCGCCTCAGGAACTAGGATATAATAGAATAATATTTCTGTAAATACCCCAAGTAAAAGATAAGCTTTCATATAATAATGACCACCAAAAGGGTTGAAAGGGAGCAGTCAATATTAAAGATCTTTGACAACTACAGTAACTCATAGTGGATGGATGACACTGACCTACTGTATGCTAGTTAGCACTGTGAGTTAGCTCCCCCATAGCTTGTATTGAGTAGCCTAGCCTACACAAACACAGAGCAAGGAAACAATCTGTTTGCCTGTGGTTAGAGGGGACTATAAATGCCCTATGACACAAACTGTGCTCTATGCTGGCAGGGCAAGCGAGTAACTCTGATCTCTCCGCAGCCCGCGCACCATGGAGACGGGTCAACACAGGGATGGATGGTGGGTGTAGCCTACGTATCTGTGGGCACAATGTGTCACCACTCAATTATTCCACCGCCATGTCACCCAACCGCCTCATGCCATAGTCCTTTCCTCGCCATGAGTTTTACATAAAGAGTACTGCTGAGTGTTGTGGTGTGGTGTGGTGGTGTCAGCAAGGACACATGCCAGTGTCTGTGAAATGGGGAACGTGGGAATTCACAGTTGAGTGTGGAAAATAACTTACGGAACAGGGGGAAAGTGATTCCAAAGATGAACACCAGGACCCCTCCGCACAGGGACAGCACAAAGTAGCTGACTGCCATGACAGCAATGACAAACAGCATGGGGTTCTTCCTCTTGAAGTTCTTGATAAAAGCCTTGTTCTCTCCAGCCCAAACTGAGCCCATGAACACAAGTGTGACCACACCTCCACCCAGAAACATACCGATGGGGTTGAGGAACCTGTCCACACAAATAGGAGTGAGAAAAAAAGTAGTGAGAGGTGAAAAAGCTTGTTCTATCATGATGAATTTAGCTTCAACTAAATATGAGTACAACATCTCCATCTTGTGGCCATAGTATAAAAGTCCAGGAAAAGACATTAAAATAGACTGCACAGTCTCTCTTTGCATAGAACTTTAATGGAAATACTGACTCAGGCTGGCATGAGCCTGAAAGAAATAGCTACACATACAAGCACGTGATGAGAGGGCAGAAGAGCCAGGCAGATCACGCCCCTGCGGCCTATGTCAACTATGGAATTTTTTTCCTGTTTCCACCAAATGGACACAATGGTTCTGGGAAAATGAGTCCGTTTTTCCATTTGAAAATGAATAGGTTTAGGTACACGCCCTTCTTCACAATTTCCGTATATTTACAAACAACCTCCTGCGATTGAATGATAAGCCAAACTGGAAGATGTTTTGATAATATATCAAGTGGGTGGAGTAGCTATTCTATTCTATTTTTATACACCCAACATATAGGCTAATGAACTTAGCCTACTAAAAGATTCAACTAAAAATCTAACCCACAACAGCATTACAATTCGATTAGACAGAATACGAAAAGGATCAGGGTGGACTGGACATACAGACGGACTGCATTGCATTGCGTTGATGGTGCAAGTTATCCGTGTTTTGGTTGCGTAGCCTAGCGTTACGTGCCAAATGCCAATAAGCTTTTCATAAAATAGCAAATTGTTCAGTGCTACTGTACAGCCTACGTATATATCTGTCGGCGAACTGAATGTGGTAGGGCTACACCCCATGTAAAAATAAACTCTCTCCAATAGAAAAATACATGGCCTTAGTAGGTAGGCTTGGCTACTTCTTGACAGATAGCACTTACCCCACGATAAGAACAACCACAATGGCTGCCGCAAAATAATTCGTTTGATAGTATAACAAGTTGCTGATGATCCTGTTGTTCCATTTGGTTAAATCTCCAAAGTCTGGTTTAGCAAATCGGTCAGTTCCAGGGAAAAAATCATCCCATGGTCTAAGCGGTGCGAGCTCCATCCCTGCCATTGCTGCGCTGAATGTCAGATCAGATGGCGCAGCAACGTCACACTACATGCGCTCTCGTGCGAGCGAGTGGCCACCTGTCAACTTGATACCGTAAGTTTCTTCATCTTTTTTATCCAATGTAAGCACCCTTACATTTTAACAGTTAACTGAAAAATATGCCTAATTGTTAGGCTTATTACAAAGGGCTATATGTAGCCGTTATGTTATGAAATTAGTTTTTCTGTGCTTAACTATCGTCTAACATACAGTAGCCTAACATTAAATGTGGACATAATATGGCAGTGCTAAGTATAAACAAACTCTGCTGTCCTTCTTTTAACTCTTAATTATAGATTGCGTGGCTGTCATTATTGAAAGTGTAGGCTATAGGCTACGTTAATTAGCAAATAATATTGGCCTATGAATGTGAAAAAATAATTAATGTTTGTTTCAAACCTAAAAATTTGTTCGTACTCTGAAAAGGTTTAACATGGATCAGTAGATTATGGTTATGATGATAGGTTGACCTCGAGGCAGAGGCACAACACTGATTCCAGTTCAGCTGTATCTGCACCCTAGACTGGTAACCAAACGAAGGACACATTTTACAGCTGATCTAGACGCAGTGAGGCATTCTGGGAAGGCATGGAACTGTGAAAGTATGGCGGATGGGGAAGAGCCGTGAGTACCGTTGAATGAGTTTAGTATATTAAATCGGGAATTATAGTTACAGCATGGGAATTACATGATGGAATCACATCCTGGTTTAATCTTCCTTTAACGTTTCTCTTTAGGGAGAAGAAAAGAAGGAGAATAGAGGAGCTGACTGAGAAGTTAGTGATGAAATGCTAAAAGCTGGCTTCAGGTTTGAGGAATACAGCGCAGGGAGTCTGAAAATTCACTCATCAGTGCTCACCGTAAATCGCCTTTTCAGATGAACAAACATTCCGTGGCAGCCAATTCAAACATTAGTTTCGGTCTTGGAAGCCTATGAGTTTGCGAATATGGCAAATACTTGACATTTTAATTGTAGCTTGCTGACGTAGCCAAATGACCTGCGCTAACGTTAGCTTGTTCAGAATGCGAGTTATTGTGCAGGTCGTAGACGACTCATAATAGGAAAAATAAAGTGCGTGGGTATGCACCTCCAGTAGTCTTTGATTGGAGGGATAACGTTATACGTTAAGGCTGATATCGCCATACATTCTGATAGGTTATGGAACTTTTGTATACAACTCTGACGTTCTTAAAATTATTGCAAAACAGCCATGTTACCCTTACATTGGACGTAAAGTGTTTAAGTGGAAATTGACTCTAAAACCTCAATACACTTGGTCAAATAATGCTTCTTTCTCTCTAACGTTTTTAACCAGGGTTCCAAACTAATCCTTTTACATGGATTGCACTGGTGCACCAATGCTTTTCATTTAAGGTAGTCCTACACATATTATTTTTTCACAACAACACAATAAGAGTCAGAGGTCAAGCTCAGAGCTAATTCTAAGCAGATGGGTCAGTGCAAATAACTGAGCTTGGACATCCCTGGTGAAACGTCACTCACTGTGTTGCATATGAGTTCTACACTCAGTGGGCATCTCATTCCCCACCTTTCTCTCACATCTTTAACTGAGGCTACACTTGGAATTCTCAGCACAGAATGTAATAACCTACTGTCATTTGCACATAACTCTTTTACCGGTGCATGTCTGAGCGAGACCATGAACAGAGAAATTAAGATGTCTATTAAAGTTCGGAAAGTCACCGTCAAAACTAGGTGCATCAGGGCAACCATATGGGTACAGTCTGGAGCCCTTTTAACACATTGGCAAAATACATACAGGCCAAGTGTTTTTTTTGTTTTGTTTTGTTTTGTTTTTTTTTAAGCATGCTTCTATGCAGCTGGATTGATAATACTTACTTTGTAAGTCACTTTGGATAAAAGTGTCTGCTAAATGCATAAATGTAAATGTAAACACCTAGAACTGCTTGTGCTTTTGTTGTCCAGGCGTCCGTTTCCCAAAAGTATAGTTGCTAACCAGTTAGCAACTTAGTTAGTTGGTTGTCAATGGGAAATTGCATTGCAAACAATGTAGTTTCTAATTTAGTTAGCAACTATGCTTTTGGGAAATAGATGCCAGAATGCTGCACAGTGTTTGGCAGGTCACTAGTGTAATGAGAGTATAAGCCGAGAGTATAAATGGGTTAATTGTGTTCTGGGCAGAATGGCAGTAGATGAAGGGCACCCAAGCAGTGACTGGGAAGGACGCTGGAATCACGTGAAGAAATTTCTGGAGCGAACCGGTCCTTTTACTCACCCAGACTTTGAACCCAGCACTGAGGTATTCCTTGCATCTATGTAAGTTAAATAAGTTCTGTCTCTCTTATCCACCCACTGTAATAATGCATTTTGTGCTCTGGGTTTGTCTTAAATCTAGACGCTCCAGTTTCTGCTAGAGACATGCAAGATTCTGGTCATAGGAGCTGGAGGGCTGGGCTGCGAACTTCTCAAAGATCTGGTAAAGCTCATTCTCATTCTTAAAGGAATTATCCTGAGTGAATAAAACTTATAGCCTGTTGTTTCACATTGCCAATTGTTGTTGTTGTGAATAGGAATGAGAAATGCCTGTGTGGCTTGGAATTATAAACTTTTTGCTATAAGTGTGTAGAGATGCTATTTCTAAGTAGTTGTGTGACCCAAAGTGTGTGTCGTCAAAGTTAAAGACCAGTCAAATATGCAGCCATGTTGTTTTGTCTGTAGGCACTGTCTGGATTCCGGCACATACATGTAGTGGACATGGACACAATCGATGTGTCAAATCTCAACAGACAGTTCCTCTTCAGGTGAGATTATTTCCATAAATCAACAAAGTGTAATATTCAATAACGATGTCTTTTTGTTAACAGCCACGCACTAACCCGAAGTTCAGTGTATTATGGAAAAGAATAGTTGTTTTTTTGTCTTTAAATACGTTTCTGCTGACATTAAGCCTCTCTCTTTTGGGTTTGTACAGGCCAAAAGATGTGGGGCGGCCTAAGGCTGAAGTGGCAGCAGACTTCATCAACAGTCGTGTCCCGGGATGTGATGTGGTCCCGTATCCTTATATTTTAACGTCTTTATTTGGACACTGTCACTGTTAATAAGTATTGAACTGAATGATCATTCGGTGTAGTTGTTGACTTAACAAACTTGTATGTAGGCACTTTCAGAAAATCCAGGACTTCGATGAATCTTTTTATAGACGTAAGTTGTAAATCACTTCTTTGGTCTGTCATTTCTTTTGGCTTCGTACCTACTCTCGCTTTTTAAAACTTGAGACATTTCCCCTGGACAGTAAATTAAGCACTTATTTATGTGATATTTTTTTGGCCTGTCATGCAGAATTCCACATCATTGTCTGCGGCTTGGATTCAATCATTGCCAGGCGGTGGATGAACGGGATGCTGGTAGGTGTAAAGGCCTCCCTGGGTTATTTGTAATTTCTGCAGATCACTCATCTAAAGGTTTGTTGGGTTAACGACAGACCTAGAATTTGAATTTACCTTAAAGCCTTTAGAGGCTGTAAGAGCCGATTCATAGTCAATGCGAGTAAGCAACGGTCGATAGGTTCGCAAGCTCACGCGTGCACGTACGTGTGCAAGCAAGCGCAGTCTGCCTCATTGACACCCATGTTATGGCATCAGGAAAGTTTTCACTACACACTTTGCGACGCAAGTATGCATCATGGCGTCCTTGTGTTTGCGTTTGTGTGCCTTGTGTTGACTCTGAATCGGCCCTAAGGGAAATGAAGGCCGCCAGAGAATTTTGCCACATCTGGTCAATGACTTTATAGAATGAGTATTGTGATGTGATATATCTGCGGTTCTCTCTCCATCCAGTTGTCGTTATTGGCGTATGATGATGGCGTGTTGGACCCTAGCTCCATCATCCCTCTCATAGACGGCGGGACAGAGGGCTTCAAGGGAAATGCCCGGGTCATCCTGCCTGGCATGACCGCTTGCATTGACTGCACCCTGGAGCTCTACCCTCCACAGGTGAGTTAGGGCGACTGGTCTGGGTCTTAAGACAGGTGTTCTCTGACCACCAGTGAAATCCATCCCCAAACTTTCTCTTGCTAACTGGTTAGCAGCTATTTTTTTGGGAGACGGACGCCAGGCCTACCCCTTGCAGTCCACAGTCCAATCAGTCCACATTAGCACATGCCCTGAATGTAAAGCAATTAACCAATCAATCACAATTAATCAATCAAACAATACCAATCACAGTGATTGTGATTTTGATCTGTTACCGTACTCAACTATCTGCATAATCCCTTTAAAGAAAAAAATCAGCATATATCAACCAATATCCCTGCTGCTTGCACTCATTGAACTATTCTTTGGGGCTTCTCCTTAAACCGTGTGACCCTTCACTTCTGCCCTCTGTCTGTCTACTGTGCATCTCTCCACTGAGCAGTGCTGGGGATGGGGATGGGGATGGATGTTCCTGAGCGTTTGTTAACCAGTGTGTTTCTTTCTGCTGCTCTTTATTGACAGATTAATTTCCCCATGTGCACCATCGCCTCCATGCCTCGGTTGCCAGAGCACTGTGTTGAGTACGCCCGCATGCTGCAGTGGCCCAAAGAAAAACCCTTTGGAGGTACGCTACTCTCAGTGCTGCACATCCATACCATAATACTCTATGCTACTCTCAGTGCTGCACATGCCATACCATAATACTCTACGCTACTCATCAGCGTCTGCACAGCCTATACCATAATACTCTACTACTCTCAGCGCTGCACATCCATACCATTTTATTCCGCTACTCTCAGCGCTGCACATCCATACCATAATACTCTACACTACTCTCTAGCGCATGATACAGCCATACCATAATAGGCGGACTATGTCACTGCACTCAGCGCTGCACATCCATACCATAATACTCCACTACCCTCAGCGCTGCACATCCATACAATACTACTCCACTACCCTCAGTGCTTGCACATCCATACCATAATACTCTACACTACTCTCAACAGAACTCATCCATATAGTAACACACTGCAGCCCTCAACCCTCAACCACTCAAGCATACAGTAACACTATATGTTACAAAATAAAACGTGACAGAAACGGTGTTTCTCTACAAAACATGTTTTGGAACATCAAGAAACGTTACCAACCTTCCAACCTGCACATGTCAAATGTCATGTAAAATAAAAAAGTTTAAGATTGTCTTAAGGACAGGATTTAGAGTACACTTAGCTAGCCCTTCTAATAGCCGAGATTTTACTGTGAACCTTTCTATTTCACTAGCCTGGCGGTTGCCAAACTAAAATCACAAGTGATATTTAGTCTGGAGACCTACCTATTGCTTCTCTCGTAGCGTCCTTTTCTCGAAGCGTCATGTACGATTGTCCAGAGCCGATTATTGGGCGCTACTAATGTCTATCACAGCGTCTGAACATAACTCAGAACCAATACTAGAGCCACCACGTGACGTAAAATGCAATCTAGGGCTGCACTATTCCCTTTTTGTTCTGCGATTGGATACCGAAAGCAGGCGAGAAAATCGGCCATGGTCACCATGCTGCTTTACAGAGTGAAGATAAATTGAGCGCGCAAAGGAGCATGGGAACTCCCAGGCTACTATTTCACCTTAAACACCCCAGAAAAGGGGCTAAAATGCGAAATATCGGAATATGCCTTTAACCCAGCCATCTATACAGTAACAACAACCCACTGCCCTCAAAACAGCACATCTATACAGTTAAACCAGACTAAGTCACATTCCTATTGTATAGTCACACTCCACTGCAGTCATCACAATGCATTCCTATATCCACACCCATTTGCAGTTATCACAAATCAGTCCTATATTCACACCCAACCACTCTCAACACAGCATGTTTACCACTGCACCACCCACAACACAGCACATCTATGCCATACATTAGTAGCAAACATGGGGCCGTGATTCAAGTTGCCCAAACTCTCTCTATTCGCCTTATTCACCTGGAACGTTCTAAAGACGTTGAGGGGTACACTTCAGGGGTACACTCGGCTACACCGTTGCTACACAGCCAGCTGTCATGGCGCCTCACTGTTGTGTGCTGAAATGCACATCCTCAAAGAGGAAAAAATCATACCGTGGGCAGACTTTCCACCGTTTCCCAAAAGAGCAGGCACTTCGTTTAACTTCCGTACACCTCAAGCATCAAATTACGTTAAATTACGTCAAAATGGCCGCCAGGTGAATAACGCGAATACACAGCTCTGTGCAATACAAGTCAGACCTCACTGCCCCAACACAACCTATTCCCACAGTCAAACCTTGATGTTCACAACACAACTCTTTGCCTCATGTGTGTGGTCTGTGTTTTGAATTGCTTGTGATGGTTATTTTGTCCTCCCTGCCTGTAGATGGCGTAGCGCTGGATGGTGATAACCCCGAGCACATCCAGTGGGTGTTCCAGAAGGCCCAGGAGAGGGCAGCTGAGTTCAGCATCACTGGAGTCACTTACAGACTTACACAGGGTGAGCTTCCTACTCTTTCCACTCTCACTCTCACTCTCTGCCCTCTGGCATTACACTGAGGAGACACACACACACACAGTCTATATTGCTCCAAATCTTTTCATTGAATGATGCCAAACTATCACTGTAAATTGATATAAACATATATTTAAGTCGATAGGATTATGTGTCTGTTTAAAATATATTTGTTCTACTCTTTTCATTCACACATTACAAGTAATCGTAGCTGAAATGGTCAATTCTGTGAGTGAGTTGTGAAGCCTTTTCAAGTTTTCTTGTATTTCAGGTGTTGTCAAGAGGATCATCCCTGCTGTTGCCTCCACCAATGCCGTTATAGCAGGTAAGTTCACCCACGCTTCCCCACACTGTGTGTTTTTCCAAACCTTCTCTCTCTTTGTGTGTGTGTGTGTGTGTGTGTGTACAAATAGGGACTCATTTGACTTGCTGATAAGGCATAGGTAGAAAGTGTTGGTGACTAAAGCGATGTTCTTTTTCTTATTATTATTATTTCAGCTTCGTGTGCAAATGAAGTCTTTAAGATCGCCACAAGGTCAGCACTCTTATTATATGCATTGTAATTGGTTTGAGTAGAGGGATTTATTTATTTATTTATTTATTTATTTTTTATTTTCTGGTCTTCACTCCCAGTGTTGTGCTTCCTCTTCATACAGTGCTTATGTTCCCCTGAATAACTACTTGGTCTTCAACGACGTGGATGGCTTGTACACATACACCTTTGAAGCCGAGAGGAAGGTGAGCAAATCTGTCACATGCTGCTTGTGTGATGTTTCTGTCAGAGACAAACAAGCTGTTCTTTTTTGTTTGTTTGTTTTTTTCTCACTTGTATTCAGTATCATTCAGGTAGATTTAGGCAGGGTGAGTTTACCAGTGAGTTTGTGTATTTATCTGTGGTTGTTATGGGAATGTCCAATGGCAACCTCGTCCAACAGCCCTCCTGACCAAATTTAGGGTGTGTTGTTTTGGCCGGTACATCTAATCTGTGTCATATTTTTTGCCCAAAACTGATACTTTTGGTAAAGTTTTTTTCTTTTTTCTTTTTTTTTCTTTTGCAAATCCTGAAAAAAATGGGGGGACTTTTATTTACAAGGGATTATTTTAACAAGCTGATGAAATGTTAGTGGATTTGGATGAGATGTGTAATAATGTAAAACTTTTGCCCCTGTAGGAGAACTGCTCAGCATGTAGCCAAGTCCCTCAGAAGCTGCAGTTCCCTCCTTCAGCCAGACTGCAGGAGGTGCTAGAGTACCTGACAGAGAACGCCTCTCTGTGAGTCACACTAAGAACATCACCAGCTCACATTTTTACTACTCTGTGTTTGTGTGTTTGTGTGTGTGTGGAGGGGGGTGGTCTGTAGAATGTGTGTACTGTATGTGTGCATTTCTGCTTATTTGATTATAACCAAAGATATTTTAGAAAATAATTTTAGAAAATTATGTGTAAATTACTATTCAACCTTTGCTCAAGCTGTATGCTGCACAAGTGGCTGACACCGGCCTGCTGCACAGACAAGTGATGTTCTAGTCATAGATCATGGAACAGAATATAGAATATAGAACATAGTCAATGGACCTCCGTCTCTATGCCTGTGTGAGCCGAGGGAACATGACTGATTGTAGAGATGTGAGAAGCATGTGTGAGCTCTAAGGTCACGTTTTTTTTGTCTTTGCAGGCAAATGAAATCTCCAGCCATCACAGCTACACTGGAAGGCAAGAATAAAACCCTCTATTTACAGGTGAGTCTGTGTTAAGTGGATGCTTCCATTAAGCCAATTAGAGGTACTATTAGATGCCAATTTGCTTCAACACTTAAAGAGAAAATGTGGCATGAAAGGAACAATAAAGGAACAATAAAGCATAAAAGTATACTAACTGAGTTTTGAAGTATACTAACAGGGCTTTAAGGCTCAATAAAATTTGCATTGTGATGATGGCTGTGCTTAAAATACATGTCTCTTCTAGACGGTTGCTTCGATTGAAGAGCGAACAAGACCGAATCTTTGCAAAACTTTAAAAGGTAAGCATCCGATCTAAATATGCATTCATTCAAGTCATCATGAATATTTAAATCAAACATCACTTTATTTCACATCAGGACTCAAAGCTGTCAGACTGAAAATGGTGTCAGCAAGGGGTTGTGTGTCTATAGACGTGATGCCTCAGAAACAGATGATTGCTCTTAAATCGTTTGATTGAACTCTCGGCTCTTGTTTCAAATTAGACACATGGCATTATTTTAATCAAATATAGATATGGCCCATTTTTTTCCCCACTCTTACTGAAGGTTACTCCTTCTTCAGCTCCTGCCAAGCTGTCAACACTTACACACTAAAAGTGACACATGGAGCTTGGCAACAGTGCTGAGTTTGGTTGTGTTGCCCGTGTCTGAAAAGACTCTGCAGGTTTTGGTGACCTTGAAGAATATTCCTTTAGTCGATTGAAGCCTTTTATCTTGACATTATGTGTCATGTCGACCATGTGGCGGAAAGAATGTAATGTTATATGTTAATTAAAGTAAAGCAGGCCATTTTCAAAATTCTGTTGGTGGAATATGCTGGCCAGACATAGTCTCTCAAATCGCGCACTTGAGCACCACCACTGTGAAACTACAGTCATACAATCTGAATTGTCATTTGAGTTGGCAATTTAAATGGCGGTTACGTCCGTGACCTCTGTCTACTGATATAAAGCAGTGATACATATTGGACAACACTGAAGGCCAAAAATCCCCTCTATGACCGCAAATGCTTAGTACACACTATGCACTACACTGTAGTGCACTGATAGAGGTGGACAATTTGAGACACAACCATAGTGAAATAAAACAACCGTATGTAGGTGGCGCTAAATCATCATCATCATCATCATCATCATTGTTTATTCCTGGGAAATGGCTGAGCATCAAGCTCTTTTTCAGCATTGCCCTGACTTTACAAATCAAATATTTGATTTCCCCTTTTGTCCTTCTGTAGAGCTGGGTTTGGCAGACGGGCAGGAACTGGCTGTTGCAGACGTCACCACTCCGCAGACCGTTCTCTTCAAGCTCAATTTCACCTCCTGAACCAACACTCACACACTTTCTTCATCGCTTGGAAGAGAGCTTGAATATCAAAAGTTATTTAAATTATGTTAAAACTAGTGTACATACATCTTATTTTACCTAAGCTTCCTCTTACTGCTCTTGCTAGCACTTATTTCCCATTTCTCTTTGACTGGTGTGTGTGTGTGTGTGTGTGTGTGTGTGTGTGTGTGTGTGTGTGTGTGTGTGTGTGTGTGTGTGTGTGTGTGTGTGTGTGTGTGTGCGTGTGTGTGTGTGTGTGTGGGCACTGAGCGCAAAGTGCAGTCATTGGTCACTCAGTCTAATCAGCCAATCGCCATTCATCTCCGTTCACATGTAGACTAAGCGCTACACTTTGATTGCATTATGTCTTTCGCAACTGATTGCCTGGATCACATAGAGCTGTTGCATCCTTCACTTCACTGTGTGACACGTAGCAAACCGCAAGCCTACTGTTGAGATGTTTGTTTTTGTTTGTTTGTTTTTTATCTGTAAGGCTTTCTTTAAACCATCGTGTCTGAGGTCAAGTGTAAATATCCCTTCCATATCTGAAGGCTTCGGGAAAATAGGCCTTGTTTACCATAATTAAATGTTTTGCTTAAACTGTGTTGTGTTGTGCTGTTCTTTCATACAGATCCTTAAAGGAGAAAGCTGTAACTTAATTCATAGCCCTGCGTGCTGTTTGTAGCAAACCGGCAACTAAAATAAACTGAATGGGGCATATGTAGCTAGAGTTGTTCTCACTGTACTCAGATCTCGAACATGGCACTCCGTCAACTACAACTAAACTAACACTCTAACTACTGAGCTAAAAGCCTAGGCTTCTAACTCAGCAGTTCAAAGCTGTTCTTGAGCCATTGGGCTGTGAGGATTTACAGTACACGTATTACCGCCGGCTAGCCGAGCTAGTTGCCATCTGTTACCCATAGAAACATGATGCTAAATAAACAAACTTAAAAAGTTATAAAAGTGAGCTGCTCTGCTCCATGTAGTTGATGTACACTGTTGGTTCGTTCAAATATTCCGTCATATTGTTTATTTTTTCTCTCTCTCTCTCTCAGTGACCTTGAACACCAAAGCTAAGGATCAAACTGAATTTGTCCTTTAATGAGTTCAAAAAGTCCTCTCATGTCATTGGCAAGTCCTGACCTCTCAATGATGTAGTATGACTTCACAATATTCTGGTTTCCACCCATAGGCCTACAGTTAAACGTCATCAAATGCTGCTGGTAGGAAAAAGCACAAGACCATTTGCTACAATGTATATTAGACAGAATATCAACTTTTCTCTACAAGTTGTACTTGTTGGAATAAATGTGTATGACTCACAAAACCACCTCTTAAATGTTGAACAAAAAACTAAAATGTTGAACAAAAAAGCAAACATTGGCCCTTTTAACCATCTGCAGTTTGCTTTTACTTAACTCAAACTCAAACATACCACAGGTACTGTGCCACAGCTGCACTGGTGCTAGTCTAATTTGGTGACTGGACTGTGAATCACAGAACCGTGCATGATAGATGCCCTGGTGTGTGTGTGTGTGTGCGCGTGTGTGTGTGTGCGTGCGCGCGCTGGGGCCGGTGCCCCTGTCCACAGCAGGCAGTAAGGGAAGCGCTCCTCACTGCCCCTAATGAGTCATTGATTGCTGGAAATGAATGTAATAATTTATTCATGGAAATATCAGATCAAACTGCCTTGGCTAAGCCATGAAACAGAATGCTTGTGGAAACACTAGAGGAATCTGCACTGTTTGCCCCTGACACCTCTGAGCAAGTAGGGAGGAGGAGGGTGGGATTGTGGTCAGGCAAACATATGTTCTGCTCATTACAGGGGCAGATGTTAACAGGACATGCCTTCAGTGAACTGCATAGAATAGATCATCCTAAGCGTTTGGTGAGGTTTGGTTGGCACTGGCAGTGGCTTCAGCTACAACTCTCATAACCTGAAATGCATTCACAGTGCAGTCCAGTAAGGACATTTGAAAGCAAACAATGCATGTTTGTTATTAACATGGCTGGGAGAATTTGGGTAAAACATTCAGACATCTCCATAGCTGACATCAGTAAGACTTTATTATTCAAAATATTGTTTTTTTTTGTGTGTGTGTGTATATTTGCTCAGGTGCCGAAAATGCCATTGACCGCAAAGTGATAAAGTTACATTATCCACAGTTTAGCAAGGAGAAGCGCTGACCATGGTGCTGAAAAGAACATTTTCTGCTTTTTTCATTCATGAGCATACACGGCACGTAGGCTATTGTCTCTAATTAGACACGGTCTGGGTCTATTTGGTGGAGATAATCAGGGGCAAAAAAGGCAAAAACTTATCTGGTGGAGCTTCAGTCAGAAATCACATCGCTCTATACTTGCCTAAGCCTAACTGATGTTGTGTCCGTCTTCACGGCTTGTAACAAACACGCGTAATCTCCCCCCGTATTAATGACAGAGATCTGCTACTGTCACGGAACAGATGGTGTCTTGATTAAATTTGATAGTGATGGGGAAAGCTTCTTGCCGGCTTTTTGAGACAATGTCATCGACTTAAGAGTCTAACAGCGTGCTGCTATTGCAATTCAGGGGAGTGCTTGTCCTTGCCAGAACATTGACCAAACTTAACAGAATTTAAACTTGTAAAGGTATTTTTTGCGATCTAATATTTTTTCTCGGGTCAGTCGGATTCGACTGTTGCTGTCGGATGTATGGATGAGAGAGAACGGGGCGTGACTGGAGAATACTGCAAGCCAACCAGGCAAAACATTCAGGGAAGTTTTGCAGTCGAAATATTCGGATAATATTGATTAAGTCTCCTGACCTTGCGTTGAAACTGTGTCCTCGCCAGGATTGTCGACGTCCGCTTGGAACATCACATTACTTTTGCGGAATATTGTCAACTTTTTCCATGAATTAGATGATGGTTTGAGTGCAAGATTCAATCAATTTCGACATAACTCTTTTAGCTTGTTCTTGGACAATGGAGGAAAATTAAAAACTGAGCCAAATGGAGGAAGAATTTGAATAGCTTTTGTGAGCCTGTTCGTAATAGAGGTAAGCTGACATTTAATTTCTTCAGACTGTATATTAAGCTACTAGAGGTCATACTTCATGATATCCCCTTATAATATTCTAAAATGTGCATTTGCGAGTGTCATAATATATTTCAGAAGTATTGACTAATTATGTGAGAAGATTAAATTACTTTTGAATTAGTGCAGTGGTTTAGGCTGTACCCAGATCTTATGTGTTTGACTTTTTGAATGTATATCGCTTGTGCAACATGGATTTAAAATGTACAGTTAGGTTATATTTTGGACTACAGTGTAGTTTACTCATACCTCTCTTTTTCAAAGCTGCTTTATGCTTTGACAATATAGATAGGCCAATATGATTCGGTTGTTGTTATTAATAAAACACACACACACACACACACACACACACACACATTTATAAATATACTTATCTAGGCTTAATGTAGCCCATGTTATTTAAATAATGTGTGAATCTTGTGTATTTAATATATTTTTTGTTGCTTAAATGTAATATGTGATTTCTTTCGGAGATTTTGTATATCCTACACAAGCACACATATAAATGTACACATACAAACATTCCTATTTCTAGTCAATAGGCCTATCATTAAACTAAGGTTTTAGCTTCAAAAATCTTATTTTATCAGTGACAGATCACCAAAATTGAACACTGTCCCTGGAAATGGGGCTTGTCTGGTTGGTTACCTTAGACTGAGGGTCAAAACCTCAAAACTTAGTCTAAACTATAGCCTATGGATTATTCATTCTTGAAATGAGCCATTCATTTCTTGTTATTCCGTACCATTTTGGAGGAGAGTTACTTAAAGCAGACCACATAATGCTTTTAATACCAGATCATTGACGCTCCTCGCTCTCTCTGTGTGTGCTTAATCAGGATCTGTAGACCTTGTGAAGGAACAGATGGTTGGTAAAAATAAGATCAGTCAATCCTCCTGGTGATTTTTCAGCATCTGCAACTGTGTGCCTGTCGGAGATATGGGAAGTGTTATCACCTATTGTCCTCTGTGTGTCAGGCTGCTCAAATTAACTTGAACAGAACAGAAGGCCCGGGCTGGGCCAGTTTTGGCACTGTTGGAACTAAACACCAGGCTGATTGGATCCCGGCTGTGGTCAGGGTCTTGTGGTGTGTGTCTTGTGGTGTGTGTGTGTGTGTGTGTGTGTGTGTGTGTGTGTGTGTGTGTGTGTGTGTGTGTGTGTGTGTGTGTGTGTGTGTGTGAGTATAAGCCGAGGGATGAATGGCTGCTTGTCAGGTCGGATGTGGTTCATGTTATCCCCCCACATGACCTAATGGGACTCTAAGAGTCAACAGAACATGGGAAACACGCATGTCTTTAGGCTACAAACTGTAATATTTATCATATTTATATTGAGAGGTATTTTCCAAGAAGTCCTCATAACAATATTAACAAGCTACTAGTTGCAGCTGTTTTCTTACTTTTAGATAGTGATTGACTTCCATAGTGGTCTCACATATTAGATCAGGCATGTTTGAATTAGCGCTTGCAAAATTAATGCTTTATATCAAGTGATTAAATTCAAGATTAAAGAAATTAACTCAGATTAATCCTGATTGATATGGTTCCACTTTCATGACGTATATTATCAGTTACAGCTAGAAAATGGTTAGGCTATCAAGTCAGACTAGACAAATACTATGACCTAACTCCAGTATGTTCAACAACAGTGTAGGGTCATCAAAACGGACTAACATTTTCCAAAACTCCATCGAAGCCTTGATTGCATCTCTCTCTCCCCTACCTTGGATTAGCGTATTGTGGATCTTGTTCAAGAAGTTATATAATGTTTGGTGAATCAGTGGGGGAGATGATACTGTAGATGGGAATTGGCCATTTGAGACAGCTAATTATCATTAGGGTCTTACCAGGGAAAAATAAGGATGCAACCTACCATAGCATCCATATTTCTGGAGGAAATGAGTTGTGATTAAAGATGATTACTCATGATTAATCCTGTAAAAAATTGTGATTAATCAGATTTTTTTTAATTGTTTGACAACACTAGTTTAAATCAAATGCTACACATACATTACACACACACACACACACACACACACACACACACACACACACACACACACACACACACACACACACACACCATATACTCCATATATCACCTACTGTAATCCTTGATGTCCGACATGTGTTGCGTAATCTTTTCCTCCCCAGGGTCCTCCTCTCTGAGCCCCATGATGATCTCACCTAGAAGCAGCCCTGCCTCCCTGGATTTGGAGGGATCATAGATACAAGAGGTAAGTGGGCAGTAAGAATGGATTTGGAGGGCTCACAGATACAAGGGGTTAGTGGCCAGTCTGAATAGATGACCACTCCTGTCCTAAGACCTCTTTCAGCTGATTGCAAGTAGGCTATGACTAAAGCTCTGGAACATCAAAATTTTTTGACATATAGGCCTATTCTCTATGCAGATCCTGTATGCATTCCTCTTTGCATCTCTGTTCATTCCCCTATTTAATATGTGATATGTACAAGTAATACGTGCTGTACATGTATACACATAATAATCTTGATATATATATATATATGGGCAATTCCACGAAAAAGTAAACCTCACCTTAAAACTTTAAGTCTCACCTACATGGACATACAAATTCTTTCAGAAAACTTCCAATACAAAAAAGTATTGTCTCGATGTAAATATTCAACTGAGCAAGTTTCGAAAGGATATCTGTTTGTTAAATTTTTTACCCTATTCAGCTATAATGTAAGTCTATGGAGGGGCTTATAATGGGCATAAGTGGGTGATAACACACACAAAGCTGCAATACTATCAGTTATTTTTCATTGTTATATTACTATTTCTCTTGTTACAGGTTAAAATCCACCGTTCACAATTGTTTTGTATCGTTTTGGAGGGTTTTTCCAGATGTCACGTCCATAACGTCACATCCATAACGCCATGTCTCCCAATGAAAACCAACTTTTTTTACATTTACATTTGAAATTAAGTCTTTCTCTGTCTTTACTGAGGTGTCCTGTTTAGTATGAATGTAGTAATATTTACATTTCTCTAGAAATTTCACACACTTCACAGCAAAAACTACGCTCTCTCAAAAGTTTGTCCGTTTTTCGTCACGTCCATAACGCAAATTGAATGAAAATGTCACGTCCATATATAGGGCAATTCCAGCGTTATGGACGTGACATTTTCATGCATTATTGATGAACAAAATGCCACATAACCTCCGCAAACCTAGCAGTATTTCACAATTTTTGTTCATATTCTTCTGCAAACTCCATGGCTGAATATAGGCAAACAAAAAAAAATTATATCATGATTTACATTATAAGAATATGAGCCTTTCAATTTGCGTTATGGATGTGACGAAAAACGGACAAACTTTTGAGAGAGCGTAGTTTTTGCTGTGAAGTGTGTGAAATTTTTAGAGAAATGTAAATATTACTACATTCATACCAAACAGGACACCTCAGTAAAGACAGAGAAAGACTTAATTTCAAATGTAAATGTTTAAAAAGTTGGTTTTCATTGGGAGAAATGGCGTTATGGATGTGACGTTATGGACGTGACGTCTGAAAAACCCTCCAAAACGATACAAAACAATTGTGAACGGTGGATTTTAACCTATAACGTCAGAAATAGTAATACAACAATAAAAAATAACTGATAGCATTGCAGCTTTGTGTGTGTTATCACCCACTTATGCCCATTATAAGCCCCTCCATAGACTTACATTATAGCTGAATAGGGTAAAAATTTTAACAAACAGATATCCTTTCGAAACTTGCTCAGTTGAATATTTACATTGAGACGATACTTTTTTGTATTGGAAGTTTTCTGAAAGAATGTGTATGTCCATGTAGGAGAGACTTAAATTTTAAGGTGAGGTTTACTTTTTCGTGGAATTGCCCATATATATATATATATATATATATATATATATATATATATATATATATATATATATATATATATATAATATATATATATATAAATATATAAATATATATTATATCAGTGTTTCTCACTTTTTCAGACCAAGGACCACTTTGCCCATAAAATAATGTTTTTCAGTAACCACCTGTCCCCATGTCCCCTCTCTATGTCACATGCTGCTGCCCTTTAACCAGATCAGCAGGCTTGCATAGACACTTCAAGTTCAGATCGCCTGAGGTTTTTGGTATAATTACAGGCCTGTCTCGTAGTATTGAGTGAACAACTCATCTATAGTTTCAAATAATGTTAGTAAATAACAGACTATATATATACATATATTTAAAATCCCCTCACAGACCATTTGATCATGAGCTTGCTCACGGACCACCAGTGCACCCCGGACCACACTATGAGAATCACTGTATTGTATACAGCAACAATTTATTTTAATCACATTCTTCATCTATCCTCTTTTAATCTAGGGAGGGAAATTTGGTCTCTACCTATGACCCAATCATGAGTTAGAGACATATACACAGCACATTGTGAACACACACACACACTAACACGGTGCAGTTGGCTGCCTACTTTCAGCTGCGGAGTAGTGAGGGGTTAGGTTCCTTGCTCAAGGGTACTTCAGCAATGGTTCACTGGTCAGGAACTGAACGGGCAACCCTTTGGTTGACCCTTCCAGTAGGCCACAGCTTCCCTCAATAACATCATTTATATTGCTGCAATAGCAGGGTGCACTTTCCTTGTTTCAACTTTAAAAGTACATTTCTACACCACTTTCACACTTAAACGGCAGCATTTAGATGTATTTTAATGTGTAAGATGTGCATACATACAGTAGGATGTTTAGGATTCATTATGTCTCCTTATATGTGTTAGATATTAAATGTTTTGCTTGGTAAATAGACTGAGTTGGATTGTATGCAGTCCTTCATTATTGCAGAGCTTAAAATACTGCTTGAGGTAAATGAAATATGTTGTGGCTCATAATTTATATCATACTGTATGTATCACACAAATTGTTAGGCTTTGTCTGTATTTAACATGTAATTGTGTCTCTGTGGTGTGAAACCTGATGCTGCTGTTCCCCTGGGGCTGGTCAGGATGAAAATGAGGCCGTTGAGGGCAGGCCAGGTGCTCGTCTGCTCTCTCATCATCGTCTCCCTGCTGCATCCAGTGGCCACTGGCAACCGCAACGCCAAGGGACCGCCTGGTGAGACTCACGCCACAGTACTTATACCCCACTGGTCTCGTTAGAGGGTCAACACTGGGCCAAACACACACACATACACATACACACACACACACACACACACACACACACACACACACACACACACACACACACACACACACACACACACACACACACACACACCTGAGGGAGAGGAGTTATCAGACCTGGAGTGATTAGGTCTAAATGGATGTTTATGGCTCTTAAAATGAGAATCAGTATTTAATTGGGTTAGCAAAACAAGGGAAAATACATCAGGAAAACCATCACAATTTCACAACAGATGAACGAAGAAGTGCTGTTGTGGGCTCTAGGAAGCTGTAGCCTGTGTATGTATAGAGAAATCTGCATGATCAGGGCCCTTGGGACCTTGCTTCTGTTGCCTGAAACAAAACGCAATTGTCCACAAGTGACAACTTTTAATTAGTTTCCTGGGAAAAACTTTGTGATTGTACCTGAATATATAACTACTGCTTTTCAGAGAGAATGATGGAGAGGATTTTGAGCTCACACACTGATATAATTTAAAATTCATTAACAAAATTGCATGAACTCAGAGTGAGGAAAAATATGTGATTTCCTGAAATCCTAAGGTTAAAAATAATTTAAAAAAGGTTGAATATCAAGAAATTTTCCCAGTCTCTGCCGCTCACTGTAAATGAACTAAATTAAACAAATCATTAAAAATTAATACACTTCTCAGGCACTAGTTTTAATATGTATCTGTAGACAGCCTGGTTAATATGACCCCGTTCCAAACCCAGATTTCCTTCCACCTCATTTCATAGTTTTTGTTTCATATTAATTCTTGTATTGATTTTTGGATCTTTTATTTATTTATTTATTTTTTTGAAGGTCAAGCCAGCCATAAAAAATGCAGGAATCTGATGTTAGTGTTATTAGTCACACCCAAAACCACAATCATACTGTAGTCCTCTGATGAAAGCTCTCAGTGGATTATTTTTTATTATTTATAGTGTTAAGTAAATACTCTATTTTATTATATGGGTCTCTAGAACGTTGAGGGAGGCTCCATTCACTTTCAATGGGACTCCTCAATGTTCGCAGGTCAGTTATTTTTGTATAATTACCGCTGAAAAACTATAATGACCGCTGTCAGTGGCAACAGTTTTTTGCTTGGCATTCACGTCTCCGTGTCATTGAGGAAGAATCAGAGACCTCCGCTGCGCGTCGGTCTCCGGTTCTTCCTCTCGGGAAATATTTTTCTATAATGACCGACGGACAATACATTATCCCTTATTTATTATTCATAGTGTTAAGTAAATAATCTATATGTTTTTTAGCATTTAAAGCACAACCTCAGAAAACAACCTGCTGTGATGAGACTGTCTCAATGTCTCTGGTGCTACTCTACTCTGTCTGCTTGTAATGCGGTTCCTTCTGATTAATATGGTGCTCAGCTACTGGCTTGTTATGAAGTTCTTCCGCTGTTTTGCAGGGGTGTCATAGAAAAGGGGCACTGAGTTACCAGGGCTCTAAGGGCCCTTGAGGAGTCTGGAATTGTATTCTGAGGGATGAGGGGGGCCCATGGCCACTATTTGTGTATAGGGCCCAGAATTTGGTGCAACGCCCCTGCTGTCTTGTTATGGGGTTTCCTTCAGCTCAGTGTCGTAGGTCTCTAGGTGATTGTCTGGGTCTCAACAGGGTTCGACTGGAAATATGGCACACAGGACAAATGCCCGGTGGGCCGACACTATTTGGGCCGACGGCCCTGACATTCTCACTGTAACTGTAATCATAGGCTTATTTTCTAATGGTCTGACCAGTATGGTGGGCTGGTCTTGTTCGAAATGCCAGGGACGATTTTTTGTCCCAGTCCGTCCCTGGTTCTCAATATGTAGTCCAGTTCACTTTGTCCCAGTTTCTGAGGGACCGAAATTTATAGGGGTATGTTGGGGTGTGTCAACTTGTTGGTTTTTTTCCTTATCTAAAATGTCAAAACATGAATTTGACCCCAACACTACACCTGTTAAGCGTTGATTTTGAAAGAGTCAAAGCTGGAGTGTAGACACAGGTTAGCAATATTTAAATTGGCCCCAATAGTTTAAATGTTGTAATGAATGATATTGCTAACATTGTTTATGTTTATGTACTTACTTATATGTTATCGCTGAAACATTGTACAGGGGTTGAACAGATGCTGCTGCTGCCGCTGGTCTGTCCTGTAGTACATCTTTTAGCCACATGGTGGCTCTGTCACCTAATTTACTAGTGCTTGCTGCCCAGCAGAAGAACTGTACAGTTTGTCAGATCTGTAGATTAGATCTACAGTTTTATGCCAAAAAATATTATCACAATTATTAATTTGTCTCAGAAAGGGCAATGAGCAAAATGTAATGTGCTGTTTCACCCTGTTTTGGCAACGTGGATTGATTGTAGTGAGTGACATAGTATCATCCTAATTTGAATTTTAGATACACTCCTTTTGGGTGCATGTAAATTCGCCATTTGGGTGCATGTAAATTATCTCTAGGAAACCTGACTGGTTTTCTGTAACCATATGTGCACAAATAATGATAATACATTATATGTATAGTGACCTTCATAGGATATTGGAGGGCAACAGGGTAAACAAACAAGCAAACAAGCAAACAAACAAACAAATAAATAAATAAACAATAAATGAATACATGAATAAACTACAAAAGCTCAGAGCGCAGACCTCCGCCAAGGCAATGTGGTCACAGACACAATATAAATTCCAGATCATGTTCTGGATCACCGATCGCCACCAAAATCGAATCACTTCTGGCTTGTCCCAATATGCAGATCATTCGGAAATTTCATCCAAATCCGTGCAGTACTTTTCGAGTTATCATGCTGACAAACAAACAAACAGACGAACAGACAAACCAACACGACCGAAAACATAACCTCCTTGGCGGAGGTAATAAATAAATAATAGCAGCTCATGGCCTATTGGCTTCTATGTATCAGCACATATTGTATGTTCTGTGGAAAAGAGGCATTAGGCTACCCAAGAATAAAGACAAATTTGAACTCATTCATTTAGCAGTGACTTGTAACCTTGGCACCAGTCTGCATTTTAGTAATCAAAGGCAAAAGCAAATTGCTTTTCCACTATCTTTCAAAAAAGTCTTAAAGTCGTGCTCCAATTCCAATAGCCAACATTCAGTCAATCTGAGTGATAGACTCCTCAGATGTCTTTCTCTCATAGCTGGATCCGAGGGCTCTAATGTGAAGACAGGGTCAAGGTTGTGACCCAAGTTTTTTTTTATCACTCCATTTGAATGCTACTAATTCAGTGTTAGCCAAGCTTGATCCAGAACCTCCTCATTCAGAGTGCATTCATATAGTCCTCACAGTTTCATAGCCTTTTTATTATGGCCCAGCAGCCAAATTTCAATAGATTTGTACAGCCTCTGAAGTAAGGTGTGTCTTCACAGGTGTGTGTGGAGGTGAGGGAGTGTTCACACCTCAGTCTGGTACCACTACCTGCATCACCTTAGTCATGTGTTGATGTTTGCAGATGAGGAACTGGAAAACACCTGCCTGTAAAGAACACTATAAGAAAGAAAGAAGGTGTTTTGTTGCAGCAGGAGGTTGTGTGGGGAAGAAAAGAAATGTTTTCACCTCGTTGCCTTAGTAAGACCATGTGATTAAACTTTTCTAGATGTGCTAAAAAAAATAAATGCAGATAACAGTGAAGCCAAAGATGTAATTATCACCTTTTTCACCTTGTCTTTGAGTGTGAATGCAACAATACATCCCCGCTCCCCTCCGGGGTTCCAAAGAACCCTGAACCTTACAGAGTTGGTTGTGCTGTGTGTGTGTGTGTGTGTGTGTGTGTGTGTGTGTGTGTGTGTGTGTGTGTGTGTGTGTGTGTGTGTGTGTGTGTGTGCATGTGTGTGTGTGTGTCTGTCTGTCTGTCTGTCTGAGAGAGAGTAACTGTCTCTCCTCTCTGAGTGAGCTGTCTGCTCTTGCCCCTGTGTGTCTCTTCTCTCTGAGTGTGCTGTCTCCTCCTGCCCCTCTGTGTGTGTGTGTGTGTGTGTGTGTGTGTGTGTGTGTGTGTGTGTGTGTGCTGTTGGTGTGTTTGCATGTGTGTGTGTGTGTGTCTCTCCTCTCTCAGTGTGCTAACTCCTCCTCCCTCTCTGTGTGTGTATCTATCCAGGTGAGTCTCAGGTGAAACCGGGCACGTGTGAGGTGGTAGCTGCCCACCGCTGCTGCAACAGGAACAAGATTGAGGAGCGTTCCCAGACCGTCAAGTGCTCCTGTCTACCTGGCCAGGTGGCGGGCACCACGCAGGCACTGCCATCCTGTGTAGAAGGTATTCACCTGGCATGGACTGGCCATAGGGCACACAGGGCACACAGGGCAATGCCCGGTGGGCCAACGGTCATTTTTTTGGCCAGGAACATCAAAATTTACACATAATGTTCTTGAAGGATATTGGACTAGTCCAATTAACAGTCAACAGTATACACTCCTACAGTTTAAGCCAAGGTAGTATACACTACTACTGTTTAAGGTAGTGAAATGACGTATCGTCTTGTTTCCTATGTTGACATCCCTTTCACTTGTAACTCGGTTTCAAGGGATAGGGGATAGGCCAAGGGGGAGGGGCTAAGGGGAAGGGGCAAGATTAGAAATGGGATTGGGCCTTAATGTCTCATGTTCCTGAAAGGTGTCAAATTTATACGGTCATTTTAGATTGTCATGAAGTTATTATTGGATTAAATAATGGTGGGCTGCCATTTTCTGGTGCCAGTCCAGTCCTGATACCCACTGCAGTAGCCACTGGCACTTCACTACTACTCCTCCTCCCTTACTCATCCGCCAGCATAGAGTAGAGAAGTGTTACAGTATGTGTGCTGTTATCGGAAAACAACGGACACCCTTTCAGCCAATCAGAAAACAGTATTTCATTTCTTAAGGCAACTAATGGAAGGGGAATGAAATCAAGGCATCTGTTGGAAGAAGGAAAGAATTGTTTGTGTTTTTAGTTTCACCAGATCTACTTTATCTCAGTGCCCATCTCATCTCATCTCCATGTTTCTGTGCTAAAGCAGCATGCAATGCCCATCCTAATTAAAATGAGCACAGTTCCAACATAGTGGGGGACACAAAGAGACAGGACAAACCCTGGTTAGTCAGCCTGTTCAATAACAGTGAATAGGCATGACATCAAGGACAGATAGAAGAACTGCAAAAAACACACATTTGTCTATAATTAGATAGCACATGAATACTAATATTTTAACACCCTTTAATATTTAATACATGTGTTTTCTAGTTATAGATTATCTATCTATCTATCTATCTATCCAGGGCCGGTTCTAGCCTTTTTGGTGCCCTAGGCCAGATTTGAGTTTTGCCCCCTTTTCTAAAAATATAAGGGAAAAACTTAAGGAACAAAGTAAGAAATGTATTGTGATGCCCCCTTGATATTTGGTGCCCTAGGCGACCGCCTCGTTTGTCTATGCCTAGAACCGGCCCTGTATCTATCTATCTAAGTCTTATATATAGACAGACCAAGATCCATCCTGTGTGTGCAGTAGAGTTGTATGTCTCGAGACCGGTCTTGGTCTCGAGACCGGTCTCGAGACCAATTTTACGTGGTCTCGGTCTCGTCTTGGCCTTGACAGTCTATTGTCTTGGTCTTGTCTTGGTCTCGGATCCCTTGGTCTTGTCTTGGTGTCTTCCAAGACCAAGACCAAGACAAGATAAATAAATGCAATAAATATATATTTTAACGAGATCGAGTTTCCGATTTAAATTATTTAAATTTTAGCCTATAAACACCGAGACGCACCAAAACGAAAGTGAGGGCGCGCAAAAGACGCCCCTAGCTGCAGCAGCGCAAGGCTCTCAGATGCATTTATGGGCCGGTCTCTCTCAGTGACAGATGTAGCCCTAGCTCTAAATTACTCTCCTAAACGTTTACTTTCAATTCGCAAAATGCAGCCTAATTAATTATGGAATGTTCGCGTATGCGTAGGCATGTGTTATGGCTGAGCAAGGTGTCATGCTAGTTAACGTGATCTGAAATGTATACGGGAATTAAATCTTTCATCTTTCATTTTGTTAAATTTAGTGTAGGCTAACGAGACACAGACATCCCAAAAACTCCTGTATTTAATGGTTCATGGACTCTTGTGAATGATGTCAAATCTCTTGATATGAAGTCTTTCCTGATCGCAAGATTTATAGGACAAACAGTGTAAGTGAAACAGTGGAGCGTGGGAATATTTCGAACTCTCACTCATCAAATCACTTTATCATTAAGAGCTTCATGCAGGACGAATGGAAATAAAAATGCATTTCACCCTAAAGTAAATTGAGCAATGCATTGTAATCTTATGTCCACTTGCCTCCAAAGTTTATGGGAGAATATTATGAATGTGAATAAATAGATTGTGATTAGTGGCGGCCCAGACTCTTATCGGGCGATAAATAAATGAACGCCGCTAATGTATTCTCAAAGTTGTCTATATTGCATCCCGAAAGAATCCATTCCACTTGATGGAATAGCGAATGTATACCGCTGATAATCCGCTCCGGGTTTTGCATTCTAGCAGTAAAAGCAGATCAAACTCTCTGGTAAAAGTGCAGGCTGCCCAAAACTGTGAACACCAGCCCCATTGTCACCTCGCAAAGTAGGCTAGCTTATCCTTGTATTGTATGTCCTCGAAATTAACTCAGGCCATGTTAAATTAATATTCAATTAAACAAAGAAGTAGGCCTAGTAGCCTAGCCTATAGAATCTTTGGTATAGACAGAGTATACTGGTAGGCCTGGTTGGGTTGCCAACTTTAAGAAATCCAAATAAGCAGTTATGGGCAGATATGAATGAAATGCATCTCAGAAAAGTATAGAGCTTAATTTTGTGCTGAGCCTAGCCTACTTTAAAAGTGCAAATTTAAACTGTATATTTGTTTTTGTAAAATATGAAATAAAATATGATATTTTGAAATGGTAGTGTGATGAGACCAGTGGAAGCAAGGCCAACGTAGCCAACATAAAATTGAATGTAATGGAGTTGACTTTGCCATTCTCTATTTTTTATTTTCTGCCCGCATTGCTGCTATCCCTA
>JAODXP020000018.1:10625697-10635697 GCA_027497455.2 Sardinella longiceps
TCGTTTTACATTTTTTTGGCAGTTGACAAGACTTGAGCATGCTCTGTAGATCACTTTTTTGGACTAAGGCAGCTGGTAGAATACTGTCCTATGTGCCAATGTCCCTCTATTCTGTACATGTACCTGTAGTATGTACTAATGCAGCTGGTAGAATACTGTCCTATGTGCCAATGTCCCTCTATTCTGTACATGTAGTATGTACTAATCCATCCATATCCAACATATGATGATCAAGTGTCAGCAAGTCTCATATTCAAGGCATTATAACATAGTATATTCTCCTAACAGCCCTGAAGGATTCCCCACACCCCAGCCCCACTCACTCCAGTTTGCAATCACTCTTATTCTGGTTGTGTGTGTGTGTGTGTGTGTGTGTGTGTGTGTGTGTGTGTGTGTGTGTGTGTGTGCACATGTGTGTGGATCGGTGTGTGTATATGTGTGCATGTGTGTGCGTGTGTGTGTTTGTGTGTGTCTGTTTGCTGTGTGTGTGTGTGTGTGTGTGTGTGTGTGTGTGTTTGTGTGTGCATGTGTGCACGCATGTGTGTGTATGTATTTGCGTGTGTGTGCGCATATGTGTGTATGTGTGTATGTGTGTGTACGCATATGTCTGTGTGCATGTGTGTTTGTGTGTGTGTGTGTGTGTGTCAGGAGTTGTGATTAAAGGATTGATTATGATTACAATAAAATTGACAGATGTGGCTGTCATGATAAACATGAAATATGAAAACAAAGCCGTTTAAAAAGATGGAGCATCGGATCGTAAAGAGGGTTTTAATGTGAAGGACTATGGATCTATGCCAGTCCCTGAGGTGATGACTAGATTGGTAAACAAACCTCTAAGGTGCAGGATTGTTATAGAAACCTTTAAGATGGTGACTGCATAATTGTAAATAAACCTCTGAGGTGCAGGATTGGTATAGATACCTTTAAGATGGTGACTGCATGATTGGTAAATAAACCTCTACGGTGCGGGATTGCTATAGAAACCTTTAAGATGGTGACTGCATGATTGGTGAATATATAAACGTCTGACTGCAGGATTGGTATGTAAATAGCACAATGATCAGAAGTTAACCATGTGACTGCTTTTGAAAGGAGTCCGCTCACGTGCCACCATGCACACAGCAAAGAAAGCGTCATAAAGAGAGCATGTTATGACAAATGACCGTATCTAACATAAAAATGCTTTATTGTCATGATGGACATCATTGAGATAGGTCATTATTCTGCTGCTGAAGACTTAAAGCCCCTGCGTGGGTCTGCAGCACCAGCAGTCTCAGCACTAACAGCAATCTCAGCACTAACAGCAGCAGCAGCAGCAGCAGATGATGTCCTTTTTCTCCTTGAGAAAATGATGGGTGTTGAGGGAGCGCTGGCTGGCTGGCTGGCTGACTGGATGGGAAGTATGGCGGATGGATGGCGGAGAGAGTGCTCCCTTACCGTGAGGCCTGTCGACAGATGTCAGAGGAAATCGCTGCCGTGGGACGGGCCGCGCAGTGACGGCTCCTACAGGCCGCTGAGCCCTGATCTCATGGATAGCCCAAGGTTGTGTGTGTGTGTGTGTGTGTGTGTGTGTGTGTGTGTGTGTGTGTGTGTGTGTGTGCGCACACATTTGTGTGGGTCTGTGTGTGTGTATGTCTGTGTGTTTATGTGTATACCGGTATGTGTGTGTCGACTCTGTATGTGTGCGTGTGTGCACGTGCGCATGTGTGTGTGTGTGTGTGTGTGTGTGTATGCGTGTGAGTGTGTGAGTGTATGTGTGCGCATGTGTGTACATGTGAGTGCATATGTGTGTGTGTGCGTACAGTATGTGTGTGTATATATGCGTGTGTGTGTGTGTGTGTGTGTGTGTGTGTGTGTGTGTGTGTGTGTGTGTGTGTTTGTGTATCCATCCTCCCAGGCATCCTGGACAGTGCTGTCACTGACCATAGAGCTCTATGCACATGTAGACTGAAGGGCTCATCCATAGCAGACGATATCAATCACAGCCTATTACAGTCACTGTGGAGGAACAGGCAGGCAGGCAGGCAGGCAGAGTGGCTCTCACAATACATGATTACAGTACTGCAGGCACACAGCCTCACAACCTGAACCCAATACTATCTCTATCTCTCTCCTTTAGGACGACTTCATGCTTGATAGATTGGAGGCAACTGCATGCATTTGGCCAATTCTAGCGTAATGGGTGTGACAGGAGCAAGCATAGTATTTATATCAATATTTTACAAGCATTTTCACCTGCTTGATGTCGAGAGCTGAACCTCTAAGTTCATGAGATTCTTCACATCCTAAGTAAACATGGCATTTTGTTGCCATTGCTAATGTCAGAAGAAAAAGTTCTTTTTGCACGGAATTGCCCAATATCATTTAGCCATCGAGCTAAAGCTTACATAGATGTAGTTCTGTCAGTTTGGGTGGCAAGTCACCTGTAGCGCCTGTAGTCTAGTGCGGCACTGTCAGTGGATGTTTCAGCTCTAAGAGGTTGAGATGGAAGACGGAGCTGATTCATCTGCAAGGCCAAAAGAAGGCCTTTGGAGTAAGTGCTCACGTCACGTCACATTTTCAAACACGCTGCACTTTGGTCAATATCTCTGCTACCAATAGAAAATGCTTTAAGTGAATCGAGGGGCGCGCTCAACTTCTAAAGTAAAATAAATAAAGACTTGGGGTGCGTAATGCGCACTGATGATGGCTTAAGAGCCGAAACGCGTCTGCTATGGACATGGTGGTTTGTGACAAATAAATGATGAGATAAAGCCTGTGAGTGTGGATTTTTTCTTTAAGTTAACCAATAGAAAATGCTCCATCCTGTGTAAGTGCTTAATAATAACAACTGTAACCAAAGCAATAAGACGCAGTCCACTCCTTGAAAAGCAGGTCTTGTTTCTTGTGGGTTCTGTTCAGAGAATGATCGAATTGAAGAATGTTTCAGAGCTCTCTTGTTGGAATTCCAGCATTCCGGCAGAACAAAGCCGCATGAGCCAGTAAATGGGATGCTCCGTCCTCTTTCATAGACCTCAAACTCTCCCCTTCAGAGGGATCGATGGAACTGAACTGCACTGGCCTCCATCTTGGTGTTCTGATGCCTTGTAAAGGCCACATGTTTCTGATTGCAGGGAGGAGCGTTGTTTTTATAGCTCAAGGTTGTCTGAGACAGCCTGAGACAGAATGAGGAGCGCTGCTGAATGCATCAGAGTGGCCCAGTATAGTGTAGTGACCACACGCCATTCACTGACCCTAACTCAATACACCCAATACACTCTCTCTCTTTCTCCATTCCGCTTGCACAAGGTTGATTACATTGGACATGTTGAATGGAAGGAGATTCAGAGAAACCAACCCATCAGCAGGTATTATGAACGGCTTTGTGCTGCCTGATGAAAAACCAACATGGCCACCACGTCCATTACTCTACTGTAGAGTATAGCAGCACGCAGGCCAGTAGGAATAATATACACTGTGCTTCCTTCTCTTGTGTGCTGTAGCTGTAAAGCCTACTGCAGAATCACTCAGTATGGAGCCTAATGCTCCTGATTGGATGGGATCCCTACCCCAGGGAGAGCAGAGGGGGGTTGGGCGGAGGGGAGATGATGGGTGTGTGTGTGTGTGTGTGTGGGGGGGGGGGGGGGGGTTCTACTTGTGGCTGTCTACGGCCGAGACGGAGGAGAGGCCGTCCTGCCTGCTCTGCTCTGCTCCGTTTCGCTCTGAGGCGTGAAATAGTGGCCCTGTAAGAGTGCAGCACGAATTACAGCCTCTCAGCACAGCACAGCCGCGGCCACTCATTTATTCATCACACCAGAGCTCTTTTGCTCTCTCTTTCTTTCTCTCTCTCTCTCTCTCTCTCTCTCTCTCTCTCTCCTTCTTTCTCTCTCCTTCTTTCTCTTTCTCACTCGTTCACTCACTCGCTCCGAAGGGAGGAAAGACACCTCATAATTACTCTGCTCTGAAGGTTATGGAAGTTGTCAGGATCTCCCTCTGGTGAGCGGGAGCTGAATGCCAAAGGCCTGATGGCGTATTACAGGAGGAAGACTACAGTACAATGTGACCAAGCGCCAGCCAAATGGGTCACTAGCAAAAGTTAAACTCCCCGCCTGTCCCTCTGTCTGATGCTTAACGCTTGCCTTGTGCTTTTCTGTGCTTGTCTTCTCTCTCCATCACCGCAGGTGACACGGTAACAAGAGCAGAAGAGACGGCGAGCGGGAGAGCCTTCCTTGGGGCTGGGTGGACTTTTCGGAATGCACGGTTGGCATAGAAACATGAGGACATGACAGATGAGGAAACTCCTAACTTTACGCCAACGTCAGTGAGGACTTCTGAGAAGCACACAAGGGACTATGAGGTCATTTCCTGATTGTGGTTATGACATCATGTTGACTCTTTCTTCTTGTGTCTTCTCTCTGGTGTTGAGTGGAATCAACCTAAGCCAGAGAAGCAATGCCCTTTATTCAACCAGATGATCAACAGACTGTACTGTAGCTATATATTAGCACTCCAATACCACACCAGTAGTGCAGCAATCATCATGACTTCATCAGATCACCAGTATCAATAGTATTAGATTTAGGGAGGACAGTAATGTGTCGTGGTTGCTGTCCTCCCTAAACCTTAAATGACCCAAGTTTTTGGTTTTGTCTTTGTCCAGTAGGAAATCTGTAGGAAAGTGTTATACATTAAACTGTTTAATACATTCTAAAGACGACTGCTCACAGCTTGGTTCATCCTCCCAGCGAATCTGTCCTGCTGATTCTTAAAAGCAGCAAAAAGCGTTGAGTTGCCCAGTCAATTTATAGCCGGTTAGACAAATATGCACCCCCACGCCCCCACACCCCCCTATCCCAAACAAAGACTTTTCATCTTGCTCGTTTTGACACACCACCTGCCAGGTTGTGGAGGCATGCAAAACAAACATTGTGTTCAGTAGCAGAACAAGGCCTGTTTGAAATGCTAATCACAGAGCGGAAAGAAAAGTGGAGAGGAAAGGAGAGGAGAAAAGGAGTGTGAACGAAAAACCAGGAGGGGCGGAGAGGAGGAGGAGGAGGAGGAGAGGGGAACACGAGGGAGAGAGAGAGAGAAATGGGAGAGTGAGAGAGACAGAAAGGGGTGGAGAGAGAGGGAGAGGACAACATTGGAGAAGACATGTAACTGGAAGAGGAAACAAGAGCAAGGTTGGAAAGGAGGAGCAGAGAAGAGAGAGAGAGAGAGAGAGAGAGAGAGAGAGCACAATACTGGAGAGGGAAAAAGAATGTTTGGAAAGAAGAGCAGAGAACTCAAGAGCAAGATAGATTGGAAAGAAAGAGTGAACTAGATAACACAGCATTGCAAGGGACAGACAGCAAGACTGGAAGGAAAGACAGTGGGCAGTAAGTGAGGTGGCAGGAGTGGAGGGTGGTGAAGAGGAGAGGAAGTGGGGTGAGAAGAAGAGGAGGATGAGAGAAAGTAGGATGGAGAGAAGAGGGGAGGAGAGCACAGTAGAAATGCTGGGCAAAGTTAGGATGTAGGGAGGGAGAAGCAGAAATAATCCAAAAAGAAAGATGGAGCTCTCTGCTCCCCGCCGATCGCATTTGCATCGTGCTTCTTTTCTATTAGTCTCTGCCAGCCTGCCAGCCGCGCTCTCCGAAAGGTGACCTCATCCTGGGTGATTATGAAAAATTGCATCAGTGGGCAATTTGTCTGGGCAGAGCGGGAAATAATTTATTGACTTGTTATTCATTGTCTGGGGCGCTCCTGAGTATCTCGTCAAAGTTAAAGCTCTCCTTTCGCCTCCTTCCACACGAGGAGCTGATGAGGAACCTCCTTAAGAGAGGAGGTGGGAAGTGTTGGACGTTTTCCAATGAATAATCTTTGGCTGTTCGTTCGAGGAGAGAATATCAAATGTAACATGGCTTCTGACAATAATAATAATGGCGAGTGTTTGTGAATAAATGTTTTCATGCTGAAATTGCTCCACATTCTTGTTTGGAAATACATTACAGTATCAAACATTTTCAAGCTTGCTAGACATGCCACTGGCACCAATGAAATTACTGAAATATGGGTAATAACTCACAAAATGATTGCATTTGCCGACAGAGGGTGACAAGAGTTTAAATGAAATCCTATAGACTTTGGAATTGAACAGTAATGTGATTTGAAATGAATTTGATTAGTACCAGAGAGAGAGAGAGAGAGAGAGAGAGAGAGAGATGATTCCCAGTGGATATGTGCAGAAGAGAAGACCAGAGAGGAATTATGTATGCAATGTGTGTATGATGAGCATGACCAAGATCTCTCTCAGACGCCAGTAGAAGTCTCTCCTGCAGGGAGTACGTGTCAGTCATGTAATTATGATGTCATAATGGAAATCAGCGCTAAAGTGACAAATGTCAAATTCAAAAATCTAATGTGTTCTAGAGAGGAAGAAAAAAATACACGTGTCAGAGGAAAGAAACGTGTCATTTGTCAAAAGCTGACAATGGTTGATTGGCAGTTTTTGAGAATGGTACATTGTACAGTAGCAACAGCAATCAGCAGATACACTTTGTACTATCATTGGCATCAGCACTAGTGTTGTGTGTCTGTCATACTAGGAGGTTTCATGTGACATTTAGGCTTCAACACTGAAAACAGTTCAGATAGTGAATTTAGCAGAGCACTGTGGTAGATTACCTAAAGCAGTGGGGTACTATGTATTGTATTGGGTTGCAACTGTATTATAGTCTGCACCAATGGTCACTATACCATAGGTCCTCCTCTTATCTTTCTTTGAGGAAAATGATATCTGTTAATTACATACAGAATATGCCGATAACACTGCTTATAACAATACTGAGTTTATTTTGTAATTATGCACACTGGTTATAAGCCTTTCATAAAGAACTCAATCCAGAAGCCATGATGGCTAATAACGTGGCATTTCTTTCCCCAGTGCTCTCTCTCTCTCTCTCTCTCTCTCTATTTCTCTCTATGTTGACATGTTGACATCAGACACTGTGTATGGCCTCTGATAGGCCAGCAGAGAGCGAACCCAAACCCTTAGAGCAGTACTCGGTGTTGTGAGCCTGCGGGCTATCACAGCATGCCGTGGAGCTTGGTGGAGCGAAGATGACAATTAGTGTTCCACCTGCAGCGGCCCAATGACATTTATTACAAAATCCCATTAACCTGTTTGTGTAGCTCATTCCACAACTAATTCCCTTGCGTACGAGAGCGCTTGGGCACAACACAACAAGCCACAAGATAATCACTGGTTCACCTCCGTTTTGACGCTTCCCTCTCTATGTGTATGAAAACAAAAGCGCCTTAATGTCACACATACGGCAGTCAGCCTTGCAATCTCCATAATTTAGCCCTGACTCATGGCGGTTCTACACAGACCATGTCTCTTTGCAGGGAGACACATAGAACTCTGCCTGCCTTTGATTTGTGCAAGTGCTTTCACTGGTGCTAAAAGGATCAAGGATAAATGCTGGCTTCTCTCTCTTTCTGCCTCTCTCTTTTTCTCTCCTTCTCTCTCTTGCTCTTGCTCCCACTATTGAATGGGAGAATGGGAGTGGTGTGTGTGTGTGTGTGTGTGTGTGTGTGTGTGTGTGTGTGTGTGTGTGTGTGTGTGCGTGTGTGTGTGTGTGTGTGTGTGTGTGTGTCAGGAGAGATGACATTCATGTCTGGTCTCAGTGCGGTACGCTGCTCTCCCTGCCCTCCCTGCGGTCTGTGCTGTCTGGGGGCCGGGGTCTGCTGGCCTTCTGGGTCTCGTGTTCCTGCCCCACCATCAGCTGCATCTGCACAGCCACTCATGTGTGAAGCTGGCCTGGAACGGGTGAGAATGTGGGTGTGAATAGAGTTCATCTATGAAGGAGGGGGGAGAGGGGGTGTGAATAGAGTTCATCTATGAAGGAGGGGGGAGAGAGGGCAGAGGGGAGAGCATGCAAATGAATACTGAACCACCATAAGATTTGTACTTTAAGTTAAAGTTTGGAGTAATTCAAGCATAGCCCTGTTACACAACAAGTGGAATTAAAGATTTTAGAACAACATAGGCCGTACGCGGAAGCACAGGTGAACAAGCAGTTTACGTTGAGTCAATGGAACTTACAATCTTACTTTCGATTTCGAATGTTGTATGTTCCATTGACTGGATGTAAAGTGCTGGTTTGCATTTGCGTTCAGCCCATGTTGTACCAAATGCTTTCATTCCACTCACAATGTAGTGCAGGTAGCAGGCTCATACAACAGGGCTAGATGCTTGAAATACTCAGGACTTTCACTTTAAGAAACTGGAACAGGTGTGTCTCAATGCTATCCCTTTCCTGGCTAAATCATAACAGGAAGAAGAGGTGTGAAGTGGAAAGCAAACAGAAAAGGCTTTTCTTGACAGACTTGACAAGTTTTTAAAACACACTTGTTATGCCACATCAATTATTAACCTCCTTCCTTTGTTGGAATCTCAGGGATTTGTAGAACAAGGCAAACGTTTTGGGTTTAGATCTTATTCCCTGGTGCGCATGACTGCTCATCAGAGGCAGACAGAAAGCCTGCTAGCGCCTCAGATAAACACCACTAACTGCATTCACATCTGCTTGGCAGAAGCTCAGGCGGCTCAGCTTATTGGCAAGATTGAACAGTAGAGGCTTGAAGGTGGAAAGTAAGTTTCAAAACAAACAAACCAAAATAAAACAACAAACAAACATGTGATTGCTGCTTCTGCTGCCATGGTGTAAACACTATTAATGATGTTCTTTCTAGTGTTGTTCCTAAAGTTCTGGCTTCTCTTGTGTGGCAGTACTCTATTTAGGCCTATACTACAGTACAGTGCCACAGTTCAGACACTCTATCCCAGTATGCAGGCCTCTACTACCACAGCTCAGCTAGTCTTAGTATGTAGGCCTACTGGATTCTGTTCTTTTCCAGTATGTAGGCATATATACCACAACTTACACCAGGGGTGGGCAATTATTTTGGCCGGATTTTAGATTTTGACCAACAGGCCGGCTGGGTGTTTAATAGTCAAACAGTTGATACCTGTAAATTGGCAAGTCTCAAACCAGTAGACCAAACCAGTAGGGTTAAAAGGGATGGATTTGTATTTCAGGAATACAACAAATTTCATGGATCAGGCCGAGTCACCTTGGATAAATGAGAAATTATTCTATTTAGAGAGGTCACCACAAGTTGGATTAAATAGCTCAAAGGGCCGCATGTGGCCCCTGGGCCTTAGTTTGCCCAGGTCTGGCTGATACTCTTCTTTCCCAGTATGTATATGTAGCCGGTGGTGATCCGCACCGCATACGGGTCTCGAACTCGCCACCCCGCCAGCTACAAACTCCCGGCGTGGGAGTGGAACGCTCTAACCAACTGAGCTAAAAGCCCAAGCTTCTAACTCAGTGTGTTAGAAGCGCCCATGGAATTGGGTGATGAGGATTTACACGTACTACCGCCGAGCTAGCCGAGCTAGCTGGCCTCCGTTACATATATACCACAGCTTAAACTCTTCTATCCCAGTATGTGGGTCTATATATACTACAGCTTATACTCTTCTTTTCTAGTATGTAAGTCTATATATACCACAGCTTCTTTTCCACCATTCTTAACTTTTACCTTAACACAGTTTTTGGCTTAAACACAAGCTTTACAACTTTAAAAAGTGTTGTGTTGATCTCAATACTTGCGCACTTAATGCAAAGGAACATCTGAATGGGTTTCCTTGCATTTTGTGTTTTACTTTGCATAAATTAAAAATAGTCAAAATTCATTAAGTTTCTTGCTTTTCAACTCTTCTAAAATGCAAACATGCCAACATGAGATGCTAATTATTTTTACTTATTTTTACTTTTCAAAAATTTTACTTGCATATTTCTTGTTAATAGCTGCACCTTAATCCCCGAAAAGACATTTTCACGCATGCTCAAAAGAAACGCAAATGACAACAATCAATGCCAGAAACATGGATTTGGCATCTTAAAAGAGAGCTAAGAACAATGTAGTCAAGAAGGCTCTAAGAGATAGTTCAAGGAACACAATCAGAAAA
>JAODXP020000018.1:10640697-10650697 GCA_027497455.2 Sardinella longiceps
TTAAACAGGACTGTTTAATGGTGTAGTGCGTCAGCTCTGGGCTCCTTGTGTCAAAGTGTCTAGCAGCTGGACCTCATGATGTCTTCGAGCGCAAGCTACAAAGACAGATTTTCTTTTCTTTTTTTTCAGAAGTTCTGTGTTTTTTTTTTAAGAAAGGCAAATGACAGTGCTCTAAAAAGATTGTTTGTGAGATGTGAACCTGGCCTAGACATCCTTCACAGAGATGAGATATTGAATATTATAATTTTCCTTTCAAAGAGAACTTTCAGGTTTTGGAATGGGAGCATCATGGTCAGGGGAAACACTTAAGATTAGGCACCCAGTTTAGTTTTTCCCCTGTCACAGCCGCAGCCACTGGACACATCAACAGGGCATAAAATACATACAGACTATACTTTTCCCTTTACTTTTTAATGGACATAGTTCATTATGACCTGCATGAAACATGCAGACATTTTTTTCTGCATCAATAATGCAGTGTTGTTACCAACATGGCTTTGACTGTATTAGGGCACAACTCTCCTCATGGTTTAGGTTTAGTAAGGCTGACATCAAGTACCATTAAAATTCCACTTCTGGTCTTGTGATCTCAAACCATACGACTCTGTTGCAGTGTTCACTGTTTTGCCTATATAACCAGTGCTTACTGTCTTCCTCCCACGCCATGTAGACTGCCCAGCCAGACCTAGTTCAGCTCTAGTTTAGACTGTCCAACCAGACCTAGTTCAGTCCTGGGGAACCATTCCTTTCCAGAGCGACCTCGCTGGACAGTCTTTTTGCCCCCAATGGTGTCTTCCAGGCAGCACTGCCCTCAAGGCATTACTCCCCTCAATTTAGGGTTAGGATGAGAGTTGAGAGGGTTAGGATTAGGGTAGAGTTAGTGCCTTTTAGTCTGTGCTGCCTGGAAGGCTTCGTTGGGGGCAAAAAACACCATTGAGCGCAGTGGACACAGGCAGTGTTGGTATGGCAGTGATGGGTCCCATTCATCATTGAGCCCTGAATGCTCCGGGATGAAACTGATAGAAAGTGTGTGTGTGTGTGTGTGTGTGTGTGTGTGTGTGAGGAGGACTACTTTTATTTCCTCTGATGTGTCCACACATCCCTGTCGTATCGTATTTTCTCACCAGCTGCTCCTCGACCATCCCTAATGGCCTCATCAGCAAGGCGCTAAAAGAGGCCTGTTAAAAACAGGTGTCCCTAATTCTATAACAAATGAGCCATCAAACGCTCTGGGTTTCGGCACACCTCCCCACTCAAGGTTTTCTTTCTTTTTTATGTGTCTAGAGGACATACTTTCAGAACACGTCCGTTTCTGTGTGTGTGTGTGTGTGTGTGTGTGTGTGTCCGTGCGTGTGGGTGTGTGTCTGTGAGTGTGTGTTCAGATCAGTGTATGGGCACATATTGAGTGATTTGTCTTTTGCATCTTAACCAAATTGAGAGCTTCACAATTCAAGATCACGATGCACAATTCCACTAAGACAATAAAAAAGTTACATTCATAACTGTCTGGGGGTGAACAGCTCCTTAATAGCTTCCTCAGGTTAGACATCCATTAATAACTATAATCCAACACAAAGTATCCCTCTCTCAAATGGAGTATTAAATAGAAATGGCTTCATATTTTATGCAAATTTCTCCCCATCGTTTACAACTGATAGATTGAGAGGGGTGCTATTAGAATTATCCTAGCATGCATGCGCTATAGAGTTATCTGCTGCGGAGGAATGATTTATGCCTTTAGCTGCCAGCGAGACAGAGGAGAGAGAGAGAGAGAGAGAGAGAGAGAGAGAGAGAGAGAGAGAGAGAGAGAGAGAGAGAGAGAGAGAGAGAGAGAGAGAGAGAGAGAGAGAGAGAGAGAGAGAGAGAGAGAGAGAGAGAGAGAGAGAGAGAGAGAGAGAGAGAGAGAGAGAGAGGTGCAATTGTAAATAGAATTTCAACCCACAGGCAAGATGCAAACTTCTGTCCACTCTACTTAATGTTTACTTGATTTATATTCTGGGAAGATATTTGCAATGCTGTTCAGAATTTCAAGGACTAAGGTCTAACTAGAGTTTGTCCACACGTGTGTGTGTGTGTGTGTGTGTGTGTGTGTGTGTGTGTGTGTGTGTGTGTCTCTCTGTCGTGTGTGTGTGTGTGTGTGTGTGCTCTCTCTCTCTCTCTCTCGTGTGTGTGTGTGTGTGTGTGTGTGTGAGAGAGAGAGAGAGAGAGAGAGAGAGAGATAGAAAGAGTGTATCTGTGTGTGTGTGTGTGTGTGTGTGTGTGTGTGTGTGTGCGTGCGTGTGTGTGTGTGAGTGAGTGTGTGTGTGTGAGTGTGTGGGTGTGAGAGAGAGAGAGAGAGAGAGAGAGAAAGAGTGTATCTGTGTGTGTGTGTGTGTGTGTGTGTGTGTGTGTGTGTGTGTGTCTCTGAATGCTAAAGAGAACGCAGTAGACAGAGAAAGTGTATATTATATGTGAAAGAATATTCTTTTGACGATGCCAGATGCACATTACTGTTCACTCTCCTCCTCTCTTGTCCTCCACCTCACTATTCAAAAAATCACTTTTCGGAATCCCAATGGCAGCAAGAGGATGAAAAAAAAAAGATGATAAACTATCTTGTGTTTATGGCCCCCTCCTGTCGCGTCGTGACGACGTGTTTGTGTTGGCTATCAGGGCCCCCATCACTGCCTGTCATGTGCGAATTACGCCTCGACTCAGCTGAACCTATCGGGGTAATTACAGCTCTAGGACAAGCATTACATGTCTCTGTGATATTTCTCCACAGAGCCGGGTTTTTTTTCAGACAGCTGCGGGCTCTAAAGTGAACTTGTGGCAAACTCCTCAAATGTCATGGTATTTTACAAGATGTCTAAGCAGCAGTGAATGTGCCGCTTCACTGCTTCTCGAGCTACTTGCCCGCCCGGCCCGCGGTGTGACTGGCTGTCATTACACAGGATGACGGTTTTGATACTCCCGGGTTACGAGTGAATCGTAAAGACACATATCATATAATATGAGATGGAATGGAAATAAGCAAAGCATGCAGTAGTCCCTCCTGTCACGTCTCACTTAGTGGCATAAAAATTCCATATGGAGTACACTGGCCACCGCAGACGAGGACGAGCAAAAGAATGGATCTGAGCAGAGGATAATAGAAGTATGTCTGTGAAGGGTCTGATTCATCATCCAGGTTACGGTAGTTGCCTACAACTTAGCACCTACAGTATGAGTCATGATGAGATTGAAAGCTCTTGAAGTGGTAGGATAAGCAGTGACTCTATTCCCTATACAGAGACTGGATGGATCATTTGGGACACTTGTAGCTGCTGACACACCGACTAGCAGAAGGTCTGTGCCAGGTTCACCACAGTAGAAGTCTTGATTTTCTTTTTTTTCAAATAGTTAGACAGTTAGTATTCTTTAGCAGAGTTTGTTACTGCTCAATATGAGAATGCTCTAAAAAACAACACTCAAGTTGAATATATATATTTTAAGCGGCATGGATTTTGAAAAGTGGTAGCAAGCAACTGTATGTGTCCTCATAAGTATGGCAATCAATATAATTTCACCCAAAAATACATATGCTATCTTCAAGGCCTTGGTTTGTATTTATTTTTGCAAAACATCATCTTTCTTCATACACTTTGCACATGAACTATGAATACAACAAGCTGTAAGATTTCTGTCTTGTTCTTTACAAAATTTGAGCATGTGTGCATTCTCTCTCCAACCCCCATCTTTCTATCGATACAATAAATGATGCAATGCTTATGTACAGATGGCTAAGACAGCTAGATATCACATGAGTTTTCTCACAACCTCCAATACAGGGCTCATTCTTCCCAGTATTCCAGTTCACCCACCCCCCTCTCAGGAAGGGTAGAAGTGTTCAGCCAGCAGTACTGTCTAACACAGGAAAGGGTTTAGGGTCACACCAGTTACAGCTGAAAATAAAATCCACAGAAGGGCAGAAGACGACGAGGTTGTTGCTATTCTTTGCGGAGTCGACCCCCGGGCGTCAGGAATAGGTACTCCAACAACTCTTGTTTTTGCTGCTGTGGAAAGGCGTAGTAGCAGCAGCAGCTGCAACAACCGACACCAGCCATCATCTCAACGTTCCGTTTCGTTTTGTTTTTGAAGAACAACAACTTACAGTTAAGAGTCAGGAGTCCAGAAAGAAATGAGGAAATGTCTGTCTGCCCCAGTAGGGGACATGTCACAGTTTCTCCCCCACTTTACGGACGAAGTAATCCATGTTCTCCCCCAGGAGAGAGAAAGAGAGAGAGAGAGAGAGAGAGAGAAAAAAAAACACCATCCCAGTTGATTTGTCTGCAAAGAGGGTAGGATCCAATCTAGGGGTCTCTGAGAGGTGAGAGCGTGTGGTTGGGTTCACACCAGTAGATCTGCAGAGGGGGCACCGGCAGGGCATCATATTTTATTGAATGTCAAAATCCACACAGCATTTTAGGCAGCAGGGTTGTTTTTAGCTGAGAACGACAGACATGCTTTCTCAGTTACTGACGGAGCACATCTCATCTGAAATGCATTAACTCGAGGACACCCCGAGGTTTGTGCCAACAAAATCTCATATGCTTTGAAAAATAATGTCCTGCTTTACTTACTGAGATAAAATTGAAGCATTTTATGAAACTGTTCACACTGGGCACTTTGATTATGGCCAATTAACTGACATTGATGTTAAAATGATACAAAGCAACATGTTCCTAAATCATCATGCTGGTTCTCAGCACATTCATATTTAGCAGTTTATGATGAATTTCAATCAAGTCCAGAATAAAAATCAAACTTACTTGGATCTTGCTGCCAAGGTGACTATTTCAATATGGCTTCTGTGGCTACAGAGAGGAGTAGGGATGCGTGTTCTGGAGAACAAATATAAATGATAGATAACACAATAAGACAATGAAACATGGCCAGGCTGTGTGTGTGTGTGTGTGTGTGTGTGTGTGTGTGTGTGTGTGTGTGTGTGTGTGTGTGTGTAGTGTGTGTGTGTGTGTGTGTGTGTGTGTGTGTGTGCGCTGTTCTGTTGTACACTATGTAGAGACTCCAAGACAGTAAAAAATGCAAGAAAGATGCTCTCACCCTGGTGGTTTTGATCTTGTTGCCGGAGTAACACATCCAGCCGGAGTTGTCTGGGAGCGTCTTACACTCTTCCCCCTCCAGACAGGGTTCCATCTCACACCACCATTTCCCAATCACTATGGAGGCTGGACCCCAAACAAACAACACACACACACACACACACACACACACACACACACACACACACACACACACACACACACACACACAGAAAGAGAGAGAGTAAAAGTCTGTCAAAATCTGTAACAATCACAAACTGTCAAACATGATCTCCCCATTCTTGATCACTACGTAGGCTGGCCCTCAAACACACACACACACACACACAGAGAGAGAGAGAGAGAGAGAGAGAGAGAGAGAGAGAGAGAGAGAGAGAGAGAGAGAGAGATCACTAGAGAGGCTGGGCCCCAAACACTCCCAATCACAACTGACTGAGTGGCGCTGCCTGAACATGTCCAATCGACCCTGTAGAAAAGACCTGCCAATATCAGTGGAGGCGCACGTACTGTTCAAATTTGGGCCACAGAAGGGGTCTAACACTATTACTGCAAGGCAAAATCAGGCTGAAAATCCACGGCGAGACAAGGCGGTTTTAAAGGGGAGTTGCGGCAGTGGGAATCAAGCAAGCAGTTTCAAGTTGTCGCAAAAGCCCATCTTGTTGCGGATTTTTGGTCTGTAGCCACCTTTAGGTGTCCAATGTCGGCCCATTGCCACTGTTACACAATAACAGCTCCCATTTTTAGGCTTAGCTGATGCTGCAGAAACACTATGTAGACTCCCCAGAGCCAGAAGGATGAGACACTCTTGTAAGACTGGGAGTGCCCATGCTCCTTGCTAGCTCCATTTCATTTTCCTCTGCAAAGCAGCATGGTGACTATGACCGAATTTCCACCCTGCTTTAGTATCCAATCACAGAACTAAAAGGGACTAGCACAGCGCTCAGTTTCAATTTACATCACCTGCTGGCTCTGCTTGGCTCTGAGCTATGTGCAGACACTATGATAGACATTTGTAGCCCGCAATAAACAGCTCTGGTCCTGGACAATCATAAACAACGCTTTTGCAACAAGGAAAGGTGTACAGTAGGTAGGTCTCTAGACTAAATATGACTGGGATTATTTATTTTGACGATAGCCAGCCTAGAGTCTTGTTCTAATGACGAGAGATTTCTATATTTCAAGGAGTTATATATGTTTTTGAATACAGTTGAGTTCTTCATGCTGAAGAGGATGTGTAAAAACCCCTCGGTTAACCAACTCAAAAGAGGAATTTTTCAACAAACTGTTCATGTACAGTATGTCTGTGTGCATTTCAATCATGAGTGTGAGTGCACATTTTTATATGAGTGTATGTGCATGTGTTTCAGCATGTGTGTCTGCATATGTGTGTGTGTGTGTGTGTGTGCATATGTGTCTGTGTCTGTCTGTGTGTATGTAATTCTGTGTATCTGCATGTTTATGTGTATCTCCATTTGTGTGTACGTGTGTGTGTGTGTGTGTGTGTGTGTGTGTGTGTGCATGTGTGAGTGTTTGTGTGTGTGCACGCGCGTGCGTACGTTTGTGCGTGTGTATACATGTGTTCACGTGCATGTGTGAGTGTGTGTGTGTGTGTGTGCGTGCGTGTGTGTTTGTGCGTCTGTGCATGTGTGTGTGTGTGTGTGCATGTGTGTGTGTGTGTGTGTCCTTGTGTGCGTGTTTATCAGTCCCAGTAGTAACAGCAGGCCCCCTTAGTCAGAGCCATTAAAGCACTCAGCGCTGAAGACCAGCGTTAGTGTACAATAAGTGGCCATTCTTTCCCCCAGACTGCCTGAAGAAAAGACCCCATCAGCCCCTCTGAATAGACGCTAGTTTCTCTTACTATACCCTACAAATTATATTATGTCTGAATGGCTTCCAATAACGGCAGCCCGAGACTCAGACTGAGACGGAAGAGGGTTCAGATTATTATGCGTAATGTAAATCCATTATTCTCCTCCTCAGTCTGAAGAGAAGAGAAGAGAAGAGAAACTCTGCATGACTGCATTTGAATATTTTCATGCTCGTGTCACAGGTGCATACAAATGCGATCATTATTATTATATTATTATTATTGTAATTACTACAATTATACATGATGTATTTTTAAATTTCAGGACAAAGTTTTATTTTGTTTGTTTTTTTCTGTTTTTTTAACATAGCTTCATAGAGAATGTAATTGGAATCTGATGTGTCTTGATAATTGTATTAAAATCTTTAAAAATTATCTGGTTTAAAGGCCAAAATAATAGATTTTATTGTGTAACGTGCCCCATGAAAGATAGAATTGAACATTAAATGTCCTGAAGTTGAGTATGATATGGTGAGAATGTTGTAAATAATGTTTTTTTTTTTAACCTTGTTTCACTTGTCAGGTGAGGTTCTATGTTTAAATGTGTCCAAGGTTGTATCAAATCGATGGTTGTGATGCCTCAGGCTAGACTTCTGTGCGCTGACACAAATCCAGTTTATTGAGCTCCTCTGTCTCACAAGGAAGGAAGAAAGAAAAAAAAAGTTGCGCGTTTGGCCCTGAGAGCCACATGCCTTCAAATAACAAGGCAGCCTAAAGACCCGGTAAAGTCAGTTTTTTAAGTGACGTGAAATATATTGAAAAACAATATCTAAACCCTGTGTTGTGTGGGGTTATACAGTTTAACTCTTTCCAAGACCCAGTAAGAGTCAAATCCATGCTTTTTTAAGTGACGTGAAATATATAGGGAAAACAAAATCTAAACCCTGTATTGTGTGAGGTTTTTAAGTTTAACTGTGAATCTGGGTAGGCCTGAGTGAGTGGGACTGAATTAAAACACAGTCTAGATATTTGTAGAGCAGGGGTGGTCACACTTTTCTATTTGTAGGCCACATACTGAACAAAATTAGGTCACCAAAGCCAGATACAAAATTAAGAATACTACTTTAGTTTTTAACCAGTTTCAAGTGAAGGTGACTGTACCATATCACTTTCTGTCAACATGCTTGGAGCGTCCATAGACCATCGACACCTTATCTTATTTTGCACATTTAGCAATATTCATATTCACTAGAAATCAATGAGGTGATTGTAACAACTACTTCTCAGAGGATTTTTATATCGGCCTCACTGGGTCTTTATAGCGTGCACTACAAAACAGGTTTGCTTGGTCTTGGCCACTGTGAGTTTGAAGGACACCCAATGCCTGGCTAGGCAAGTTTATTTTTAGTTCTTTTCCTAACAAAGGTAGTTCAATGGGCTGAGAAAAAAAAGTACAGGAGATGAAAGTAAAAACACTTTAAAAATAGAGAGAATAAAATAAGTACTGTATAAAGGCCTAAAATGATTCACATAAGAGTGAAAGAGCTCAATCTAAGTGAGTCATTATATTAGGAGAAAGCATTGAGAACAGTTAGGGAGAAAAGGAATAAGGTTACTGTATACCCTGCTGTGAAGTACTCGGTAAGGAGAAGGCAAGAACAGAGGGACAAAAAGTGTCAAAGGATAGATATTTCTGATGCACCCTGTCTCATTAGCAGTATATTCTAGAAAGAACTCAAACTACAGCACTCTCATGTCGTTTGCGTTACTTACAGAATACTTATGCAGTAAGTACCCTAATTTATCCCTTGATCCTTTTTGTTACGCCATTCTTACCTTGTGTAAGAACCCAGTACTTCACGGGCCGTAATCTAAAGTGCTACCCAGTTTGTTTTGAAGTTTTGATTTGAAACTACCAATAATATAGGGCCAATTTGAATTTTCATACTCCCTTTGACAGTTGCTGCATGTTGCATTGTGTACTGAGGATTCCATTGGAAAATAATAAAAAAAGAGAGTCATTGGCCAGGCAGGTCCTCTTGTTTGTTTGTAGGCTAATTGAGCAGTGTCTGCAGTTCACAATCCCACATTAGCCCCTGATGTCTCACAGCGTCTGTAAACAGTGGGGATGGATGGGCTGATGGGTGTGTTCCCCCCCTCTGGTCCCCTGTGTCTGTGCGCAGAGGTAAACACCCCCTCTGCCATGAGGCCCAGCTGCACAGTAGGGGGCTTTCATTGGGCAGTGTTTACTGCTAACACCCACGGAGTGGAGAAATCTGCAGGCAATGTGGATTTTGGGATGGGGAGGAGCGGAGGAGGTGGTGGTGCTGGTGGCAGGGGTGGTGGTGGTGGTGGTGGTGGGGGCGAGGGTTTACTTTTCTGGTTGGGATGGCACGGCGGTTCTGTCCCAAAGGAACACGCCTACCCTCAGCTCGTTACTCAAAACGACAGAACATTAATAACGTGAGGCCCGGGGATGTGGGCTTTTCTGGGACAAGACACTGCAACACTGACCCAGCCAGCCACAGCAGCCGTTCAAAATGACGTTAAAAAAAACCCCTCTTTCCCTCCTGGCTTCCCTCTCCAACTGCGAGCCTTATTGATCTACTTACATCAATCAATGCCCAATAACACTCTTGCATAAAGTTTTTGGAACTTTAAGCTGGCACAGAATATGAAAATAGACAGTAGGAGAAAACTTTGCTTTAAAAAAAAAAAAACACACAACAGCAGCCTGTAAGTATATCTTATTGCTTTACAAATCTCCATTGTCTGGTGGCTTGTGTGTGAAGGTTAATGTTGCTTCGTATGCCTGCGTTTGCATCTGGAATCAATTGAATTAGCATAACCCTCGCATTGCTTTTAAATGAGGATGCGGAATGCAAAGGGATTTGGTAGGAGGAATAAATACATAGCTTTAATATGCCTTCTGGAATAATTCACAAAGCCTTCATTGTCCTGGTAATAATTTTAGGAGATTTACTTCTTGTTCGTTTTTGTATAATATAAATAGGCGAATGAGCATTACATCAAACTGTGGCACGCACACTTTGAAATGAATTCATTCATGGCAGAATAGGGGGATGTATATAGCTTACTGTACCACCACCCA
>JAODXP020000018.1:10655697-10660697 GCA_027497455.2 Sardinella longiceps
ATACTACAACACTGTCAGGTTCACCGTCTACTGTCAGGACTACTGTTCTGTCAAAATCAGGAACCATGAACGCAGTAACTTATGTTTGCCGATATGGCCCTGTTTTGGGGAACTCCCTGCCCATCCATGTGCATACATAGAAAGCCAGCGGCAGGGAGAGCTAAGCAAGAACCCTCCCCCAATAAGGCACAGAACAGAGCAGGCAACAGCGACAATAATGTCATGTTGTAAAGTCAGACAAAGAGAACTACAGTATATATGCTGTCAATACTAAAGATTTAGTCACAAAATTGCGTGGTATAAAGTCCAGAAGGTAAACACACTTACATGTCTCTCTCTCTCACACTCACACTCACACACACACACACACACACACACACACACACACACACACACACACACACACACACACACACAACAGGGTTGGATGAAAGTGAGCCTGTGAAAAGCAAGCCCAACAGCATGAGAACTGGATGCTGACATTTCCGCTGGTGTTTGTCTTTGTGCCGCTGCAGACAGTATTGTGCTCTGGGCCTGGTGCTTGTATTGAGGAGATTACATTGCACCATGGGATACTTTTTTATCATAGCAAACCTTCCCCGAGTGCTAGAAACATCCACAGGTTCAGAAAGGCTGGGCTCAGAGCGCTGTGAACTGGCCTATTGATTGGTGCAGGTTTGTGAGAGTTTTTTTTTTCTTCTTCTTTTTTTTTTGGCAGTGGTGAAAAGGGAAAGCTTTTTTTTCTCCACTGTGATTTTCCAAAGGTGTCAGACCTGGGTAAAATGTGCCGGACGAGATCAGGGCTTTACTGTAAGTGATGTCTGTTTTTCCGAGGGCGAAGGCTTATGAGGCTAAGTTAATGCAAAGGTTTTATAAAACACACACACACACACACACACACACACACACACACACACACACACACACACACACACACACAGGCCCAGTCAGTTGAAGACGTTAGAGTTTAATCCCACATGAGAGCATTTTGGTGTAACTAACACAGTTTTAATGGCTTATTAAGTCATTAATGAGCGAGTAATCTGTGACATCGTCTTCAGTGAGGTTTTACAGTAATAGGGGAGGGGGAGGGAGTGTCACCTTACTCCTCATCCAAAACGCCCCTAACACTCCCCTCCCCACACACACACACACACATGCGCGCGCACACACACACACACACACACACACACACACACACACACACACACACACACACCCTTGGTAAGGAGGAGAAACAGAGGGGAAGGACTGACAGTAATTAAGGCAGCAGACAGACAAACAGACGACAGACAGACTACAGTTACAGTTACTGGCAAGGTTAATGGGAACGACAAACTTGTGTTGAAGTAATTACAGTATGCATTTAAGCCCCGACTCAAAAAAAGAAGAGGGGGGGGGGGTAATCTTCATCTGATGAAGGAGGGAGACACATCTGATGAAGAAGGGACACATGGGAGGGGGAGAGAGAGAGAGAGAGAGAGAGAGAGAGAGAGAGAGAGAGAGAGAGAGAGAGAGAATCTCCATATCTCCATCTGCTGAAGGAGGGAGACACGCGGGAGATTGATTATCCTCCTCCTCCCCAAATTCAGCTCATCCTCCCACTCTGTCTGTGGGAAACCCAGTGGTTTACACCAGTTTGCACTGAGGGGTTGGCAGCAGTACTGCTGGAAAGGGTTTCTCTGTGTGTGTGTGTGTGTGTGTGTGTGTGTGTGTGTGTCTGTGTCTGTGGAAGTTTGTGTGTGCTTGTACTGTATGTTTATGTGAGTATGTATGTGGAAGTTTGTCTAAACGTGTGTGTGTGTAAGTTTGTGTGTGTGTGGAAGTTGTGTGTGTGTGTGTGTGTGTGTGTGTGTGTGTGTGTGTGTGTGTGTGTGTGTTGCAAAGCGAGGTAGAATCCTCTGTGGTTTTGTGTGAGTGCTGAAGAGAGAGAGAGAGAGAGAGAGAGAGAGAGAGAGAGAGAGAGAGAGAGAGAGAGCGGGTGTGTTTGCAGTGCATTAATAATTATGAAGCAGGCAGCACACCAGCGGGACTAGCGCAAGAAAAACACACGGGTTGATTTTCTTTAATGTGCACTCTTAATTACACAAGACACATCCCCATTATCCTTTGATCTATTCAAAACACACACACACACACACACACACACACACACACACACACACACACACACACACACACACGCACGCACACAAGCCCACCAAAATAACTTCAGTGCAGTGAAAACTCGGCGATACCCTTTTGTGTGAATTAATAGATGTTGGGAGAAGATGGAAGTGATGCTTCCAGCAGGTAAATGATCACACAGATTTAAAGGAGAGAAAAAAAGTCTTTATCACATTTATTTTTGTGATATCACACAGCCTTGCTTTGCTTTGCCTTGGCCAAGCAGGGTAGCATGTGGTCCTCTGACTGCTCCCAAAGCATGTCTATCTCACAGGCATAAATATTTGAGAAGGCCAGGGGGGAGAGAGATAATACGGCTATATACGAAGCCAGCCTGCAGATCTGTGGACTGCTCCCTTAGACAGGATAGAGACACTGCTGCTACTGTGTGTGTGTGTGTGTGTGTGTGTGTGTGTGTGTGTGTGTGTGTGTGTGTGTGTGCAGATCTGTGGACTGCTCCTTTAGACAGAATAGAGACATTGCTGCTACTACGTGTGTGTGTGTGTGTGTGTGTGTGTGTGTGTGTGTGTGTGTGTGTGTGTGTGTGTGTGTTTCTGCAGTTCTGTGGACTCCTCCTTTGGACTGAATAGAGCCACTGCTGCTACTGTGTGTGTGTGTGTGTGTGTGTGTGTGTGTGTTTCTGCAGCTCCGTGGACTTCTCCCAGACTGAATAGAGCCTGCTTCTACTGTATGTGTATGTGTGTGTGTGTGTGTGTGTGTGTGTGTGTGTGTGTGTGTGTGTGTGTGTCTGTCTGTGTGTGTTTTCTCTTCCTAGAGCTTAATGGAGTGCTCCGTTGGACTTAATAGAGCTCTTAAAAACACACACACAGAACTGTTGTAAAACCTGCATGTGTGTGTGTGTGAGTGTGTGTGTGTGTGTGTGTGTGTGAGTGTGTTGGCATGTTGACGTTGTGTGCACAGCTGTTGTAGGTATTCTCCAGCGGTTACTGGCTCTAGCGGATATCAGAAATAGCAAACGGAATATTTAGCACAGAAAGCATCCAGACGCTTGTACAGCTTAATCTACCTGCCAGTGCAGGAGGCAAGTAACTCTCTCCTCTACTTTTCTTTTGCTTTTAAAAGTCATCATAAAAACCCGCTGGCTCCAACTCTTCCCTAATAACTCACAATGGGGATGTGGAGGCTTTGAAAACAAATACAACATCTCTCATAAACAGCTTGGCTAAATAACATCCGTCCACATTCATATTTTATTGTGCCATAGGTACCGTATTCTTTTCTACATTAATGATCATGTATCATGTTCAATTATCAAATTAAAAATGATCAAAGCATCAAACCGCTCAAGGTAGATTAGCTCTTTATTTAATCAAGTTTAATGAAAGAGCTGTAATGAGAAATGATATGAACATTGTTGTCATGAGACGTACTGTACACAATGTTGGCTGGCTTATCGTAGTCACTGCTCACTGCTGTGCCATTGCTGAGGAGCCCATTCTCTAGAGTGCAAGGTAAGCTTTACCTTATCATCTCATCAGCTACATGTGCCAGTGTGTGTGTGTGTGTGTGTGTGTGTGTGTGTGTGTGTGTGTGTGTGTGTGTGTGTGTGTGTGTGCATGTGCGAGAGTGTGTTTGTGTGCGTGTGTGTGTGTGTGTGTGTGTGTTTGTGTGCGTGCGTGTGTGTGTGTGCGTGTGAGAGCGTGTGTGTGTGTGTGTGTGTGTGTGTGTGTGTGTGTGTGTGTGTGTGTGTGTGTGTGTGTGTGTGTGAGAGAGAGAGAGAGAGACAGAGAGAGATGAAATGAACAAAGACTGTAAGATAAAGAAGCTTTGAAACCAGTAAATCCACGAAAGAGACACACACCAGAGCTGTGAAATAGAGGGTGGGTGTTTGGGTGGGTGGTTAAGTGGGCGAGCGAGTAGCGGTTTGTGGGTAACGTCTCGTGACTCTAAGGCACTAGCGAACCCTGCTATGATTATGCATGCGTGCTTTATTGCTGGACTCCACCACTACCACTACCACTGCCACTGCTACTGCAGTAGCCATGCACCCAGCGCTCTAATCAAAAGTGAACTGACAAGAGAGTCAGCATCCTGCCCATGCCTGCCTGTGTGCGTAATTACTGTCTCCCAGAGCCGCCAAGGCACCTTGAGGGACCCTGTCCTTGTTCCGCCGCCTCATCTGCATACGCCGCATGCCCTGATGCTTGACCGACCGACCGACCGACGCAACGGAACAGAACGGAGCCACGCCAAACACAGACCTCAACCCAGCAGGGGGTGGTGGTGGGTGAAGGGAGGGGTGGTGGTGGGGGTTGGGGGGTAGCCTGGTTGATGTTGTGCCAGCGCATTATTGAGTTCTTTACGCTTCTCTTTTGCTTTCCTCCCTCCCTCCATCACCCTCTCCCTCTCTCTACCTCCTTCTTCCCTTCTCCTCCTTCCCCCTATCTTTCTCTTGCTCTCTCGCTCCCATCCCTCTTCTTCTCTTTCCCTTGCTCTCTCGCTCCTCCTCCCCCCCCCTCTGTTTCCTGGGCCTTTGAGGAAGGTGCCTGTCAACACACCTGGCGGCAGACGTGAGGTGGTGGTCTGGTTCTAGAGCTTTATTTCCTGAATCAGTCTCTGGCCACCAGCAGCAGCACTAACCCCACCAACAGCATCAGTCTGAGTGGGAGTCTCTGTCTCTGGCCCCCTGTGAGGCCCCAGTGGTCCTGTGGGGATATACTGTATGGCCATATTGGATGCTCTGCTCTGCTCTGGACCCGGGAAGAGAGAGATTAAAAGAAACACAGAAGAAACACAGAAAGGCCACTGGTGAAGAATGCTGCCACGCGCGCGCACACACACACACACACACACACACACACACACACACACAC
>JAODXP020000018.1:10663197-10670697 GCA_027497455.2 Sardinella longiceps
ACACACACACACACACACACACACACATGCACAGAAGCACTCACGTATGCACATGCATGCATTGACAGACACAAACTGACACACACACAAGCATACTCACATGGACATGCACACATAGACAAAAACCACACACACACACACACACACACACACACACACACACACACACACAAACACACATGTTTTTATGCGCCTGGCTTCTTTTCCCCCCTGCACCTTGCTCATATTGACGCGAGGCATGTAGCAACGGTCATGTTGCATCGTTCCATTGGGAAACTATTGAGTTCGACCGTCTGGAGGTAAAAAAGGGTATCTGTCTGACAGGCCACTGTGTGAGTGTGTGTGTGTGTGTGTGTGTGTGTGTGTGTGTGTGTGTGTGTGTGTGTGTGTGTGTGTGTGGTTCGACCGTCTGGAGGTAAAAAAAGACTATTTCTGTCTGACAGGCCCCTGAAGCATTTCAAACCAACAACCAGCAGGTGTAACCAAGGTGTCTATCCATGCACACACACACACACGCACACACACACACACAGCTAAGGCTTTTCCAGCTAGGGCTAATGCCCATGCACACACAGACAGACACATGATGCATACATGGATGCACACTCACATGCACACACGCACGCACGCGCACACACAAACACACACACAAAACCCTATTTCACTCACTGTATTCAGTCTCTATAGGAAGCCATAAAGGAACATACAGACGCATGTGTCTCTGTCTCTATTTTCCATGCTGCCAAACACACTAAGACATGTTGCCACTCACACACACGTACTACAAAACACACGCACACACACACACTAAAACACACTTACTGTAAAACACACGCACACACACACTAAAACACACTTACTGTAAAACACACGCACACACACACACACATACACACTTACTGTTAAACCCCCATACACTCCATACTCTATAGCTCTATTCACAGCTCACATACATCATGAGGTGCACACACACACACGCACACACACGCACACACACGCGTACACACACACACTCTATTATATATCTCCTGCATAAGCCGACATGCATTCATACCTCCAACACATCATGAGCCAGAAACACACACACACACTGGGCACCACGCCATGGCAAATGAATCTGTGTTCTTACTTTGTCATTCCTGTCACAGCAAACACCTGACCCCTTGGTGATTACAGAAGCGTGTGCTGTGGGGTGTGCATTCAAAGTAATTACTCTTGTGTCGTGTGGGCGTGTGTCTGTGTGTGTGTGTGTGTGTGTGTGTGTGTGTGTGTGTTTCTGTGTCTGCAAGTGTGCGTGTGTGTGTGTGTGTGTGTGTGTGTGTGTGTGTGTGTGTGTGTGTGTGTGTGTGTGTATGTGTGTGTGTGTGTGTGTATGTGGGGCATAAGGGGCAACAGGGTTCTCCAGGGTTGCCTCTATTTCCTTCCCAGTGTGTGTGTGTGTGGCCCATTCAAAGCCAAGTCTCCTCCCAGGAGTGTGTGTGCGTGTGTGTGTGTGTGTGTGTGTGTGTGTGTGTGTGTGTGTGTGTGTATGTGTATGTGTGTGTGTGTATGTGTTTGTGTATGTGCATACTTTGTGTGTGTGTGTATGCTCATGTGTGTGGGTGCGTGTGCACGGGCGGGCGGGCGTGTGTGTGTGCGTGTGTGTGTCCCATCCTAAGCCAAGCCCCCTCCCAGGAGAAATCTGCTTCCAGAACACATCTGCAGTCTGCACTCAACAGGCCCTGTGTGGGCTGGGATACAAAGAACAAGAGAGAGAGAGAGAGAGAGAGAGAGAGAGAGAGAGAGAGAGAGAGAGAGCGAGAGAGAGAGAGAGGGAGAGAGAGAGAGCAGCTATACAATGGCAGGACCCGTGCAACAGGCCCTTTCTTTCTCTGTTAGGAGAAAGCACTTAACCCAGGGTTGCACCCATGAACTCCCTGCTTTCATTCAACTTACAACATCCCTAAGAGCAACAACAGGTGGTCATCATAATTCTAAGTCTCCTTCTGGTGTATGTGAGGGTGTGTGTGTGAAGGTACATGTGTGTGTGTACGAGTGGGCAGTTGAGTACAATAGTAACGCAGTACAAAACCAAACATCAGTGGGATCAACCAAAGCTTAATTGATTCTATGTAGGTGTGCGTGCATGTGTGTGTGTATACTGTATATGTGCACATACACATATACGGTATATGTATACTGTATATGTGTATTTATGCATGGGTGTATGTATGAGTCCCTGCATGTGTGTTTGTGTGTGTGTGTGTGTGTGTGTGTGTGTGCGTCCATGTACAAGTCTGTGTGTGTGTGTACGTGAGCATACACTGAGTGTGATAGCAGTCCATGTGGCGTTAGGCTCATGCATGCTCACATATAGATGCACATTTTATCTACACTGCATACTGTAGCCTATGTGTGCTTGTGTACGTGTGTGTGTGTGTGTGTGTGTGTGTGTGTGTGTGTGTGTGTGTGTGTGTATGTATGTATGTGTGTGTGTGTGTGTTGTTTATTTTCCCCTCCTGAAGGTGACCCTGAGCCTAGGCGCTGTGAGCGAGCGCTGTGTGTGTCTGGCAGGGTTATGACAGGGCCTGTCACTGCTATGTAATGAGACTGCGGGATTGATCAGACAGGACCAGATGAATGCAGATGGAAGGGAGCCAGAGATGGAGGTCCACATCAGAGACCAGAGACAGCCCCCCCCCACCCCCTCACACACACCCAACACCAGCCTTGCCCTCAACACACACACACACACACACACACACCAACGCCAGTCTTGCTCCCCTACAGCCACACACCAGCCTTGCTCACCCCCCCCCCCCACACACACACACACACCCACACAAACCAGCCTTGCCCCCAACACACCAGCCTTGCTCCCCTACACACATACCAGCCTTGCAGTCCTCCCCCACACCCAAATACCAGCCTTGCACGCCAACACACCAGCCTTGCCCATTCCACATACACACACACCAGCCTTGTCCCTCACCACACACACATCAGCAATGCGCCCCCCCCCCCCACACACACACACACACACACACACACACACACACACACACAAACATCAGTCTTGTCCTACACATACACACACATAAACATACATGTGCACATACACACTCACACAGAAAATTCACTTACGCATACATATTATGCACATACATGCACACACACACACACACACACACACACACACACACACAATGGAGTAGTCTGCTAGTGAAGTGATACACTCTTGAGTTCGTAACAGATGGTTGTTTCTCTTCCCTCATAACACGGGAAAGGAGAGAGAGAGATAAGAGTCAGTGGAAGTAATAGAGAAAGACAGAGAGAGAGGGATAGAGAAAGATAGTGAGAGAGAGAGCGAGAAAGGAATAGAGATGAAGAGCGGGGGAGAAAGAGAGAAAAAGGAATAGAGACCGAAATAGAGAAGAAAAAAATATAGAGAGAGGGGGGAGAGAGAGAGAGAGAGAGAGAGAGAGAGAGAGAGAGAGAGAGAGAGAGAGAGAGAGAGAGAGAGGGGAAGAAAGAGAGAGCAATCCTTCACGGCCAGATTGTGTGATGAGAGAAGAGGGTGCTGTGTTCTCCTCAGCACAGGTCAGAGGGGTCAAGGTGAGGATGTGTCTCCCAGTTCATTTCACCCGCCGCAATGGCAACTGACGTTCATCTGTTCCAAATAAATCTACAGATAGCAGGTGGAAATTGCCCTGCGAGACGGAAACATTTGAGATTCGCCCTCAATCTGGAACCGTGCCCAATCATACAGTACGCCTCCAGGACAGCAACCGCCTCCGGCTGAGCTCCGGTCTGACTCCGGCCCTCCTCTGGCCCGGAGCTGCTACAGAGATTATGGCCATCCAGGTATCCATCACATCTGGCAAGACTGAAAGACCTATCCACAGATCCTATCTATCTATTTATCATTCTCTGAAAGGCAATTATATTTCCTATCTTCTTTCTAACTCTCTAAAAATAACACTCGGATGTTGCTCGGATGTGTTTTTTTATTTGTTTGTTTTTATGGCTGTTGTGTGAGCTCTCTAAGTTGTGATCTCATGTACTGTATTGTTGGTGTGAGACTTTTGTAAGTGCACTCATGCTGCATCTAATTTAGGCCGGAATAGCGCAGCATATGAAAATCTGGAAGAAATTCGCTGGAAGAAAGACTAGCCAATATGACAAGAGAAGGTAGATTATAAAGTTACGGTTTTGGCATGGTCCGTGAGTGTGTGTGTGTGTGTGTGTGTGTGTGTGCATGCGATCCAGGATTGGATTCTATAGCCACACATAGTGACACAGTAGACAGAAACGATAAGCCCCCCCCCACTCTTTTCCAAAGCCCTATAGCCTAGCCCAGAAGTTGAAGACTCCGTCATCTTTGCTTGCGATGGACTGCCTATGCTGCTGTGTTGTCAGCCTTCTGGACTCGTGAGTATTGAGAATAATCAACATTTAGTGTCCTGAATGGCGTGTTGAATGGCTGTGGAGGGAGAGAAACCTGCCGGAGAGAGAGAGAGGAAATGTCCTTTGTCGCTGCAGGAAGCAGCTAACACCCCCTCCTGAAGCGTGAGTCAGGGACAGAAAATCATTAGCTTGAAAAACGCCCCCAGAAGTCAGTGACCAATTTAAATTCAAATTGGAGAGTGGAAAAAAAGGGGGAAAAAAAGAAAGAAATTAAAATATGTGAAGCAAGAAACATTCCACGTAATGAATTCTGATGATGTTTCTGTGTTTTTTTTTTTATTATTATTATTTGAGCAGTTTGTGTTTTTCCTCCTAGCGTCCCTGTATACACAGATGGCAAATAACACAGTGTCGTACTGCCTGCCATCCTGCAGGGTAGTGCAGCGATCAGAGGCCGCACGCGTGACGCATCAAATGCCAGGCAGTCATCTGTGTTGGCCAGATGAAGGACAAGAGTGGAGCGGAATGGAGTGGCGAAGAGGGACTTGTACACAGTGTTAGCATTTCCATGGGATACTACACATAACATGTCAGAGTGAGCAATTAATTCAATTAATTGATTTAATTAACTAGTTTGTGATGACTGACTGAGTTTATGGCTGATGTTCAGGGGCCCAGAAGCAGCAACATCACTGCTCAGCTGTAAAATCTGGGAAATTCTGCCATCAAATGTTAACTTGGTTTGGTGTCGTCACGTTGAGGGGAAAACGCATGGCAGCTTTGTGAGGGGATGCGTGGGCCACAGTGTGTGTACTGTATGACAGGCCAGACTGACTGACTGTGTGTGTGTGTGTGTGTGTGTGTGTGTGTGTGTGTGTGTGTGTGCAGTGTGTGTGTGTGTGTGTGTGTGTGTGTGAGTGTGTAAGTGTGTGTGTGTGTGTGTGTGTGTGTGTGTGTGTGTGTGTGTGTGTGTGTGTGTGTGTGTGTGTGAGAGTGTGTGCCACACAGCTGATACATCTAGGCCTCAGAGTGTAGTTAAACACAGCCACACAGAGTCTCTCCTGCTGGCTGTGAGCATGTGTGTGTGTGTGTGTGTGTGTGTGTGTATGAGAGGGAGTGTATGTATCCTGCCGGCACTCTCCACACGGGGGGTGTGCTCTGGACTCTAATCACCTTATGGGATCTTTGGCCTGCTTCCTACACAGTTGGTCTGGCCGCATGTGTCTGCATGCGCCTCGCTGCAAATGGCCGACAGGGGTGACCGGTGGCTGATGTTCTCTGGAATAATGTACACTCCCCACAGCCTTGCCTGCTTCCCCTTGTTTCTGAGCCATCATCATCATCATCATCATCATCATCTTCATCATCATCATCATCATCATCCAGTCCCGACCAAAAATAGCCATGCAGAGAGAGAGATCCACTTTCAACAGCCATCCTTTGAGAAAGCATCAGAGACCAGTTCCTACAGGAAGACTCTTTCATGACTGGCAAGTAAAGATGAAGAGGCACCTGCTTTCTATGCTAAATAACGTTAAACACACACACACACACACACACACACACACACACACACACACACACCTTCTCTTACTTAGTCATTACCTTACTGTCAGCGCTTTGGCTTCTCAGAGAGCTGCTGTTTATTCATGAGAGGCTCAGTTCCGTCCCTTGTTGACCTCAATTCTCTCACGTGTCACTCACACGTCTGTAACTATGTGCTTCAAATCACAAGCAAAAAATAATAATAATAAAAAAAACACTCCCCTCTGTGTTTTGAAGTCAAATATACTAGAAGGTAACACCCTGGTCCTTGTTTGTCGACCATGAATGATTTATTTGCTCTGAAGCTGTTCCCCGAGGACTGAGTCCAATCCTCCGGCACGCCGTTTAAACAGGGGTGGAAATTATTCACCCTGTGGACCCAGAACGCCACATTAGGCCTGGCAAATTAAAGGGGAAAAGTTGATGAGGTGTTTGCAATACACTACACTACACTAGGGCACAATTAGGGCACCATACTAGAGTACAGAAACACAGTCAAGGTATGTTTTACATTAAGGGTTTAAAGGGTTTCATTGAGTGAAAACGAACCCGAACTAGACCAACGGTATGCGATGATTGATTCGTACTGCCAAAACCCCTCTTTAAAACCATTTCGTCTCGTCACGTAGCTGAGTTGGCTTTTAGCTGCTGATTCACTATTTAGTCTATGTTGTATCATATTTTACATTTTTTTTTCTGTTTATGCTACCAACAGCACTTGGTGAGCTTGAACAACAGAGCTATGGAAAGGTAGATCGGTTCACAGCAGATTTCTCCATTGAGATTCCAAGCAGCTGGTGAGAGCTGAGGTGCTGGGATGATGTTATTGTTTTATAAAACGTATGAGGAGTGCATGGTGGTTGGGAGGTGGTTGGCTGACCGGGGGGTGGGTAGGGGGGGGAGGGGTAGAGGTTCTCTCTCTTCATTTGCATGGGGACCCTCAAAGGCTGTCAGTTCAGACCAGGGAGCTGTCACAGCTCCGGAGTCAGAAGGCCGGAGCAGCCACCACTACTGCCGCTGGAATTGATCTCGGCCAAGGAAGGAATAATATTCTGCTGCTCACCGAGGCGGGAGAGACGTCCATGGAAGGAGGAAAAGAAAAAAAGAGATGATTTGCAACCGCCATTCCTCCTTTGAGGGGAAAAAGGCTACGGGCAAGGATGCCCCAGTTTGCTTTCAACTCTGCCAGCAGACCTACTAAAATTGTAAAAGAGAAGAGAGTGGGGTGGGGTGCAGTGGGGAGTGGAGTGGAGGGGAGACAGGGACAGACTAATTCTCTCCAGTGTTGTTTTAAGTGGACTTTATTATGCTCTTAGGGGCCTGATTGCAATGAATAGTTTTTAAGTGCAAGTGCATGATCAGTCAGTTCTAATTGAGAGTGTGTGTGTATGTGTTTGTGCTGTGTTTGTGAGTGTGTGTGTGTATATGCCTGTCTGTGTACATGTATGTTTGCATGTGTTTGTGTGTAATGTGTCTGTGTGTGTATCGTGTATATGCGTTGGTGTCTGTAGGAGAGAGAGAGAGAGAGAGAGAGAGAGAGAGAGAGAGAGGCAGATAGACTGAGTGTGT
>JAODXP020000018.1:10675697-10676784 GCA_027497455.2 Sardinella longiceps
GTCTAGATCTGCTTATAGTATAAGGGGGATTTTCGTTAATTTCTGCTTGTCTTATTTATTATGGCAGCATTTTTCAGTGTTCTTGTATTTTATGCAGCTTCAGTTTTGAAGCTTTACAACTTTAACTTTGCAGCAGCATCTTGAGCAGATCTAGGGCGCCATGACCAAGCATACTACCTTGTACTTACACTAATAAAAATCTTATTTATTAATTCTGAGAGTTTCCTGTCTGAACTCTATTTTTTTACAATTTGCAATCAAACCATTTCTCAGAAGACACTGGCCACTTATACCTAAAAGGTTGATGACAGATCACCCAAATGTAAGAGCTGGAAACTACACAGAGTTCACGGAGCGTTCCCTCCTCAAAGACACATGACTTTTTGTTCTCCTTCTGAGTTTCCAGACTGAAGCCTTCAGTATTTTCCCTAATTAATGAAATGTGTGAAATACAATAGCAGTGTGGGAGACTCATCTTCGGTAACTGGAGAGTGAACAAGGTGAAATAAATGAACAATTGGAACATTTAAGTCATTAGAGATTAGAGTGCATTAATATCTCATATTTGCTCAAGTACGCCTCTGAAAGAGCTATCTCCAAATTCTGCTGCAAATTAGTCTAGTCTGTCTTTTGGGCTTTCTTTAACTACTTGAATCTACAGCAGTCAGCATCAAGTCAGTGGTTATAATTCCTAAATTAAAAGGCATCAGTTATTCTAGTACGTAGTTCAATGCATTGTGTCAAATTGCAAAAAAAAAAAGCAATTGCTTGTGACAAATGCGCCCACACAGACAGCTTTCCTTGCTTTCAAGCTAAAGTCTTGTAAAATGCAACTTCAACGGTTTCAGACCACATCCAAAGCTACTCTAATGCTGCGAGGTACTTTCCATATTGAGTGCATGAGTAGCCGTCTCCTTCATGAAATGGTTCTTGGGCTATTTGACATTGTTTTGATTGATTACTACCCTTGTAGTTGATGGCTGTGACTTTGGCATGCAAAACAATTTCCCGCGCGTTCGTCTTGGGCTCACTGGCTGCGCAGCAGCAGCGGCGGTGGTGGTGGTGGCAGCGGGCGTACGCCACCCTG
>JAODXP020000018.1:10676884-10801633 GCA_027497455.2 Sardinella longiceps
GTGCCGTCAAGCAGCCGGCAGGAAGCGGTGGAAGCAATCTGCCATGTTTATTAAGGCATGGGGATCCACTTATTGAATATCTCGGGCTGTGAACAGCTGGCAAAGTCGAGGGAAAGAGTGTGTGTGTGTTGTAATTAATTAAGCTGTGGGCTATGAAAATTCACTCTACCACCACTACCCCTCCACCCACCCACCCACTCACACACACCCACTCCTCCACCTAAACATTTCCACCTCCAAGTCATGGCCGCCAACGTTGCCAAAAAATAAATAAATAAATAAAAAATGTTGGGCCTGTACATTTTCCAATTACACATGCTGTTTAAACAAACATCCAGGAGCACTCATGTCACCATCACTGAATTATTCATTGTCTCAAGTGCTATTGGAAGTGGTGGTGGTGGTGGTGGTGGTGGTGTGTGTGTGTGTGTGTGTGTGTGTGTGTGTGTGTGTGTGTTGGGGAGGGGGCGGGGGTGTTGAGAAATCAGAATCCACCACCCTCCTCTCCTCTCCTCTCCTCTCTTTTCTGTAGCTGCAGCCGCCACTGAGAGGCAATGGGGTGATAAATGGGTTCCTTGCATCTGAAAATGCTTTTGAAAAATTATTTATTTCTTATGTGTTTGGGCTTTTTAAGAGCTTTGGCTGCTCTCGGCAGCTCCTCTGGTTGCTTCCTCTCATATCTCCACACCCCCCGGTGGTGTCATTGGTTCCCAGAGAGAGAGAGAGAGAGAGAGAGAGAGAGAGAGAGAGAGAGAGAGAGGGAGGGAGGGAGAGAGAGGGAGAGAGAGAAAGAGAGAGTAGAGAGGAGCCCAGCAGCCTCCAGGCAGCCCGAGATTAGGAGTGCTACCCCTGACACACACACACACACACACACACACACAACCCTCTAATGGGTTCTTTTAAGTGTCTGCTCCCTCCCGCCATTGTTATAGAACCGGGCCTGCACTTTCAGACTAACAGAACCAGAACCCTTCTTCTACTGGCCGCAGGACACACTCAGACCCGCCAACACACACACACACACACACACACACACACACACACACACACACACACACACACACACACACACAGAGAGAGAGAGAGAGAGAGAGAGAGAGAGAGAGAGAGACCAGTAAACACAGACTACACACTCAGACACACACACACAATGACCAGTCAGCTCACTCAGACACACACATAATGACCAGTCAACACAATCCAAGACACACTCACTCACACCAGCCAACCCACTCGGACCAGTTAACACACTCAGACACACACACACTCAGACCAGTCAACACACATAGACCAGTCGACACACACAGCTATAGGAGCTGAGACACACAACCATACACACACACACACACACACTCTCAGGGCAGCTATATGAGCTCAGACACACATCCTAACACACACACACAGCACAACTTTAGGAGCTGGGACACACTCAAACGATCCATGCCATCTGCTGTAATGTTGTAGGTAAAGCAAAGATGTCTCTTGGGGGTGATGCTTGTCTACTCTCCCTAACACCATACAGTAGGACATCAAGGTAAAAAGAATTCTGCATATTAAATGGTCATACCACTCTGTAGCGAAGGGAGAGAATTGTTACCCCACCCGGTCTCGAACTAAGGTCTCCATAAAGCCAAAGAGGCACAACACTCAACCGTAGTGACGGTACTCCGTCACACACTCTTTTTGACTAAAAAAACCCCAACAATATTTATAAACAGTGGTTGCTGATTGACGAGATTCAGCTCAGGTTTGAAGGAAGATCAATATGGATGTAGCAACATGTTTACTAAGAGAACAATAATATTGCGCCTTAATTTGCCCAGGGATGTCAACAGTTCAGTGAGGTGGGGTAAGAATAGGATGGATGTTTCAGAAAATCGTTTCCGATTTTTTCCTCCTATACATCAAAGCGAGATGGGCAAAAAGAACTACAGCGCTAATCACGTTTCTCCTGTGTGCACCCCTGGTGCACGCATAGCCTCCAGTCATAGTCTCACTCTTCCATCGGCACAGCGAAATTGGATCATCTTTGATTCCTAAACTGTCACACTTTGGGACAAGAATAGCCCTTTGTGGATAGGAGTTTGTCTTTGTGTTTTTATACAGCAGAAAAAAAAATATTCCTCATGCATACTGGTGCAAAGCTTCATTCAACTGTTTTAGTAAGTCACTGAGCCATGTTTACAAAAAAATTCCCCGTGGCTGTCACGATTTGTCACGATAATGAAAAGAAAAGTTTGTCTGTAAATCACTTGGCTGTCTTTTTCCATTATGCTGATTTTTGGTATGCACCCAACAAAAATAATGTCGGACTTCGACATCCAATTGGCTTACAAAAACAAAACAAAAACAAACAGCTCAATTGGCTTGCGAGATCCAAAGGTAAATAAATTGGTTTATTTGTCCTATTTGTCACAGGCTGCATCAGTACCAACAGCACAACCCTCTCTCTCTCGGTCTGTGAAGCCTAAATCAAATCGGGACAGACACCCGTCGCTTGTAATGGGGTTGGACTGAAAAGAAAGCTTGTGGTCTCCTCTAAATCACAGCCATCTTCCATATTAGCCTTTCCGCTCAATGTTTGATGTCCTAACCCTCTAGTCGTTCCTCGGCGTCTCCTCCCAATGCCTCCTCCTCCTCTCTGCTCCCCTCAGCTAAGCTCACATATTACACTCAAGCTCGCTCTCTGGGCAGACAGGCGGTTGGATGCTTAGAAACTGGTTTTGGAAGGCAAGTGTCCCCCATCATGTTACGACATATTGTTTTGCAGGGTGCAGGTCCTGCGGGGTCAGCGTCGTGGCATTCACGGGGAACGTCGGAACAAAGTGTCTTTGGCAGGCCACAGATGGAGCCGGGCCGGGGGCCATGACGGAACGTCACATCCCATCCCCACTGCAGGGGAGAGCGGGGGGATGTCACTGGGAAGCGATGGCTTGGGAGAGGTTGGGAGGGTGGAGGGAGGCAAAGAGAGTGGGATGGAGAGGGAGGGGAGGGGTAGCAAGAGAGAGAGAGAGAGAGAGAGAGAGAGAGAGAGAGAGAGAGAGAGAGAGAGAGAGAGAGAGAGGGAGAGAGAGGGGAGAAGAAAGAAAGAGAGAGAGAGGGAGAGAGAGAGAGGGAGAGAGAGGGAAGGGGAGGAGAGGAATGGATGGATGAATGAGGAGGGAGGGATGGGTGTGTGGAATGGAAATGTCTAAAGAACAAAACGAAAGGAACATGGCTGGAGGAGATATCTTACATAAAGCTATAAACCTGACAGCGTCTTGTATCGTGCACAGAAGCAGATAACCTTTGTTTTGAGGCATATGAACTGCACTCTGGTATTTGTGTGTGTGTGTGTGTGTGTGTGTGTGTGTGTGTGTGTGTGTGTGTGTGTGTGTGTGTGTGTGTGTGTGTGTGTGAGAGAGAGAGAGAGAGAGAGAGAGAGAGAGAGAGAGAGAGTGAAAGAGTGCTGAGACGGCCTGCCTTTGTTCACAAAAAGCAATGTGGGGATTGTGTGTGTGTGTGTGTGTGTGTGTGTGTGTGTGTGTGTGTGTGTGTGTGTGTGTGTGTGTGTGTGTGTGTGTGTGTGTGTGTGTGTAAATGCTCTCTGGTCTCCTTTCTGCAACTAAGACGCATTACATGCTAACAAAGCCAATGGCGTGCTATTCTAAAGGTCTTTATGTAACTCTGCTTTCAACAGAGATTACATGTTTATATGTGTCAGGAATCTGTCTGGGGGGGTGGAAGCCATTCAAACCTCACCAGGAACACCATTCTTTTGCCTCCCTCTTGGGAATTCTACTGCTCCACCACTGCTACTGTTGTTTCATTATATGCTCATATCAAAAAATAGATATTACTGATTACATGCAGGCGTCAGTTGGTAATACAGGGAGCGAAAAACTCCACAAATGTTCACGTGAAAGACAGAGGATTAAGCACGATGCTCACAGCCCTCGACTCAGTGAGATAAAACACAAGGGAGTGAAGATAGTGCACTGCACTGCACAGAGTGTGATGTAGGGCTTCTAAAAGAAAGTTAAGGTGTGAGTGTCACATCGTGGGCCGTTATTTCACACCGCTGTCCTCACCTGCTGCAGAAATCTCTCCTGAAGAGCCTGAATGCAAATGAGATGCCACGCTATTAGTCTAAACTTAAGTGACAGCCATTGACTACATTACCATCAAATAAGCATGTTGTTCACACAGCACATCTCGTTTCAACTCTGTCTCTGTTCAAATTGATTTCATTTTCACAGGCACTTAGGCTTTCTGGCACAGGTCTCTGAAATTAAAGGTGATTCTTTCTTATTCTTCTTCTTTTCACAAAGAAAAACACCTTTCACATGCTAGCACTGTCTAGCTCCTCCTCTTATCATTCAATTTCACTCCGGAACTAGTTGGAACATTCCAAAGACTTTGGTTCATATCCTCAACTTGATTTCTTGGCATCCAATTAGCAAACAGAAATTGATGCCTCTTTCAGACCTCCTTCAATGTCACGTATACCTCTTTTTTTCTTTTTTTTTAGATGTTTTTTTTTGCCTTTAATTCGATAGGACAGTAGAGAGTGTGACAGGAAATGAGTGGGAGAGAGAGAAGGGTAGGGATCGGGAAATGACATCGGGTCGGAATCGAACCCGGGTCCCCAGATTTGTGGTATGACGCACTAGCCCGCTGAGCTATGCCGCCCCCATGTATACCTCTTAAGCATAAGAGAAACACTAATATTCACATTTTGATGAACATATCACCTTTCATTTATGCTAAATATTCACATTTTGATGAACATATCACCCTTCATTTATTAGTTTCAGAGTGCTTATGATTGCAGGGTTGTTTACATTTACAAATGACTCATTTTGATGCTTGAGCATTTAATTAATTGCCTGTGATTGTTGTGTAAAAATGAGTGTCACGTAATTTAGCAAAAATGGCTTCAGACAGAAATTACATCGCCCTCTCAACAGCTCTAATCTCAAGTAAGCAGAAACAGACTAAACAAACTCCAGAGTCCTTACTGTAGGGCATAGATCATTTTGAAGAAGAGGTAAGCCGCCCGACACACACACACACACACACACACACACACACACACACACACACACACACACACACACACACACACACACACACACAAACAGACACTCAGAGCAAGCAGGGTCTGGATGAAGAGCCTATGAATAAGTCAACTTTCCGCTCCTTGTCATTCTCATAACCTTCCAAATGAAAAGGAAGGATATATTTGTGCCTCATTAGCATACTAGCGTGGAATACATTATGCTAAAATATGACAATGGAGTAAGAGGAGGCCTAATTGGAGGAAGAGCCTGGCAAGTTGAAACGATGGCTTTGACATAAAGTAGTGATAACAGAGCCTTGAACGGCTGAGCTACCTCTCGGTCTGGAGCGGCTAGGCCTCCGATCTAGTGCCAGTACTGGGGAGACGATTAGCTTTGATTTCCGCTAATTTCCATTGGAGAACTTTCTCCTGTAAACAGGGCCGTTTCAAGAGACATAGGGGGCCCCAAGCAAACAGGACATAGGGGCCCTCCACTCCCTAAAAACATCTACATAAATCACATCTTCAAGCATCTCTCAAATATAGTTATTTGTTTTGAACTTACAGTTGTCTAACTCCAGCTTCATAGTCATATTTAATTGAAAAATACCACCAACTAAACTACTATAATGATTAAACAGTCAATCTTGGGGGCCCCTCTCAGTCTGTGGCCCCAGGCAATAGCAAACTTCCTGTCCTGTTGCGACGGCCCTGCTTGTAAAGTCCAACATTGAGCTAAGTGTTGTGAAACAGTCAAAGCAGCCATCTGTGTCCTCACCGTAGCTTCACTCTGAGTGGAACCCACAGAAACACCACAAGTCACACTCTGGAGTTTGCAGATGGCACTATCTACGCTGATAAGAATTTCATGATGCCACGTCTGATGTGGACTTGAGCTGAAATATTAATCTTGCACCTTGGCGAGCGAGACAAGGCACGCACTCCACATTCTCAAGTGTGGTGATGAAAGGCAACATGGATCAAGATACAGCATCAGTGTTCCCTCTTGTCCTTCATATTAGCACGTGCGTTTCTACAGTCATCGGTCACGGTGGAGTGTCAGTCTCTCTATTCTGCAGGTGTAAAGATGGGGGGAGAGAGAAATAGCAGATCTGATAGCCATGTCTGCTTATCGCCTGGCTAGCAACCAACAGGATGATGCCTTTTAAGAAGACATACTGTAAAAAAATGGTAATATGTTGTTCAATGAACCATATATTCATAAAGCATTGTAAATGCATTCATGAAGGGTTATAATGCATTCATAACTTTATGACTAGTATTTGTAACTGTTTCTACTTGTACATTCTCATGACTGTACTTATAAGGCATTATAATGTTATCTTATAAGCCTTTACAACTTGAAATGTAACAAATCCTTATATAGGCTTTTTTGGCCTTATGATATTAGGGAAAATTGCCTGTAATGGATGGCCTTATAGATTTTCATGTGTAATTAAGTGTTCATCTCATTTTACCGTAAGTATACTGTAACTCTACACTGTTTGGCATGGGGAATTTGACATATAACAGGACAATTAACAAATTTAATATTTATAAATGCTTTGTGATGCTTCAAGTTGTAAGGGCTTATATGATAACATTCTAATTCTTCCTTATGAATATAATCATTAGAATATATTTAGAATGTAACAGCTATGAACATTAGTGTCATAACCCTTTATGAATGCATTTATAATGCATTATGAACACTGGGGTCTAAGGAAGTGTTCCCAAAAAACACACACACAGAAACATAATTTTGACCTCTCCAAATCAACACCTCTATAGGCAGTGGGCATGTGGTACTCTCTGAGGACGCATGTCCACATCGGTAGCCCAGGACGTGAGGGGTTCATCCAGAGCCCAGCAGCATATCTGCACATACCAAAGAGGGCCAGGCTGATGGAGACGTCAGTAAAACGCTCACACAGTCACTCCAATCTTGACTCGCCTGCTTGACAGGTACTGGCAGACGACAGTCAATCTCAGAGGAGATGTCTGTCTGTCTGTCTGTCTGTCTCTCTATCTCTCTAGGCCTCCCACTTCCTCCAAACTTGGTGTCAACCCGCCATCAACCCCAAACCCGCCCCCCTCCATCCCCTAGAGCCGCTGCACGCCCCCCAACACACACACACAGACAGACAGACAGACAGACACACAGACACACACACACACACACACACACACACACTAAGTGACAAAGCCCTGGACATGAGCCTGCCAAACAATCAGCTCTAAGCACTTTCTCGGTCCATCTGTAAAGGCTAGTCCTGTCAGTGTTAGTGTGTGTGTGTGTGTGTGTGTGTGTGTGTGTGTGTGTGTGTGTGTGTGTGTGTGTGTGTGTGTGTGATAAAGCAGCTGTGATAATGAAACAGAACAGGAAGTCCAATGTGAAGCTAAACAATTAAACTAAACTAAATTAAACACGTATAATTGTCTACAAGGGTTATCACTCACACCAGTATGTAAGCCCCAGTTAGTGAACCTCAATGTGGGCTAAGACCCATGGGTCTAGGTGGTCATGCTTCTGTGCAGTTGCATTATTTCCCACATGTGACACCAGGTTGAGTGTGGGGGTGGGGGTGTGATGTGGAGGAAGCCAGGGGCTTAATAAATAAATAAACAAACAAACTAGAAAAGCGCTCAGAGAGCACAGACCTCCGTCAAGGCAATGTGGTCACAGACACATTGTAAATTCCAAATCATGTTCTGGATCACCGATCGCCACCAAAATCGAATCAGTTCTTGCTTGTCCCAATATATACATATTGTCCGAAAATTTCATCCAAATCTGTGCAGCACTTTTTGAGTTATCCTGCTGACAAACAGACAAACAAACAAACAGACAGACAGACAGAAAAAACAACACGACCGAAAACATAACCTCCTTGGCGGAGGTAATAAATATATAAATATATAAGAGAAATGTGCTGGTTATGCATGCATGACAAACACAATTTGCTCTGTTCCGTTGATGCTCTCTGCATCGAGCGGAGAACAAGGAGGAGGGGGAAAAAAAGCACCAATCTGGCGTCTTATGAATCACCAGCGTGAGCCTCGCTCAGACAGGTGGAGCGGGAGCAGAGAGGAAAACAGCCGGCAGCACATCTGTTGACGCCACCCCACCCACCCCAGCTCTCAGGGGCCACCTCTCTGGGCTTGGTCCCTGTGTAGACGGCACCACAACCATCACAACCATCCCCACTAGGGCCCTTAACTAATCATTTGTTCTGTACCTCTACCCTGGCTAGTCGGCACCATCAACACCACCATCACCACAAACACCACCAGGGCACATAACTAATAATTTGTTATGTACCTCCAACCTCCACTCAGCCCTTGTAGAGACGGCACTACACCCACCACCATCAACACCATCACCATCAGAGCACCTAACTAATCACTGTACCTCCACCCTGGCTATGACTCAGCCCCTTTTGGAGGCGGCACCATCAACATCATCACCATCACCACCATCACCACCACCAGGGAACCTAACTTATCATTTGTTCTGTACCTCCACCCTGACTACAGCTCGGCCATTGTGGAGACGGCACCATCACCACCACCACCACAATCATCACCACAAACACCATCAGGGCACCTAACTAATCATTTAGGGCGGTATTCTCCCAGCACTTTTTGGACTTAAGCACCTGGGAGAATCCTGCCCTTATACTGTACCTATGCACCTATGTGGTGCCGCCTCCACCACCACCACCATCATCAGGGCACCTTCCTAATCATTTGCACTTTATCTCCACCCTGGCTATAGCCTGGTCCCTATGGAGGTGGCACCATCAACATCACCATCATCACCACCACCACCACCATCACCACCAGGGCACCTAACTAATCATTTGTACTGTAACTCCACCCTGGCTGTCGATCAGGGCAGAGGAGCACAGTGCCCTCAGCTCCTGGTTTCTCTGGGTGTGTTACACAGTCCCAACTAAAGAGGAGGATCCACATACAGTACTGTCAAGAGGGCAGAGTTTTCCATCATGGTTACCTTGCTGTTGGGCATCGTTAAAGAAAGCAGGAGAATGAGAGAGAAAGGGCGAGGGAGAGAGGGAGGGAGAGAGAGAGAGAGAAAGAGAGAGAGAGTTGGGGGGTAGTTGACAGAGAAAGAGACAGGGAGAGGGTAGGGTTGAGGGAGAAAGAGAGAGGGGGTAGTTGAGAGAGAAAGAGAGAGTGTGTGTGTGTGTGTGCGTGTGTGTTTGTGTGTGTGTGTGTGTGGGGGGGGTGATAGTTGAAGGAAACCAAATGAGCCCCTCATTTTTATTCGCTCTTATCTTCCTGGTATACTCCTTGTGCCTAATGTTCCACACACTCCAAGCGTTACTGTATTTACTGAAAGGCATATTGTTTCCACTGAGTCCAAGTATAGGCATCCATATATTAGTCTGTGAAATCGATAATGGGGTGTTTAAATACTGTAGTGCTCTGTAGTGCAAGACCCTCTGAAGCAGCTGCTGTGGAATCTCGTCCTGCTCCACAGCTTGGCTTTACCCAGCTCTGAGGGATGGGAGCCCTGCCCTGTTTAATTATAGTGTACTTTCAGAGGAACAGATCAATTATATACAGCTCATTTCAATTATAATCTGCTCTTTTTTAGGTACGTGGTCGAGTAAAATTATCATTTCTACCAAATTCCAAATACAAATACGGTCTTTTGGAGCATTTTTTTTGGCGAAAAATAAGAATTATTAAAAAAGGAAGCAACACGCTTTCAGACCTCAAATAATGAAGAAAAATTCATATTCAAGAAATAATTATACTAATGTTTTAACTTCGGAAGAGTTCAGAAATCTAGTCTAGTAAACAACTGCACTGTCCATGAATGATGCGCCAGATGCACTCCTGAATAATCATACTGTACCAATGTACAAAATGTACCAAAGATGAACAGAGGAACAACTATTTGGTTTGTGAAAAGCTCACTGGCAGAATAAGCCAAGGGAAATGAGGGACATCATAGGGGATTAATTTCCATTTAAAATAAATTACATTCAATCAAATATTTATGTATATTGTATACTGTATGTATAGGCTTACATTACATAAATTGTGATGAAAATGTGCTTATGAATAGATCAGTAATATACATGTACACATACAACATAATTCCCCCATGCATTATACAGAATTAAAATAAAACTTTGATCAAATAAAACAAAAGATCAGTCCAACAGTGAATAATGACCTAATGTGTGTTGCTCCAGATAACATGAGAGACAGCAAGTGAAGACAAGAGAGAGGACATTGATGTTAGTATGAAAGCATCAGTAAACATCAATGTCAAGTCTCAACAGAGCTGTTTAATCAAGAGCCGTGCAGTTGTTTAACTGCATAATTTAGCAGTTAAACATCCGGACGATAATAGCCTGCATCAGTGTCATTCCAAATGGAAGCTCAGATGCTATACTCTCTCTCTCTCTCTCTCTCTCTCTCTCTCTCTCTCTCTCTCTCTCTCTACCTCTCTCTCTCTCTCTCTCTCTCTCTCTCTCTCTCTCTCTCTCTCTCTCTCTCTCTCTCTCTCTCTCTCTCTCTCTCTCTCTCTCTCTCTCTCTCTCTCTCTCTCTCAGGAAGAGCAGGGACGAGAACCAGCAGCCAGATCAAATGTTGACTATAAATACCAGCGGAGCAGCTTTATTCCCGCCAAGCCCCTAGCTGACCGATTGGCCACATTAGCCATTATGTATTGCCTCCTAATGGCCCTATGGCTGGCCAAGTGAAATACGCTCAGGTCGGGTCTGCTCAGCTCAGCTCAGCTCGCTCGGCCGGTGGTTTTGTAATCTGCCAGGTGATTTTGCTCAATCTGCTCATCACTGGCAGGGATAAATGTGCCAGGGGGGTGGGGGCTGGAGGATAGGGGGGGAAGGGGGGTGACACTCATAGTCGCCTCCCCCGACAATTCATGACCTGTCAGCCTTGATAGTCCAGCCAATCCAACAGCCGCACGCTCCTCAAGCCCAAAACAAATATATCTCATTGTCACGCAATATCCCAGCATTTCCTGCTTCCTGAAACTGCTATCTCATTCATCTTGAGCTGTGTATGTGTGTGTGTGTGTGTGTGTCTGTATGTATGTGTGTGTGTCTGTGGGGTGTCTGGGGGGTTAAGCCATCGAGGCGTTTAGGTGTCGACCGAGCGAGCGAGCGGGCGGCTCCCGCTCCCCCTGGGCCCAGAGGAGCAGAGGAGAAAGTGCACTCACAGCGACTCACAGCGACTCAGCCACAGACACATCCAGCACCGCAATTAGGTGGGATAGCGACGCCCCCATGGCTGAGGAGGAGGAGGAGAGGAGAGGCGGGGAGAAGGAGAGGCGAACGCAGGTATCCTCCGCAATGGCCGAGGAGGAGAGAGGAGGAGAGTCGAGGGAGAGGGAGAAGGAGAGGCTAACGCAGGTAGAGTCAGGAGACGGCAGCATATGTATGTATCCTCCGCTATAATCCAAGCGAGCTGATTGTGTCGGCTCCAAATGAGCTTGTCATCGGGCATGTCACACGGAAACAAGGGAAAGCCTGCAAAGCCCCAATCTGCACAGATGTTAGATGGGTTTATCTTTGCCCCTTGTTGTCATCCGCAGGCTTTTGAGGAATAGGACAAGGATGGTGTGCGTGTGTATGCCTCTGTGAGCCTGTGCGTGTGCTTTGCATAAATGTCGGTGTGTGGTGTAAATTTGTGTTAGTGTACACAGAGTGTACATGCATATGTGTTTGTTGTGTGTGTGTGTGTGTGTGTGTGAATGGATAAGTGAGTTTTTTGTGTTTGAATGTCCGATGGGGCAACTTTCCTGAATATACATAAAATCCATTACATTCATGCTTTATCTTAGGGTTTTCAGGTGTTGAGGAAGACACAGTTTCCCTCAGGGCTCTCTCACACACACACATACCCTACCCACACACACACACACACATACACTCTAAATACACACACACACACACACACACACACACACACACACACACACACACACACACACACACACACAGTACACACCTTACACACACAAACCCCAATGTGCCCATCAGACCTCCAGCCACATGGTTAAAGGTATTCAGCCAAGTCCCGTGCCCATTCACATGGCCATTATCTGTCAGCCCATTGGATTATTGCCTATGAGAACCTGAGCGTGGCACGCAGGACAGCAGCCTAATCAATCTCTCTGGCAGGGCATAGGAGGAGCCTGTCTAGAGCAAGATTCACGAGAGAGAGAGAGAGAGAGAGAGAGAGAGAGAGAGAGAGAGAGAGAGAGAGAGAGAGAGAGAGAGAGAGAGAGAGAAAGAGAGAGAAGTAGAGAGTGAGAAAGAGAGAGAGAGAGATGGGGGAGAGAGGGAGGGAGAGTGGGAGAGAGACTCTCTCGCACCTCCTGCTCAAATGATGAAGCAGCTCCTTGACTCTTACTCCATATAAATTGTGCCAAAGGAGGATATTTGTCATTTGGAAAGGGGAGCGACGGTGGAATTTATGATTCTCCGCATGTTAAAGTACATCAGGAGTAGCCATGCTGAACTGGATTTTACACCCTGTACTAACAGTCAGCTTGAATCATTCGTCATGGGGCTTTGGCACCTATAAAGAATATGAAATGATAGCTGCATCCACTTTCTGTGGAGAAATTGGGTTTTAAAGTGTTACTAGATGAAATACTGAGGTTTGGGAAAGGGACGATGGCCATAGATATGTACCTACGGGCACAGGACATGATTGTCAGGGTTGAAGTGATCGTCCGGAACACTTCTACTGTTATTTAAGCTCACAGCTGAATGTTGTCAGCCGGAAGAACAATAATCATTTGGGGCAAGATAGACTGAAGATTGAACCAATAACTAACACTAACTCGAACGGGGCTATACTCTTACGTTCAGTTGTCTTTTCTAAATCCTATTTATTCCTGTATCCTCTATACTCTATACGACAGCTCAAACAATGGGGCTACAGTTTGGTTAGGCATACTCTGGGCTGGCATTTTAAGTCTGAGAGTGGGCCTACAGTAGTTCTGCTCCGAGTTGGGAGTTGAAGTTTCATTGTGGGGCAGGTGGGTACTGTAGGTGTGCTAACTAACAAACAGTCTTTGTCCCTGCAGCTTCTTCTGCTCACGCTGTGTAGGTGTTATTGCCTCATCACAAAAATAACAAGTTCACCTTCGGAGCTGCTTTGCTTGCTTGTTGGTGTGAATGTGAGTGAGTATGTGAGTGTGTGTACCTGACAGTGTGTGTGTGTTTGTGTGTGTGTGGGCGAATCTTTATCTTACTGTATGTTTGTGTGCATGAATAACTTTATACTGTTCACCTCCCAAACACACTCATAATATAATCCTTTAGTAAAGCTGGTATCCCCCACACAGTTGAATTTAACAGTCGGCACTCTGAGATAAGCAGCACGTTTAGCGGCAGGATTCCTTAACTTGGGAAGGATTTGAACATAAGCTGCACTGGGATATCCGCACTCCATGTACATGTACAACACATTGGGCATTTTTGTTTCAGATCAATGATTTCTTTTTATTACCCTAATTGAGAGGAATTCATTCTTAACTTTATCTCTCTTTATTTGAATTTGAATTGAAATTTTTCTCTCGTTGCAGAGTTTTCATCACAGGATTCACTCAAGTCATTATTGTTTTGCAAACTATATGCTTGACAAATCTTTGAGGGCTCAACTGGGCTGAGCTGAATATTGTATTTCAGGGGGTATTTTCTGAAGTTAAAGGGATATTTCCTCAAGTTAAATTGGTGTTTTTTGTTCAGAGATGTACAATGGGGGCTCTACAATGCAATGCTACAATACTTGAGAAATGCTGATCCGACTATTGGGACATTATTCTAGTAATTAAATGACAAATACCGGCAAAGTGAACAAAATAGAAACTGTTCTGCAAAGTAAGAGTATGCACATCCAGCTTGTTCTGGGGCAAAGATGTCAGTGTTAAAGGAGAGAATAAGAGGGTAAAAATACACCTTCCCTGGCGCAGAGAACTGCAGCTGCTCCTAATAGCAGACCAGTATGTGACAGCAGCAGAATCTCTGTCAAAAGCTGCAGCATTTTATTTCAACATTTTAATTCAATTAAGTTTCTGTATTTCTTAATATTTTTTTTTTAATTGGCTGAAGGTTTGCAGCTATTTGCTCATCGCTCCACAAGGACAGCTCTTGAAATACCCGTTGAAGGTTAACATCTTAACGCTAGTGACAGGTAGGCACAACTCAATATTGCTGCTTAATTCCAGAACTCTAAAAAGAACCTCTTTTTTAAGAAGCCTTTGGAATGCCATCATTACCGGATGAGGGTCACAATGTTCTCCTACCACAAGAGGTCTCAACTAACGACCATGAAACCACAGGTTAAAGTGGAGTCTCCGACAGTGAAAAATAGCCACTTTAGAAGCAAGTCACAGGCTTGGACACAAAGATACTCTTGGCACGATCACACACCCGCATTGCCAAAAAAGAAATCATCAAAGCTAAAATGAAATGGAAATTAGGCAGTGAAAAATAACCTTTACTTACAATGATTTAATGAGCCTCGCTGAGCTTGTCAAACAAGTGTTTTTTTTCCTTCCCGTTTGGCAAAATATGCCACCTATCGCTACACCAAATGGCTGTTTATTCAGAATCATGAGTGTTGAGTGCTGATGTGTGTTTCCTGTTAATGGCCGTTCCCACTGTCCTATAAATATATAGTACAGTGGACTCAGAGTCTCGGGGGACAACACATTGATTGCAAGTTGATTACTGTTTGTCATTCTGAGCAGATGCAGCGGACTGAGAGCTTCCAATCCCTTATTGATCTCTAGCTCTCATCACGTTGGTTAAACAGGTAAGGTTAGAGCACTGAGTTCGCTTGAGATCAATTCTGCTTTGATTCCTTCCTCAATTCTTCCGACTAAGGCCTTCATGAAGAGGTCAGTCAAGGCCAACCATGAAGTTCAGTTGGAATAAGCAATGAATTTGCACATGTGCTGTGCGAGATACTTGTCTCTGCCTCTTTGATCACACTTGTTTGTCTTTACCATTAAGCCACTACACTCAGGTAAACACGTGGGTCTATCAATGCTCCCTGAACAGAGCCGTCGCCAAATCAAACGCACACAATCAAACACATCCTCTATCAGAACAGAGCCTGCTTCACAATCAAAGCGGATCACTCTCCGATCTCTCTGTCATCAAGCCATCACTATCTCGCCTGACCAAAGACGTCGGGGCCAGCGTGACCAAACTGCTGAAAGAGATGCTGCTCTAAAGGCTTTCAGAAGAAAGACCCGAGTTCAATCAGAGCAGAAAGAGGCATACATTAGATATGCCCCAGACTCAAAGGGCATAGAGAAGGGGCGAGACAAAGACACAGATTGTTAGAAGAAGTCCTCTTCAAGTCCGCTTGCACCATCCAGTAAGCTAAGAATGGTTGAATGGGCTGAGAAGGTAAATCACGTTGTAATTCAATTAGTAAGCTCCAGATAAGTCACGCAGCCTACCTACCTGCTAAGCAAAATAAATGAGTGTGGATTGTGTAGCTGATGGAGGAAGTCGCTATCAAAATGTATCAACGGTTGAATGGGTTGAGAAGGCACAAATTACACTAACTAAAACAAACGAGGAGTGGATGTTCCTGTGGAAATTGCAAGTTCTATATCTTCGACTAGGCAACAGGAATTACTGTAGCTCACAAAGGTACATTTTACTACAGAGCATATCATTTATCAATCCCAATGAGTTCCAAGTAATAACTTTGTAAAGGTAAAACAACAAATTGGAAACGTTGACATTTTAGTAGCCTAAATCCTGCAGGTGAGGGGCTTTACAGGGATATTCTGGGGTAAAACAACCCATAACCTTGTTATCAAAGTTGGGTAAGTAGGGTAAAAAATGGAAAAATTTGGTACAACATCGACAGAGGAGTGAGGCTAACAGTATCTAATGAAATTGAAACTGAGATGGAACATTCATTCACCCCGTAATGAGCCAATTATCAAAGTGACTACAAGGATGGTAAATTAACGGTAAAAGTGTTGCCTGGTGTCCCTTAAGAACTAGGACTTTTTTGTCAACACAAACAACAGAAACCAAGAAATAGCTACAGCAGAGTATATGAAGAAGCAACAAAAATACCACAGCAATGTGGTGTCAAGATATGCTCTGAAACTTACATGCTAATCAACAATATTAGCGTAGGCTGTTATGAAAAATACTACAGCACTGTGGTGTCCAGATATGCTCTAAAACTACAAAGTAGCATGCTAATCAACAATATTAACGTAGGCAAATATGAGAAATACTATAGCACTGTGGTGTTCAGATATGCTCTGAAATCAACCATATTACTGTAACATAAAGTAATATCAAAACTACTACAGCACTTTGGTGTACAGATAATGTGCTAATCAACTCCGCCCACCCCTGAGACCAGCTCTCTCCACTTCCATGTTGTTGTACAATGAGTGGGCGTAATAGATCTAGTAAATTCAAAGCTGCGTTCAAGATGAGTGGAGACTCTAAAGGATTCCATGAGGGTGACTCAAAGCGGCGGTTCCAAGAGAAGGACGGGTGTGACGTGCTTACCTATGATCTATATGGTGTTCTCACCTGGTGAGTCAGGTGCATTTGTGATGTGCTTATCTATGATCTGCAGTGTTGGGTAAGTTACTTTGGAAATGTAAAGTTACCCCAACAAAAATGTAATTGTCGTGTAACTATTTTGATTACTTAATACATAATGTAACTAATAATTTGATTACTTTTTGATTACATTTTGAACAAATTTTCTCAATTGTCAAGCAATTTTTAGTTTTGAAACCTGGCAGGGTTAAACTTCACGTATTATTCAACACTGACTGCTACCTCCCTCCACATAGCCACAACAGTGTCAGACTTCACTATGAGCAAACAGTTAACATACTGTGTGAGCATCCCTGAATAAGCTGGTGTCTGATCGTCTGCAATTTCTTATAAAGTATATGTGCACAGTTCACTAGAGCTCATTTTTATATCAAGGTCTACGTTTTAGTCTGCGTTGTAGTTCACGTGTGCACAACTGGCAGTAGGCCTCCTTATTACTGCAGCCTTGACTGCTGTATAAATGTTCCAATAATGAGTGAAATGTTACATGATGGAAGAATCAATTATATCAGACTAGTATCTTTGAGATGTAGTCGTGATGTTTAGCTGTAAATAGAGGACGTTCCCATGAAGTACAATAGCCAATGTTTCTGCAGAAGATATTGAGATGAAGCTGAAATTGTAATCCTGAATATTTCTTCAAGTAACTGTAATTGAATTACAATTTTTTTCAAAGTAATGTAACTAATTACTGTTACTTTTATTTTGTAATTAAATTACGTAATTCGTTACATGTAACTCGTTACTCCCCAACACTGATGATCTGTATGGTGTTCTGACCCAGTTGGGTCGTGTGCGTGTGTGACGTGCTAACCTATGATCTGTATGGTGTTCTGACCCGGTCTGGTCAGGTGCGTGTGTGACGTGCTTACCTATGATCTGTATGGTGCTCTGACCCGGTCTGGTCAGGTGCGGATACTTGATGGTGTGATAGAAGGTGGCCTGGCACAGGGACAGGCCCGCCACACTCATGCACAGCCACAGCATCCACGACATGACAGGACTCCTCTGGCACCACAGACAAGGAGAGAGAGAGAGAGAGAGAGAGAGAGAGAGAGAGAGAGAGAGAGGGGGGGGGGGGTGGAGAGAAGAGTCAACAACAGCAAGTTGTAAAAGTCCTCAGTGCCTTCTAACAGACACACACACACACACAGCTAGCCTATATAAACACTCATGCGAGCGCACACACACACACACACACACACACACACACACACACACTCTCTCTTTCCCTCTGTGTCTGTACCTGCTTGCTCAAACTCACACCTTGCCTTACCTGACTTGCTATGTCACTATTCAGTCTCTTTCATTTTCCCTCCTCATCTTCACTGTTTTTGTTTGTTTCCACGCACAGACAAATAATAGGCAAAGAACAAACAGATAACGAAGTAGGGAGCAAACAAGAGCCTTTGTATTTCTCGCAAGACCACCTTGTGTGGAGCGTTTTCATATGTGTTGTGTGTCTCCAAGAGACCAAAGGGAAAAATAGGAAAAAGAGAGAGAGAGAGAGAAAAGAAAGAAATAAAGCACAGTTTGACTCATAATTATCTCCTCCTCTATTCCCAAGTCACTAGTCTCTCAGCAACAACTGAATCAATTTAATTTCCTACCATGTTGCTGTCTTTTAAGGCCCGTTCACACTGTAGCATAGCAATATTTCTGTCCACACTGACAAACCTATGGTTCATGTAAATTTACGGAACATAAAAAAAAACTAGAAAAGCGCTCAGAGAGCGCAGACATCCGCCAAGGTAATGTGGTCACAGCTGGTGATCACCGATCGCCACCAAAATCGAACCAGTTCTTAGTCATCCCAATCCCACACACACACACACACACACACACACACACACACACACACCCCCGCACCGGCGAAAACATAACCTCCTTGGCAGAGGTAAATATAAATCAAAGGTTTCTGGGTAGCTGTCAACATTTCATTGTTCCCAAGATTACTCTAAAAGTGATTCTAACATGTTGTTATATCTGTAGTTTATAATGTAGACTTTTTCATACATATTAATTAAAATGATTTATTTGTCGTTAAATTTATGGTAATTGATCTGATGTGAACGGCCCTTTAGCTAAGTCAATACCCATCAGGAAAAGATCTCCTAAAAATCTTTTTTATTCTTATAAATCAGTGAACCACATAAGGCCCTATTCATGATTAAAATTATCCCAGACAACTTTTCTGTGTAGGTAAACAAAATATTGTTTTTGGCATGAAAACATCTCTTACAAAAAAGCCACCTGGCTGTCTTTTTAGTTCTATGTGAGATTTTGGTGAGACTTTCAAACATTTTCCCCAAAACAAACAAACAAACAAAACAAACAAAAACAGCAGTTTCTCCCACAGTTCTCCCACTGGTCTAGTTCCTCCAAGCTTACAGTCCGTGCCACATAACTGCTCCATAACTGCTCCAGTCTTCTCCCTCTGACTGGGACTACACTGGATGCAGAGCTGTATAGACTGAATGGGGATGTGCTGTTATTTGAATTAGGGGCCAATTTTCTGCCAATTATGTTGAGCACTTGCACTGAGCCCAAACGCCCAGAAATATGGATCTCACCTCCAGGGAGCATTTCCTCACAGCTGGAAATTCCTCCTGACAGCCCGCCTTCCACATCCCTGTGCTATTCCACAATTTCTTTCTTTTTTTTATCCAAAATTAGACTTAAAAGGGGCCCGATAAGACTTCACCCATCCACCCACCCTCACCGCTACCAGCACCACCGCCACCACCGCCAATTTTCTCCTTTTCAGGACGCTTGGCTGCCAGCATTGTGTCTGACAGGGCTTTCTGATATTGCAAAAGGCAGCGACTGTGACGGTGCCAGTCACGTGAATACTTTTATTGTCACCGAGCTGAAAAGACAGGAGGAGGTTGGTGCTTCTTATAAGAGATACTGCTGAGAAGTCTGCTGGAGGTCTCTGTTGCCATGGCATAGGAGGGTGTCAAACAGGTATTGACAGCCCAGAATATTCTGATTGGAAAAAATGTGAATAAATGTGGATTGCCTACTCTCTCTCTCTCTCTCTCTCTCTCTCTCTTTAGCCAGGCCAAACTGCTGTCTGACAAGTGGAACAACTGTCTGTGCGCTATGCTAATCTCAAAGCACTTTCCCACAGATTCATAATTTATTCTGACGCACAAGAGTCAGAAATTCCTAAGAGTGTGCTTAACCATTCAAGAAAAAAAAAGAGAGAATAAAACAGCAGTGTATGCATAACACATTACAAAAGCAACATATAATAGAAACAAACACATAAAAAAACAATGAATGTCACACTGAGGAAAAGACATGGAATTTCTTGTCATATGTCACTCATAAAGATGAAGCTACTCTATACGGACACACAGCGAATGTTCTTCACTGACACCACAGAGACGCCACACAAACAGGAAAAGGCATGTCGATCAGCACGACTCTTATACGGCTATAAAGGTGAGGTGTCTTTCTTACCTGTAGTCTTCAGGCACAGGCAAAGCACTGACTCTAACACATCGCTCCTAATTCCCCCATGCTGGAGTAGTCATGGAGATCCACCGTCACTCCGCTTGCCGTCTTTAGGAAAACTCTTGTGCCTCTGTGTAAGTGAGCACACACGCGCACGAGCATGTGTGTGTGCGTGTGTGTGTGTTGTCTCAGTCTCTCTCCACTCCACTCTGCTTATTCCGTGGCGAATGGCAGCAGCTGATGTTCGAGTGCGAAAGAGAGAGAGAGAGAGAGAAAGAGGAGCCTGGCGGAGAGGAGATGAGGCGATAAGTCGTCGTAATTTAAGTCGGTGGAAGGTGGCACATCTCAACACTGAATCATCACTTTTCCCCCAGGACAACAGGCTGACAACAGGCAAGGAGTTAATATGCCTCCACACATTCACACGCGCATGCAAACAAGGAGCGACAGAGACAGTGAGTGTGTCCGTGTACGTGTGTGTGTGTGTGCGTGCGTGCGTGCGTGTGTGTGAAACGCGCACACAGCCGGCAACTGATCTCTTTCGATCTCTCCCTCTCTCTCCCTTTTCTCTTTTCTCCCCCTCCCTCCTCCTTTCTCTGTCGCTCATACACACACGCTCTTTCTCTGTCTCTCTTTCCTTGCCTCCTTCTCTCTGTCCGTTCCCCTCTGTCCCTCTGTCTGTCGTTCACCCAGTTTTCCTCTCACTCTCTCTCTTTCTTTCTCTCTCTCTCTCACTCTCTTTCCTTACTGGTGCTGTCTGCCTCCAACAGCTGCACGCCTGTGCCCCCCCCCCTCTCTGTCTTTTTCTTTCTCTCTTTTTTTCTCTCCTCCTTACTGGTGCTGTCTGCCCCCAACATCAGCACGCCTGTGCTCCCCCCCCCCCTCTCTTTCACTCTCTCCTTCTGTTTCTCTCTTTCTCACTCCCTCTCTGTCTCTATCTCTCTCCCTCTCTCTGTTTCTGTCTCTCAGCAGTGTGTGGGTGTTTGAGTATTCCCCCCTCACCTGTGGGCAGAGGCTGCATGGCTGCACTGTGTGCTGTGTGTGTGCTGCTGGGGTAGCGCATGTCTCAAAGCACGGCTGACCTGTCGCGTGTGTGTCACTGAGAGCGAGCGCCTAGAACCACTCCGCTTGTCATCCCTTTCCCCCCGACTGCGCCGCGCTGCAGATGTCAGGTTTTTCAGAAAGGAGAGAGAGAGAGAGAGAGAGAGAGAGAGAGAGAGAGAGAGAGAGAGAGAGAGAGAGAAAAGTCAAGAGACTTCTCACCAAAAACCTCTAAAGTTGCTATACCTCACCTCCCCCGCCTCCACCTGCCATGACAGAGAAGACTAAAAAGTGAATAAACACCCGTCACTTCGGAGCCACACACACACACACACACACACACACACACACACACACACACACACACACACACACACACAGACATCTCAGTGGTTCAACAAGCCCTTCTTCATAGACACAAAATGCCATTAAATTCTCATTAGACACAACACTGCCTTATGGTGTTGTTTTGGTGGTTTGGAGGTTCATCAGTAATCGGCAGCAACTCAAGGAACCGAGTAACATGCTTAATTCCCCCAGGAGTGATGTTGGTGTGTGTTTGTGTGTATTTATATAGTATGTGTGTGCGTGTGTGTGTGTGTGTGTGTGTGTGTGTGTGTGTGTGTGTGTGTGTGTGCATGTGTGTGTGCGTGTGTGTGTGTGTGTGTGTGTGTGTGTGCTGCAGTTGTGTGGTGAGGGGGAAACCTGTCATTGAAGCGTGGTCCCAGCCGGTTTCCTTATCTGACTAACATGCGGCTGAATTCAGCAGCAGAAAGCTAAATGACTCAAAGGACCTTTCGCTGGATAAATTGAATTTCTGACCTTCTGTGTCTGCCGCTGCTGTTTGTAATGGCCTTCCTATGACAGCAATGCTTCATTTTCAAACCGCTCACTCGCTCGCCCGCCAGCTCACTGACGGACTGACGGACACACACACACACACACACACACACACACACACACACACACATACATACAGAAGGGCAGGCATACAGACATAGAACATAAGTACAGTACATGCTGCATACACAAACACATATGCATGCACACACACACACACACACACACACACACACACACACACACATGTGCACTCACAGAGAGGCAGGCATGGAGACACAGAACACAAGTACAGTACATACTGCGCACACACACACACACACACACACACACACACACACACACACACACACACACACACACACACACACGTACACTCATACAGAAGGGCAGATATAGAGACATACAACATAAGTACAGTACATGCTGTACACAAACAAACACACACACATGCACTCACCACACCTGCATATATACACACACACATACAAAGTGAGAGATGAGAGAAGGCAGCATTACATACAGTAAATGCCTCCACGATATGGAACCAGATGATTTCGTCTGTCTCTTATAGATACATGCATGAATTGAAATAGAAAAAAACAAATGAATAAGCATATGACACACAACACTTGTGTTTCTCTTGTTTTTCACACACACACACACACACACACACACACACACACACACACACACACACACACACCATCATTGGTATTTGCCAAAGGGTGATCTCCAGCTCACACACACACGTGCATGTTGAGATATGAACACAACCCCTCAGCCCACGGCACAGATGCTTATTAACGTGCACATGTAAGCAATTTCAATTGCTGTTATCAGCTGGTAGAAAAGGCCTTGGGTCAGGTTGTTCGACGGCACGTTGGATCCCTTAGCGGAGCGATGTCGGAATGGCTGTGTCTGAAAGAGAACAGGAGGCTCCGGGGCGGGCGGAGGTATCTCCTCTCCTCTCATCCCCAGCCACAGCGATTCGCCTGTCCTCTCTCTCTCTCCCTCTCTGTCCCTCGCACAAACAAACACGGAACGCTCTGTCTCACTCGGCAAATAACACAGCTTGCTTTGGTTTGCATTTCTTTCTTGACAGACTCGGCCAAGGAAAACTAGAAAGAGTATAACACTTTCTACAAAAGCTATGGTCTCATTACATGCCTTATTCTTTAAATCTAAATTTTTTTTTCTGAGTTCTCCTAGTGGGTCATATTCTGTTCCTAATATGACCTCTCTTTAGATATTTTAATAGTAGGTTAATAGTACAACACTTTAGCCCACTGAGCCATGGCATCCCCAGCTCTAACTATCTTTAATGTGAACACATCCAACCTCCAAACACTGTGTGTACAAATTGATGTTTTATGCATCACCAACAACAAGAAAATGATGTTGCATTCCACAAGGTTGTCAAATATCTGCAATCAGCAAGACATCTCCTAATGTCTTCTGATTTAGTTTTAACCAAGTAAATCCAAGTCTACGTTTGTGGTCAGACTATATATTTTATGTGATAGACAGGCTAAAAACTCACATGTTGCATGGCAACAAATCTAGAACAAAGCATGTGTCATTAAAGGGACTCCAAACTTGACTGGGGAAAAAAGTTAATTTGGTTGTGTCCACACAATTGCATCATGGGGGGGGGGGGGTCACTTCAGCCAGGTGACCAGCCTGGTTGTAACACTGATCTGCTATGCATCTCAGTCTGATCAAATTCATGTCATCTCCAACGATTAACTAAGCCTGTAGCAAACTCCCTCCCATAGCGCGCTCTGATTGGTCCCTCACATCAACCACCAAAGATTGTTGAATATCACTGGTCCCTATGGCTGATGGCTACACAGTACTTATGGAGCAAATCAATGTGCTACCACTAGGGTACATGTACGTCTAGATATCTTGGCTGGAATGCATAACAATTAGAAGCAAAACATGTTGAATCCATCGCCATTGTGTTTGGATAAATGCCATTTTTGATTGATTCCCTATCCCAGACAAATGAGAAAGAGGGGATGGGCCTACTGGCCAGGTTGATCAGTGTGCGTGACACCAAGGCTAGCTGGTAATGTGAACACTGCTAAAGTGTTTATCGGTCGACTGCAAACAAACCTTTGGGGAACAAAAAGGTGCTAAAAGAGTCTAGCAGCTTTTCAGTAAGTGTTTTCAGATTGAGATCATTCCGGCAAAGTGTTCTTTGACCCAAATGTATTTAACCTTGAGCTCCTTTTTAACTTCCATGATCTGCAGGGTACTTGAAGGGTACATGCTTGATTAGACGTTTGATGTGGTGTTCTCAGTAAGTGGACCCATGAAAGGACACGACTGCACCGGTCCCATCTACATAAGAGCTCATTTGGGTGTCAGTCAGTCGCACATCAATGGCACAGTCAAATATCCAGAGAGCTTTTGTAAGGCAGGGTGGCAATTTCACTGTTATACGACAACAACAAAATCCTTTCACTGTCAAGTTGAGCCCTGGAGATCAGCGTGAAAGTGAAATGGAAAATAATTTGAGGATAAAAGCATGTCCTGAGCGGAAAAATAAAAAAAAGAAAGAATGAGAAAGAATCCAGGGTAAATACAGTTTCACTATTCATGAGTCCTTACTGTAAGTCTGTCAGCAAAAACATTATTGTGTATTTATAGCCCTGAAAATTGGGTTTGTTGTCATGCCAATGACAATTGAAAGTAATATAAGAGTCGGCCACTGCGAATCCCTGCTACAGCAGCTCATACAGTGTGTGTATCTACTCTATAGACGTGGTGTGTTGAGTGTGTATGTGCTCTATAGAGGCAGCAGGACCGTACGGGGACCAAATAATGGCCCACCTTGATTTTATTCACTAATAATAATGTGGATAGCTAAAATAACATCGTAAGTTGGACATATTGCATGAATATGAGAGATTTAATTAAACTAGCCCAAAATCCTTCATAAAAATTATGACTAAATGACAGCCTGGCCAAAAATGACCGTCGGCGGCGTGTGTTAAGTGTGTGTAAACAGTATGTGTGTGTTCAGTGTGTTTATGCAGTATGGCTGTGTGTGTTCAGTTCATAAACTGTACAGTATAGCTTACGTGTTCTGTGTGTATATACTGTACAGCATATAGGTTGTGTGTGTTTAGTGTGTGAATGTAGTATATGGATTGTGTTCAATGTATGTGCGCAGTATATTGACTGTTTGTCTTAAGTGTGTGTAAACAGTATATAGACTGTGTGCGTTCAGTGTGTGTTCAAATACATTTGTATTTGCTTGTGTGTGTGTTGTGTTGTTGTCCTAATCACTGTTAGATGTTGATTTATGCAACTGTACACTGTATATCGACAGTGTGTGTGTGTGTGTGTGCGTGTGTTTATTCCCAGTGCATCATGGGAAGGAAGCTAGGGTGCTATCGGCATGGGAACGAGGACTATTGAATCATCCCTGCCTGCCTGTCTGACTGACAGCTGGGACGTCTGCTAAGCATCTGCATTGTGTCCGGTCTTATCAGAGATCCACAGAACACGCCGGAAGCCTCACGCTCGCAGCTCTGCAAAGGGAAAAGTTTCAAATTCATGGGCTTCCAGACTGGAGGTGTGTGTACAGTAACTATAACACACAGGAGTTGAGTTGGGGAGCGATGCATCTTTACAGAGAGACAGGAGAGGATGCAGACGCCCGTCCTGGGCTTCACTGCACAACAACCAGGATTAACTCCAAAGAGAGAGAGAGAGAGAGAGAGAGAGAGAGAGAGAGAGAGAGAGAGAGAGAGAGAGAGAGAGAGAGCGGGAGCGAGAGAGAGAGAGAGACTTGAATTTGCAACCTTCATTTCTTTATGGGCTGAATTAGCAGGGGAAATAATGAGGGATGACTGACTGGGATGTGTTTGTTTTTGAGAAACGGGTTTGTCTTGGGTGGATGTATTTGAAGAAGAGTTTTCAGTTCATTTTATATTACGTGTGGGATCAGTATCTGAGACTGGAAAAAAAAAACACAAAAACAAAATGAGTTTCCTGCTGTCTGCAACGGGCCTGACATTAACATGTCTCTGTTAATTAAAATCAGCTTCTAATAACGGTGTTCCACTGCAGTCCACAGGCGATTTAATTGTATTTTATGAAGGGGGGGTGGGGGCTAAGAGGCTGTGCTCACAAAAACACAACGACATTCAATTATTTGTGTGTGCATGATGTCTCATATATTTCTACTGAAGTCTATGACCTTCAGCGGCACCCAAGATAGACGGCATCATTCCCACTGTAAAGAGTTATAGCTGGAGTGAAATAGCTTAAGCCCGTCATTCGTCTCCAGATTATTTCCCAGTTATTTGTTGCTCAAACAAACTACTTCACCCAAGTCATAAGTCTCCTCTCCAGACCCAACTCGAATGAAATCTTTCTCTTTGTAAACAACATCACCATCCACAAGCTCAACCAAGGAGCCATACAATAGTTATATAAGCAACTTGTGAAATAATATTATTATGGATGTCTCACTCTTTCATTCAGAATGAAGAGCAGAACGTTCAGTCATTTGGAAAGTTGACATATTGTTGGTTAGATACCCTTACCCCCTGGCACACGTTTTAGCCTGGGTTCACCCATACTTCCTGTCACTGCATGAAATTTCACAATCAAGTCAGTATGGCCATGGAGGCAATTTATTCAACTCTTGAGCCCAGAAAAATCAGGACCGACCCAATGAAAAACGAGCAGGCTGAAGGAGGCGAGCTTACAATGACTCTGTCCAGCTCTGTCCCATAACATTGATAGAAGTTTGATAGAATTTGATAGACGTTTAAATTGATCCTGCCCCGAATTCCCGGTCAATGGTAGCTTTGCCAGACCACAGTTCATTTCTGAACGTGGTTGCACAAGCCGGGCTACACGCATTTAGGAGTGGAATATACATTAAATAGTCTTACCATTGAAAACATAAGACATCACATTCAGTTTGATCTCACCCTTTGCATTAAGTTGACTAGCTATGAATCTACATTATGCAGGTCTTTGCCCAAGGGGACTTGTCCAGTTAATGGTAGTGAACTTATTAAATGCTAAAATCAATCTGATCTATATGTCAGATCCAGAACATGTGCTCAGCTCCACTACCCTGTTAAATAATCCCAACTATGTTTAAAGTGTTTAAAGTGAAACGCCGATGCTGAAGCTAGAAAGGGTCTTTTCCCCCATGGGCATGAGTCAAACATTCATTTAAATTTTATTTTTAAATTTAAATTTATTTATTTTATTTATTTAATTACATGGGAAACTGGGTTTGACTACCAAGCCAAATGGGCATATCATTGACACTTGTCCAGACACATGCAAATAGCCATTTTCAAAATACTAGAAGGCTCAGCATATCATGAAACCTCGTCGTCGTAGCATTATCAGTCCCTGCAAATGAAACATTGAGAACATCGTTGGTGTACGCAGAATATTTCAGAAATGAGGTAAGTGCTCTGTCCAAAAGCATACTTTTAAGCACACTGTGCATATACCAAAGATGTTCTCACTGTTCGAATTTATAATATATGTAGGGACTTTGATAATGCTACAACGGAAGTGTCATGTGATAAAGACAATTCAGTATCTCAGAAATTATGATTTTGATACATGGGCATTGCCCCTGACACGCTCCCGTGGTACGGCTGTAAACGGACAAAGCGGTCAAACTTACAAGCCAGCTCTCCATAATTTTGCTTTTGAATAAAAGTTTGACTAATGTACATGATGAAAAGGAGCCTTAATCATTGCAGCGCTGGCGTTTGACTTGCATGAAAAAGCATATGAGCAGGCAACTGTTTTTTTATTTATTTCTTTTTGACCTGGGTGAACTACTCGAGTGAACTCATGTTTAAGACGCCCACTCTGCCATCCTACAAGAGATCTTGCCACTGGAGACATCCAGCTATTCCGAACATGTAGTTCAAAGTGTACCGGACAGCTATTCTCAGTGGATTACAAATCATTTGCATGCAGAGCGATAGAAGACAGAGAGGAAGAGAGAGAGAGAGAGAGAGAGAGAGAGAGAGAGAGAGAGAGAGAGAGAGAGAGAGAGAGAGAGAGAGAGAGAGAGATGATGCAGGGCTCTGTTTAGTCAAAGTGGCTTTCTCTGAGAATACTGTAGATCAGAAGACCCCTGACCTTTCTCTGACAACTGAAATTACCAACAAAAGAGGGATAACAATGGAGGTGTTACATACAGTTTGATACTGTACGCCTTAGGATCTCCTCCTTGCTTTGGTTAAGTTCAATTCGGGATAATCCTATGGAAATAAAAAAAACACTGTCTTTTGTTGTAATCCCCTCATAATGTCAGGAAAGTCCTCTTGCTCTCATGTATTACCTTTTTGTAAAGGGCAAGGCTATGTTCCTGATATCGCTAAAGCCATACAGCACTAGCATAGAACCCTATAGACGTACCCTAGCGGTAGCAAATTGAATTTGCTCCGCGAGTACATCTAGCAGTGGTGTTTAACCAATCACAACACTCTATGTAGACAGGGAGTTGTTGGGTGGGCTTAGCGCTTGAATCGGATCGGTTGTAGTCATTGTACGAATTGGTTACAATCAGCTTGATTTCAAACAAACAGAGTCTTTTGTAAGTAAAGGCATGTGTGACTATCTAATGTGTGTGAAGGATCAGAGCGGTTTTTGATATGTTTGTGGGCAGACTTGTCCTGAAGGCACTACCAAGAAAGCGAAGGCATACACATCTATTTTTTATACAAATATGATATCATACTATGTGGTTATATTATTATACTGTTAGCCAGGAAGGAGTACAACAGTAGACCTATCAGGGAAATTGTACAATACTTTCCATCTATCTGTCTATCTATCCATCTATAAATAAATCTATCTACATAAATATATTTATTTATTTTCTTTCTGTGAAATGTGTCCTTGTCACCTGAGGCAGATTGGAGAATCAGCAGGGTTCCCCTGAGCTGGGAGATGGTGGTTAATCCCTCACAGCATATCCCCATCCGTCATCCCAACCCAGACCAGGCAGTCGTCAGATTATACATGTACAACCGAGTCTGACAGGGTCGCTGCCTGTCCCAAACCCGTCAGTCTAGCTATACTGTTAATAGCTCTATACTAATGAAGACATCAGAGGACACAGGCACAAGGTTTTGTTTATTAATTCAATAAAGCAAACATCTTTTCTTTGTCTACTACTCGCCCCGGCAGAAGATTCTAGACCAAGAGGCTGGACAAGGTCAGTGCTCGTGCAAAGTAAACTAATTTAAGAGGATAAATGTAATTCATGCATGACGTCCTCAGGACCGTGTGGCTGTTGAATGGAGTCGCATTCATCAGCATTAACAGCTCTGGCTGAGACTCAGAAAGCAGAACTGTGCCTGTGCTACAGCGCTGCCTCTGCCGCTGCCATGTCTCTCACTGTGGTTTTGTAAAGCAGATGCTTTTTAGTTGCAGATGGAGGTTTGTTTAGGGGCTTTTTTTTTGGTCTGTTTTTTGGGGGGGGGTTGTTTGTTTTTTCCCTCTTTCTGTTTGCCCGGCGGTGGGATGTCTGTGCTCTGCTGCGATGCACACAGTGGGAAGACAATGGAGCTGCTGTGGACTCGTAAATATTTAACATGAGACCGCTGAGCTCCACGCATCAAACACATCAGCAGTGCCCCTGTGTCTCCCTGTTTTCACTTCACATTTACATTTCCCCCGCATTCACGGCCCAGTTCTTAGTAATGGCAGGACACAGGGGCCAGCATAGGTTATGGGCGCTAACAGGGAATGACATTAGGTTTTTTTTTGTTGTTGTTGTTTTTTATGCAACCTCAATGTCATTACAGGTTAAAGTGTTTAAACCAGTCTCGGATCAGTTTGGACAGTGTTTAACATTTTTAACATTTTAAAATACTGTCACTTTTACTTAAGGTAAAAGAAAGTTTAAGTCGACATCTCTCTTAGTGTGTGTGTGTGTGTGTGAGTGTGTGTATTTGAGTGTGAGAGTGTCTCCTCGTCTCTGTGTTCTGTGCACTGTGTCTTTGGGCAGAAGGCCTAGTCGGAGTATTACCTTCTTCTCTGCTCCTGAGTGCTTTCCGGAATTCCAGGAGCTGGAGGTGAATTTGAATTGGTTCAATTTCCAGATGCTATCCTCATTTCTGATGAGCATCTCCGGGGAGGCCCAGAGAGAACATCCATCATCTGGAATCTGCTGGAGGGAGTGGGCGGACTTGATTGGAAAATTCCCACTCTTCAACATCTTTCACATCAAAAATCATACCTTCTGAATCCTATAAAACAGTATTTAAATACCCTTTTATAATATGTTTGAATATGAATCCTAGAATATGAATTTTAATTTTATTAAACTGAATTTCCCTGATATCTGACTGGTATATTTTTTCCTATTTTTTGTGTGTGTGTGTGTGTGTGTGTGTGTGTGTGTGTGTGTGAGAGAGAGAGAGAGACTGAGCAGTGTGTGTGTGTGTGTGTGTGCTGCAGCAGGGGTGTATTATCAGAGGGTAAAGGAGGTGTTTGTTCACTGACAGCCCTGAGAGCTGTGATGCATTGTCATTAGGGCCACAGCCGTTTCTGTTAATAATTACTGACTATGATTAAAAATACTTCTACTTTTCACACACAGGTTTTCGTGGCTATTGAATTTGACACTAAACTGCATGAGATGTTATTTACAAACCAAAGCCTAGTTGCACTGTAACGTGCCATGTCATTTGTGCACATTATGGTGGGTTTTAATTCTGTTGGTGACACTGTGTACTGTGGCTTTGAGAGGTCAGGTGTTTGACAATCTGTTATACATTTGTATGATGGAGCTGTTTACAATATCAGAACCATCTGCTTGAACCACAGCCTCAGAAGTGCCACCACCTGCCCCACACCTGTCCCACCTTTGGGCCTGCATGATGGGCTACCTGGGATCATAGGCCACCACAGGTCAAGCCACTAGCAATACAAGGACTGTATTACACCGGCTTATATACACTGATAGCAGAGAGGGTTGAAGCGGAGTATATTCTCAGTATTCCATGATCTTTGCTGATAGTGTGTGGCAGGGAGCTGGCTCAGAGCCAAGGGCAGGAGGAGAGTAGAAGTTGCCCTTATACTGAGTGGAATAATAGAAAGGCGAAGACAAGTCAAAAACAGAGCACGGTGCTTGAATTCCAATGGGAGGTGGGTGGATGGCAAAACCAAGGGTCAAAAAGCCAAATACAGCTAAATAAATACAAGTTAAATGTCTGGTAGCCAGGCCATTGCCTTCCGAGGCAAATTCTGCTCTGTTCTCACCTCCCTTCAGTACTCGGTCTGCCATTCCTGTCTATGGTCTCATTCGCTTAGGATGCATTCCATCCTGGCCAATCAGTGAACTTTGAGAATGCAGTGCAACGATAGGCTATAAGTCCAGTGCTGATCCAATTTTGGATTTTTTGATCCAATTTTTTATTAGATTTTTTTTTAATCTAAACATCTCCAGCGAGCAAATATTTCTCAATAACTGGAATCCCAGACCCTCGTACAGAGCAGAGCAGACACATATTTACATCAAAGTTAACAATACTTGTAGGCAGGGGATGGTTGTATTACATAGTTATAGGTGTTAGACATCGTGATGGTTCCTAAATAGCAGTATGTCCGAGTATCCCAGATGGGGCCAGAAAAAAAAAAAAAAAACAGAACTCACAGTACCACTTTCTGCTCTCCAGTCTAGAGAGGTGATTTCACAGGGTTAGCCCTATGTTACCACAGCCTTATGTTCCCACATTTCTAAGGGTTAGGGTTAGAATTAGGGTTAAGGGGTGAAGGATTGAACTTGGAGTGCACAGGCCAAGGAGTAGGGTTAGGGTTGAGGGATATAGGGCCTGTGGAACATCAAACACTGGGCGTAGCACCAAATTCTGCGCCCTATGCACAAACAGTGGCCACGGGCCCCCACCTCACTGCTTTCAATCCAATAACCGACTCCTCAAGGGCCCACCATTCTCTTGGAGACCTGGTAACTCAGTCCCCATTTTTCCCCCTCTACGACGCCCCTATACACACGTTCCTGATTCCATGACCTCACTTAGGCTTGGTAAACACATTTCCAAAGGTTGAGAGTTCTGCTTGTGGCAAGCAGGCTGTCGACAGCTGGGGATGTCCAGAGGAATTAGAAGCGTTAGCTTCAGGGTTCTGGATGGGAGTTGATGCAGAGGCTGTGCTTACTTTGCGCTCGTCTCCAAAAGCCAAACTACACCTCCAACCCCAAGGGCAGCTAATCTGTAAAAGTGCTAACAGATGTTGGTCTGATGCAGTGCATTGTTATTGTCAGTGGTGGATATGGGTCATTAGGTAGAAAGGCTGAAAGCAGCAGCACAAGAACCCCCCAGCTTATATTGTGAGTAAGCAGCAGCTGGTTCAAAGGCAGTCTTTGACAACCAAAGATTTGCAACATTACATCACAGTCAGGCTTGCAGTTTGTTTTTGTTGTTGTTTTTTTAGTGTTCAGGTTCAAGCTTTAGATAAGGGAGGGCACATGTTTGACATTCATGACAGCTCTGACCAACCTAACCTGTGGCCGCCTTGCACAACAACAACAACAACAACAACAAAATGAACATCCAAACAATCTCTTGCAGAGAAGACACATTATTACATGAAAGTTAACAATACTTGCAATACAAGCATCCCTTGTTTTATTTCACACTTTCTCACTATTTCGGAACCATAATGAAGCCTTGACAATGACAACAACACAAACACCACTTGAAATGACAACATACTGTAACCACTTGTGGGCTGCAACTTAACTTTTCAAATGCAAATATTGTGGCTGGACAACAACTGTCAGTGATATCCGTATCCCTAAATTGTACATGATTCCCTCATGTCTGGTGACATATCAGGGCCATTTAAAGATTATTTGGAATACATTTCTTACACACGGCTCCTTTAAGTCATGGCTTAATTCTAGTCTGTGGTGAAGAAAGTAATCTGATGAAGCAACTATGAGGCAACATTCAGTGGATTTCTCAAGAAGATGAACTATAGACAGTGCTGAGAAAGCAATGGCACACTTCCTTATGGAGAGTGTTGGTAATAACAGAGTTAAGAGTGTAACGGCGTTACCAACTTAGTTCTGAGTTGGTGAGTGTCATGAAAAGTGTACAATTTACTATTCATGCCACTAGGTGGCGCAGTGATACAATAAATATCAGACTAAACCTGAAACACGCCTGTCGTATAGGCTCTGTAAAATCTTATCAAAACATGGCGTCAGAAGTAAATTTCTTAAGTGTGCAACAATTGTACGAACATGGAAGGACTTAAGCCACCCGCTGGACTTGATCTGCAGACAAAGGTTTGAGTTGTATCTAACGGCTACCGGAGGTGCTAGCAAGTCAGCTAAGGTACAGTCCTCACTATTTCTTCATGTTGCTGGAGAAGAGGCAGTTGAAGTGTATAATACCTTCACGTTTGAGGGAGAAGAGGATAAACATAAATTGGATACTGTTGTAACGAAATTCGAAGACTGTTGTAACGAAATTCGAAGACTACTGTAACCCCAAGAAAAACATAACTTATGAAAGATACAAGTTTTTCACTTGTGTGCAAGGAGATATGACAATTAGCCAGTACCTCACAGAGTTAAAGCTGAGAGCTAAGTCATGTGAATTTGGGCAATTGCAAGAATCCCTTATCAGAGATCGAGTTGTGTGTGGAATCACGTCAGATATCATGAGAGAAAGACTGCTGAGAGAGGTCGATATAACTCTAGAAAAAGCAACTCAGCTTTGCCTCGCGGCAGAAATGACTAAAGCTCAAATGAAACAAATGCATGATGAGGATAACAGTGCACATGCCGCCGCACATGAAAGCAAGCATGTAGATGCTGTAAAACATAAGCAACCACTGAAAAAAGACCAGCAAAATAAAACGAACGTCAATGAGAGAGACAAACCAAACACATTCGATTGCAAACAATGTGGAACTGAGCATGCCTTGCGCCAATGCCCTGCTTACGGCAAACAATGTAGAAACTGTGACAAATTCAATCACTTTGCAAGGATGTGTAGATCGCGGAAAGTGCACGCAGTTGATGATGACGTAACAGAACAGCAAACAAATCTTTTCGTTGGAGCTGTGAATGCAAAAACTCAGTCACAAGTTGACGAATGGACTGTTGAACTTGAATCGGAGCGCATGCCTGTGAAATTTAAGCTTGACACTGGCACGCAAGCAAATGTAATTCCTTACAGCTTACTGCAGAGAATAGGCAAAAATAATTCACTCATGCCAACTAATGTGAAACTTTCAACATATACTGGAGACAAAATAGCTGTTAAAGGAAAGTGCAACTGGACAGTGAAATACAAAAAGAAAAGTTTTTCCTGGAATTCATTGTTGTGAAGTCAGATGCCAAGCCAATCCTTGGCATTCAAGCATGTGAACAAATAGGGCTCATCAAGAGAGTGATGGCACTGAATAAAAGTGATGAATTGGATATCTTCAAAGAGTATGCAGATGTGTTTGAGGGCATAGGCTGCCTTGAAGGAGAACACACTATTCGTATTGATGAGGGCGTGACACCAAAAGTACACCCACCCAGAAAGATTCCAGTCACTTTAAGGGAAAAGCTAAAAGAAGAACTGAACAGAATGGAGAAAATGAATGTAATTACAAAAATTGAAGAGCCTACACAGTGGGTAAATCCAATTGTGATAGTGGAAAAGCCCAATGGGAAATTGAGGGTCTGCTTAGATCCACGTGATCTCAATACAGCTGTAATGAGAGAACACTACCAGTTACCAACAGTCGAGGAAATAACCAGCAGATTGTCAAAGGCCAAATACTTTACTGTGCTGGATGCAAGCTCAGGATTTTGGCAGTTGAAATTAGACGAAGCCAGTTCTCGCCTCTGTACGTTCAACACTCCTTTTGGCCGTTATAGATTCCTCCGTCTTGCTTTTGGAATCAATTTGGCTCCAGAAGTGTTTCACAGGACAGTGGGACAGCTGTTTGAAGGAATTGACGGTGTTGAGACATACATCGATGACCTTCTGATATGGGGTGAGACAAAAGAACAGCATAATGACAGACTGAGACAGGTGCTAGAAAGAGCAAGAGCCAAGAACTTTAAGCTCAATAAAGAAAAGTGCAAAGTGGGCCTGGAAGAAATCAAATACCTGGGTCATATCTTCTCAAAAGATGGTTTGAAACCAGATCAGAGCAAGATTGATGCTGTAAAGAAAATGCCAACACCAGAATGCAAAAAAGATGTGGAGCGATTTCTGGGCATGGTCACGTATCTTGCAAAGTTTATTCCAAACATGTCACAACATACTGAGCCTCTACGTGGACTTACCAGGGATGATGTAGCATGGCAATGGAAGGATGAGCATCAATGTTTGTTCAACAAACTGAAAACTATGCTAACCGAAGCTCCTCTGCTCAAATACTATGATGTAAAGCTCCCGGTAACACTGTCAGTTGATGCTTCAAAAAGTGGACTGGGTGCGGTTCTAATGCAAGAGAACAAGCCAGTTGCATATGCATCCCGTGTATTAACGGAAACAGAACAGCGCTATGCGCAAATAGAAAAAGAAATGTTAGCAATTGTCTTTGGAGCAGAACGTTTTCATCAGTACGTGTATGGAAGAGAAGTAAATGTTGAGTCTGATCACAAGCCACTTGAAGCGATTATGAAAAAGCCGTTGAGCAGTGCTCCAGCCAGAATACAGAGACTCTTAATGAGACTACAGAAATATCAAGTGAATGTACATTACAAGCCCGGAAAGGAGATGCACATCGCGGATGTGTTGTCCAGAGCTTACCTACCAGTGACCAGCTCACCAGATAAAGACATAGCAGCTCATGTGCACATGATAATCACTAACTTACCTGTGTCAAGCGAGAAATTGGAAGAATTCAGAAAAGAAACAAAGGATGATTTGACACTGACGAAACTCACAGAGACAGTCCTAAATGGATGGCCAAAGACCAAGCACCAAGATGCAAAAGAAATACAGATGTATTGGAACTACAGAGAGGAAATTTCAGTAGTGGATGGAGTTCTATTCAAAGGAGAACGACTAATTGTTCCGGCCATAATGAGAGCTGAGATGCTTAAGCGCATTCATGAAGGTCACTTGGGCACTGAAAGCTGCAGACGCAGAGCAAGAGAAGTACTCTTTTGGCCAGGAATGTCGCAGCATATCACAGAAATGGTGAACAACTGTGACGTGTGTAGCACTCATTAGAAACGACAGACCAGAGAACCATTACATCCACACAGTGTTCCAGAAAGACCTTGGCAGAAAATAGGTGTTGACTTATTCACCTTGGACCAGCAGGAATATTTGCTATTAGTGGACTACTATTCCAAGTTCATTGAGGTTGAGTGGTTGAGGTCAGACACGAGAAGCGCCACAGTCATCACCCATCTTAAGTCTCAGTTCGCTAGACATGGAATTCCTGAGACAGTGATTTCAGATAATGGACCGCAGTTCAGCTCTCGTGAATTCGAAGCCTTTGCAAAAGAGTGGGAGTTTACTCATAAAACATCAAGCCCTCTTTACGCTCAATTAAATGGAATGTCAGAACGAGGAGTACAAACTGTTAAACACATGCTACAGAAGGCTAAAGCAGATGGGAAAGATCCATATCTCTCTTTGTTGAACCTGAGGAGTACACCTTTTGAGGACATTGGAGCGTCACCAGCCCAGCTGTTAATGGGTCGACGCCTGAGAACAAGACTTCCAGCAACGTCGGAAATGTTGAAACCCTGCAATGTCCCAAACACAGTACATCAGTCATTGGAAACAAGACAACAGAAACAAAAAAAGTACTTTGATCAAGGAACCCGAGAGCTGCGGAAACTTCAGATGGGAGAAAATGTCAGAATATGGCAAGATGGCTCGTGGAATCCAGCACAAGTAACTGGACTTTGTGATCAGCCCAGGTCCTATGTCGTTCAGACACCTGATGGACAGGTGTATAGACGGAACAGAAAGTTTCTGATGCAGTCAAAAGAAAAAAATAACACAATCAAAAACAAAGACAATCAAGATGTAACACAGCAGAAAGTGGGTGACAACGCACAAGAACAACAACAAATGGACATTCAAAACAACACAGAACAAAATGATGCTGCCCCTACAGAGCTTCCAAGTCTTCCAGTCCGTGCAAGTGGACGGATTATCATCAAGCCAAGAAGGCTTATCGAAGAGTAGCTATGAACTGTTGTTTGAAAAGGCATTTTAAAAAAAAAAGAGAGATGAAAAAAAAAAAAAAGACAAAGATGTGTTTTTAAGTGAGAAATGTGTTAATGCCAAGTTTCTTTTTTCAGGTCTACAGGACTTTATAGTATGTATACATGTGTTCATGTGTTGAAGGACTTTATGGTGTGACATGAGTTCATATGCTTTCCAGTATGTTGCAGTATGGCATGAGTTGAGATGCTGATAGTTCATGTTTAAAAAAAAAAAAAAAAAAAGGGAGATGTCATGATAAGTGTACAATTTACTATTCATGCCACTAGGTGGCGCAGTGATACAATAAATATCAGACTAAACCTGAAACACGCCTGTCGTATATGCTCTGTAAAATCTTATCAAAACAGTGAGTTCTCGTCATAATCATAGGCGCCCTACCTCGCAAATCAATCGTGTTTGCAATGCAGATACTCGTGTTTAGGTGTGTGAAACAGTTTGGTGATGTTACAATAAAAAATAATCAATAGACCCTTCTCAAAATAATACTAGGCTATGACAGCTCCTCCTCAGCTCCGTCTCTCAGAGGGACACGCGTGTTGTGTTGGTCTACTCAATCCTTCTTAAACGCTCTAATCAAACAATTTAAAACTGAGATCTTACCGTTTATAAAAGTGAAATCTCCAAGCTCCCCCAAGATGTTCACAGGCCATTGGTGTCTATATCATAGCCTTTGTCAAACTTGTCCCTTTTGCATTTGAGCGCTACATGACCAACCCAGACAACAATGTACTGAAACTCTGAGACCATTTCACACCCATTCACCTGCAGTCAACAATGCACAAAAATAGCCTATCAGAATGAAGAAATTATTTGTATCAATATTTCAGATAATTAGCCTACTACAAAATTTCAGCTAGCCTATATGAAAAGATATTTGTCGCCTGATAGTATGCTTCCTATTGTGTGCTAAAATGGATGCCTACATGTATTTTCTTGATATTAAAGTTGATATCTGGCATATTAACTGGTTTATTATAACTGAAAATAGCCTCCAGTTTGAAGTCATATGATGAGGGGAACAGGCAAATAGCCTAGAATTTGAACGTATTTTAAAGTGCTGTTAAACGAATAAAAAAATTATCTGATTTAATTTTTAAATTAAAAAAAAAAATATGATTGATCATGATTAATGACTTTTAGTTACAACTCATTTACTGAAGTAAGAATTTGGATGCTAGGGTATGTTGGATCCTTATTTTGACCTGTAAAGGCCCTGATACTAAATAGTTGACTTTGTTGTCTCAAATGGGGCTATTCTAGCCTGGCGATGCCATCCTACGTACCTCCGCTAAGGATTTTATCTCCGCACGTAGTCTGGAATAAACCCCCCTTCCCACCTTTCTCTCGGTTACTCTACGGTTTAGCCAATCAGCACACAGTTTAGAGCGATGTCTCAAAATTTTGTAGTCCGACAGGATAGGGACGCGTTTGTTATTCTCTCCCCCGCTTTCGAATTACATTCACAAAATTGGAACATGACATTAGCATCCATGTTCTTGAGGATTTATTGCCACCACGATGTCAAAATAGGTCAGAACTTGCGATAATACTGTTAATGCTGAAAGCAAAAGTTGTAGGCGTGAGAGCCAGGCGAGGGAATATGTCATATCCAAGCGGAAACCTATTTCAATTGCGTTGGGCCAGACTGTATGACATAGTCAACAGTCGCTTTCGCCCAGGCTAGGGCTATTCACACCTGTCCCCTAAACCAAGGATTCCCCAAACATGTTGTTGGACAGTCAGGAGCTAGGCCATGATCTTTGTATAGTTTGATTTGATAGCCGAGCCATTTTCTAGATGAAATTGAACATAATGCATGAGTTCATTTTTTTAATCCAAGTTAAATTTTTTGGATTAATCACGTGATTAATCAGTTAATTTTGCCAGCACTAATTTTAAATATTGTGCAGTAATTGCTTAAGTTACTTTCCCTAGTAACTAGTTCAGGGATGGGCAACTGGCGCATGCGGCCCAAGTGCAGTCCAGAGAACATTTATGAATTATAATTGAATTTAAAAAATACATAAATAAATAAATAAAAAAGCCGTTGTAATTCCACTGTAATTCCACCGCTATTTTCGCTTTTCTGTTGTTGTTTTTCTTTTAAGCAAAACGCAATGAGAGGGGAATTTCATTTTGGACACTGTGTTCAGAGATTTTGGAGTCCTCAAAGATTTTGCCCTGTCAATGACCAGCATGTTTGGGATCACTGACATTTGTGAGAGCAGTTTTTCCACAATGAAGCACATTAAATCAAAGGGGAGAAACAGGCTCACTGATGACACACTTTTTCATTTGATGCGGATTGGATGCACAAAGATTGACATTGATATCCAGTCTATTGTGCGGCAACAGAAAAATCCACAAGTTTCTCATTAAGCTGTTAACTGGGCTGTTTTTTGTTTGTTTTGCCACATTAAATGTGAGCCCTTGGCACTTTGTTTCTTTTACAACACAGTTTGTGTTTAAGTTATGCAGACCTAAGAATATACAAATATTTTTTTCTCATATTTGATTAGTTGAAGTATGCGGTCATGTGGCCCCCGGATGGTGGTGATGAAAAATTGTGGCCCTCTTTATCATAGAAGTTGCCCATCCCTGAATTAGTTACTTTTACAATAGAGTAACTCAGTTACTAATGGAGTTAGTTTTTCGGGGAAGTAACTAATAACTGTAAACTAATTACTTTTTTATAGCATCTTGCACAACACTGCTTATGGATAAGGGGGGATTACCTAGTTACTGAAAGGGAGGAGAGAAGCTGAGAGAATGCTGAGGTGCTTGATGTAGTGGGCAGGTAAGGAGAGTTCTCCTGCATGGCTGTAAATCCATCCTTTGGGATCCTACCGAATTAGAGGAATTTTATTGCAGATACCGAATAACCGATACTTGGTTGATTGTGGCCGATATTGATACAATAACCAATATTTATATAAAAATAAAGGGTACAAAAGGTTTCAGAGTTACCTGTTTATTTTCTCACATGTAATACCTGAAGCATGGCTTGAAAGCTGGACATGGAGCTTATGGTGGTGGCCCCTGGCTCACTTGCCAAGAAGGCTGGCGATGTCTGCCTTGATGTGGATGGTTGCACCATCACCCCATCCCCAGAGGCTAAAAACCAGAGGCTAGAAACCTGTCATTCTGGACTCCATGCTCTCATTCCAGACACACATCAAGAACACAACCAAATCTGTCATTTTTCACCTCAAAAACACATCAAGACTCCGGCCATCGCTCTCTGTGACCAAGACCCTCACCCATTCATTGATCACATTCCGCCTGGACTACTGCAATGGAGTGCTGTATGGTCTGCCCAACAAGGCCCTGGACAAACTACAGTATGTTCAGAACTCAGCTGCCAGAGTCCTATCCCACACCAAGCACTGGCAACACATTACCCCTGCACTCAAATAGCTTCACTGCCTCCCAGTTAAATCAATCATCTCATACAAAATCCTGCTCCTCACCTACAAATCTCTCCATTCCCTTGCCTCACAATACCTCTTTGACCTTCTCCATCCCCCGTACCAGACTACGGGAGGGGTGGATGTGTGTCAGTCTACTCTGGAATAAGGAACACAGACAAGCTTCCTGACAATTAGCCACAGAAGAGGAACCAATAAGAAATGCATTTCATTCTTTCTACTGTCAATGGTTTTGTCATTGTAGAATGCCATAAAACATCAGAAAACACAGAAGTGAACCTTATTTGAAACTGGTGAGTGTTTCAATGGAGCTAGGTGAGAGAGTCATTTGCAGTCTACGCTACACATCATTCACCTGTACAATATGGTTGCCAACCGTCTTGTATTTGGCGGGACATCCCGTTTTGGGTGTATTTTGGGGATCCTGCCCCGCATTCCAATGTTGTGGGCCAAATTGCGTTATTAACAGATTTATTTTACTGTGCCATAATAAACTGATCCTGTACATTCAAAGAATTTTGCTGGAGAACCATTTGATGTCACGTTTCACCTAGAAGCCATTGAGACGTAAGCGTAATAGAACTTTGACAGTGAAATGATTTTCAGGTTCTAATAAACATTTTAACCAAAACCGTTGCATTTTCAATGTTCAACGTTAATTAAAGTTGACGCCGATACTAATCTTATAACGCTAACATGCCCAACTAGCCGGGGATCCTTTTAAGAATGGTCCAGACCTTTATGAACATTTGACTAACAGAAGATATACTTAATGTATGAACGTGTTGGGAATCGTGCCATAACATTAAGAGAGAGGTTAAGGGATAGGAATTAGCGATAAGAATATTTTGAGGAACCGGCCCCTGGTCTCTTCCCAGTTAACAGGTAACATTACTTTGTCCAAATTATAAGTCATGGTTTAGTTATCCTGGTCAAATTTCAAGATGGCAATTAGCCATGGAGAAAATGCTGATCACAAAGTATAAAAATACTTGAAAATCACTTGTCAATAACGCTAGCGGCTTTACAAAAGTCTGCATGCCATGCGCAGCACTCAAACATTTGGTCAAAGAGAGTATTGTGGTCATTCTTCCTTGCAGGGTATTGGCTTTCAGTCTGTTAGTCCTGGCCGACTTTCATTGTGCTGTCATTGACTTTTTTCTCACTCTTTTCTTTTCAGAAATCCCATCTGCGGAGGCTCGCCGTGTGCTCACAGGGCTGGCTATTGCTGTTGTTTTTACTCTGGTAACTGTGACAGGATTTGCAGCTTTTAGCTTCTTCAAAGGTTACAGACCAGTTCTACCCACTTTGGCTGCTTTTGAGAACCCAATGTATTTCATGTCTTCAAAGCCAGATATTTCTGACAATAAGAATTTGGTCTCCAACATAGAGATAGAGCCCATTTCATCAGAGTAAAAATAAACATCATGAGTTTGATGTAACTGCAGTGTAGTGGTCTGGTCTCTACCAAAATTTATCACCCGGTGGAATGGAATACTGTTTTCTTATTGGCTGTCAGGGTGTCCGTTATTTCTAGATAACAGGACACCTGTGACGTTTGTCGGTAAAAAAAAAAAAGTTAAACCAGTGTTCCTTATTAATCTTCTTCAGAATGGAGCCTTGTGGATCTTCTTTCATATGAAAATAGTACCCCAAGTGAACAGGTTAACTTATTTTAAAGGATTACTTCAGTCAATGTCAACTCTAGCTCTATTTCTCGATCTAATCGAGACGTCAGAACCGAAGACGCAAGAAATTTTGGTCAACTGGTAAAATGGTGGTTTGAGTACATTGATTTAAAAATGATAGATTGTAAGTTACAATTTGTAACACCGTCATGTATCACTGTAATGTATATGTTCTATATACATTATTTTTTGTTTATAGATTGTCCCTTTTAAGATTCTACGGATCAAAATACATTTCCTATACATTAAATGTGTTCTTTGTTTTTTCACTTTTGAGAGAATTTTGAGTCATTTTAAGGAAAAGGTGAAACTGAATAACATTTCAATTTGAAGATATAATGTTTCTGAATTATGCAGAAGTGAAATGCATAGGTTGGGATGGTGGTGGGTTGTTAATTAAGTAAGTAGCCTAAGTAAATTATGGCTTAATTCTAGTCTGTTGTGAAGAAATGAATCTGATTGTGCAATGCCACAAAAGCTAGGAAGCAATGGCGTAATTTGCAGGGGGTTATGGGGGTCATGACCCCCTCAATGATCAGATCCAGCTAAGATAACCCCCCCTCAAAAAAAAAAAAAATAATAATAATATATATATATTTATATATATAATATATATATATATATATATATATATATATATATATCGTATTTAAAATATTTTCTCTGTCCATTTTATCTGAGTTGTGATTAATTATCTGGTAATGAAACCACACAGCCCCACTCCACCCCTCTTCCTTCACCAAAATGGTATTACCGAACAACTTTCTTTTGCACAATGTAGCCCCATAGAGAGAGACTTTAGCCTACACAGACAGTCACTTTATGATTGGTTGAATTATGAAAAGAAAAGTAGACAAGACAGAAAGACAGGAATGAAAAGGAGAGGCAGCCAGGCAACAATTTATCAGTGTTGGTCGGCAACAGCCAAAAGGTAATAATCTTACTGTTAAGTTAGCTGTAAGTTCTAACAGCTAAAGCTGTTGGAGGTGGCTGGCTAATCTAGATGTTTGTTTCACAATGTAACATAATAACCTGGTTCTCACGCAGATGGATGTTTCTCATCCATCTGGCATTTTGTCGGTTGCCTCGCTGTTTTCTGCTGTGACGGGGCGGGGGTTGTATTCAAAAAAAATCTCGAACCTGATTGGAAAATTCAATGTACCTGTCACGTACTACTTGCTACGTCATACCTGTTAACATCCCGCCCCACGATTGTGATTGGATCTATGGCATAGAGGCAGGCTCGAGTATGGGCTAAACGAAGAAATCGGGCTCAACAAGCCGCGACCAGACCCTCGTGCGAGCTCACGAAGTTGAACGAAGATGCACGAAGCACGAAGGGTCTGTGAGAACCAGGCTAGTAACATAAAGCCAGAGGGTGCCAAGTTTAATGTACTGCGTTAGTGTTCACTGAATTTTAACTCAGGTGTCTGTTTGCTCCAATAAAGTCAGACGTTTTGGGAGGGGACAGCATAATTTATATCATCCATTGACACCTAACTGCTAGGGGCTAGCTCACAGAGACGTTTCACAATCTCTTCTACTGTAAATAAATGCAAATTGATCCAGCAGAGTTTCTAATCTATCGCGAATCCATTCGCGTTTTGCATTACCAACAACACCTCCCTGCATGCATTAGTCTGTCCATTTCACTCCCAACGGCGCACCCATTCTTCTCTGTCACGCTACTCGGAGTTTTAATTGTACCGAAATTATAAGGGCATCATTGCAATCTACATAAACTGGCCTTTCCAACAGTGCTACTAGTTCGTTTCTGTGATGAACGCATCACGAGGAATTAGCGAGGAATTTATGTCAAAATTCTGGTCACCAATACAGTTCTGCATCTGTCATACATTGTTCTCTGTGTAATATCTCGGGGATTCTTAACTTAACTATGGCAAAACACATCAAAATAAACAGCAGATCCTACAGATTACACTGATGCATCGTCTCTGTGATTAGCAGTTCCCGAGTAATCCGATGTTGAAATCGTATAAAATTTCTGCATTGTCTTCAACACTGTCATGCCAAAATAGATGAATCCTTTTCATAGTGAAAGTTGTTTTTAGTTCCCTGTTCGTCAGGACTAACTGTTTGTCAGGACAGGTGCTAGAAATGTTGTCTCAAGATACAAAATAGTAATAGATTATATTTAATATTCATAACATATAATTAATGAAATATTGTTAGCACATATTGTTGAAAATTACTTAGCCTATAGAATACCTTTATCATGATTCTTATAGGCTATCACCAGATTCCAGACAATCTCCTATTGAAAAGTGAAAAGATATTTGTTCTAGTATGCTAGGCATGCAATGATGAGATATAGGCCTAATATTGAATATCACATCTTTAGATTAAAAAAGCTAAATAATTATAAAGGAAATGTGCAGGTCCCTGTTAGATAAACATAAATAAATAATAGAATACAATTGATCCCTGACATGGCCCTCCAGTCAGATAATGTTGACCCCAGTGGCCCCCAGTTCATTTGTGTTTGAGACCCCTGATTTAGTCAGTTTTAGGATATGTACTGTATCAAGCTATCTTAATGTAATGTTACGTAATGACTTTAGGCTAATTCAAACACAGCTCCTTGTCAAGAATGAGTTTTCATAATATAGCCTAAGTTAGGCCTATTGATTCACTGCTTGAAATAGTAAACATAGTGAGTGAATCAGGTCTAGACTATTTTTGGTGTGTATACCAATATAAATTAAATATTGACATAAAACAAGTTTTGTTGCTTGAGTTTTATATCAACTAGCCTACTATAAAACCAGTGGCCAACTGATGGCCAAAATGACCAATAGTCAATCCATCTCTATTTCAATGAGAATGAGTCAGAGGCAGACTCAACATGCAGGCAAATAATTGTGAAAAGTGTTGATTTTTGTTGACAAAATTTGCTGTTAAAAATACACCAGAAAGCAGGAAATTGCATCTAATATATTAAAAATTTTCTTGGGGGGGGGGGGACCCCCAGACCCCCCCAACATTCAAAAACCTGGTGACGCCCCTGACTCAGGACTTCCCAATTTGTGGGCTTCTCATGGCCATTATTTTAAAGAACGTAAATGGACATGTTTTATATGTTATTACCCATTTTTTCAAGTCAGAATGAGGGATAAACTCATTTCAATAATAGAATGTTCAGGTGTGAAATAAGCCCATAACAGACATAATGTCAGGCTAATGACCACATCTCTCTGTAAACATTCTAACGGGAGATAACAGGTTAACACACACACATACACACACAGAGAGAGAGAGAGAGAGAGAGAGAGAGAGAGACGCCGGCGAAAACATAACCTCCTAGATGGAGGTAAAAAGCTGAGCATTTAGGCTAACCCCCCTAATGGAAAACCCAAAGTTACGCCCTTGCTAGGAAGCAACATTTCCTTAGGCATGGCTTTCAGCAAGCATAGTAGATTTCTCAAGAAGATGAACAGTGCTGAGAAAGCAAAATTTAATCCTACAGTTTGAAAAAAATATAACACACTCACAAAATTGGCTATGCAATGTTTAAACCGCCCGATGCCATATGCACCCATGGTGGTAATTGGCAATTCACAGATTGCTTGATAGCAAGGGTATAAGCTGGGTATGGCATGTTTGGCCTGGGTCCGATGCCAACAGCAGTAAACATAATATGTGAGTGACGTTCACTGGCACACACCCTTCCCATATGGATAAGGGGAAATTACCTAGTTAAAGTTGTATTCGGCAAGTCTTCTAAAGTCAAATTTCGTCAAATTGTCACATTGTTCTTGAAGTAGTACATGAAAAAAAAAATCTGTAGCTCCATCTACACCCTGTAATTGTAAAAATCCAGCGCTTCCTGTAGCCTTCCACCAATCAGGTTCGGAGGGAGAGATAGGTGCCTGTTGATCACAACTGTGAGCAAGCCGCTGACAACGCGCTACCGCGAGCGAGGTGTTCGAAAGGCCGTTGATAAGTCTAGTATAGACCGGGGGAAGGACCAGAAAGGTGTATTGTCAGAGAAATTTTAATCAACGGGCTCTGGTATTGTTTTGATTTTTGTCCCAAAGACTCTATTATGTAGACTTCCTGAATACAGCTTTAATGAAAGAGAGGAGAGAAGCTGAGAGAACACTGATGTGCTTGATGTAGTGGGCAGGCAAGGAGGATTAAATCTCCTGCATGGCTGTAAATCCATCCTTTGGGCTCCTACCGAATTAAAGGAATTTTAGGGCTGATTCAGATAATCGATAATTATTGATTAATTGTGGCCGATACCAATGCGCTAACCGATATTTTATACAAAAATAAAGGGCACAAAAGGTTTCAGAGTTGCCTGTGTATTTTCTCACATGTAATACAAAAAAGCTAATTTAGATTGTCAACGAATGCCTAGATCCACTAACAGGATAGGCTATAATAGGACTGGAGTTCTCATTGTTCAAGTGAAAAAAAAAAAAAAAAAAAAACTGGCTTGGCATGGCTTTGAAAGCTGTCTTGTCAATGAGAGGTATTCACATGCAGAGTTTTTTTTCTCGATTTCATTGAACTTAATCTGATTAAAACAGGTGGAATATAGGCTATTTAGACCATGTTAAAATGTCTCAAAACATCTAATTGTCACCATATGCCTTGATTCCCACATTTCATTGTTTATGTCCCATCATCTGACGTGATTAGCTACCCCAGTAACAATGTTTGGTTCTGGGAACGTTCTGGGAAGGTTATCTGTTGGGTGAGGGTATGTTGCATGAAAATGACTTTGGTTCTCTGAAGGGGTACAAAGAAACCGATCTAGAATGTTAGCTGCTGTTATGTTGTCTGTTTAGGCGAACGTTTTTGTGAGAAAAAAATAACAATTTGGTTGAAAAATCAGACCATTGTAATCAGGACTCAAACCCCCGTTGCCCGCATTTCATAACTGTGCGTGCTACAACTGTGCCACGATATTAGTTGAAGGATTTAAATACAAAAAACAACAAAAACAAATGAAAAAACATAGCTCTAGATTACAAAGTTTTGTTATCTTGAACTCGAGGCAGGTTTAACGTCTTGGCTTCCATTTCTCACTCTGATTGGCCCGCCAGACAGTGTTCACCTGGCGAAATGACAGGGATCGTCTAACCAAATGAAAAGCAACATACACCAGGAAGGACATTTGCTATACTGTACAAGCTTTCCCCCCCAGAATGTCAGAATCTGCTGCTACTGCAGGACAAGGGGGAAATAAATATGAGAAAACTTGAGGGGCAAAATTGATTTTTTCAAATATTCTTTTTGAACATCTGTGATACACAGACATAGCCTGGCTTGCGTGAGCGACAGGAAGGATGGGCGGCCCAGGCTAACTCAGACAAACAATTTCACAAGAAAATGTGTCACAGCAATAAACTGGAGATGAAATGGAACTAGACATGACATATGAATTCTTCAGAAATCTGAAATGTTCTTTCAGATGACGTTGCAAGTGTGAAGAATATTCAAGTGAAAAAAAATAAAATAAAAATACCATTCAGCTCAGACTATTCACAGTGAGCACGGGAAGTGTCAAAAGGGTTATGAGATTACATAAAAGTAGATAAATCTTTGAAAATATCAGATAGGTAGCAAAACCTTCAGTAATCCCACCAATTTTATTACAGGCCTACAGTATAGCCTGATGAATAGGGTCATCAAACTAAATCAGTAACAATAGCAATGAGTAACAATAATAATAATTTATCCTCATATTAGTGGCATTATTTTTTATTCTTCCAAGATAAACGCAAGCGTGTATGATGCTTGATGCTGTTTATCTGAGATGCAGTCACAATATGTTGCAAGGCGATGTGCAAATGTGTGTTTGCCTAATTCCTGAAGGGGAAAAAAGTATCAGAGGAACATAAAGCCTTGTCAGCTACTGCTTATTAAAAATGTTGACTAGAGAGTTTGTTCAGATGACTCATTCAGCGTTACCATTTCTTATAAAGACCCACCCTTGAATGGTGTCTGTTTCAGTCTTGACTTGGGTTCGTGGAGCACTGATTCACACAGGCAGTGCAGGCAGACGTGTGCTACAATGAAGACACCAGCACTGGGGATTTCTGCTCTGCTCTTATTACTTCATGCTACACTGTGTTCCAGTCAATCAGGTAACTGTGCAGGATTGTAGTCTGTACTGTGTACCTACAGTACTGAGTACCTTGTATGTTGGGCTGAAACTCAGTCAATCAGGTATCCCTATACTGTGCAGGATTGTAGTCTGTACTGTGTACCTATGGACTTATTTCACACCTGAACAGTCTGAGATTTTAAAAACTGTCAACGGTAGTAAACATTCTATCATGGAAATGCATTGAATTTGTCCCTCTTTCTGACTTGAAAAAATGGATAATAACATTTAAAACATGTCTACATTCACTTTGTTTCAAATAATGCACATCTGAAGATCACAAATTGGGAGGTCCCAAATAGATAAAAGTGATTTTACATTTTTGTGCTTGAATATAATAAAAGCTTTTATCTATTCGGGAGTTCCCAATTTGTGGGCTTCCCATGTGCATATTTTTGAAAGAAAATGAATTTAGACATGTTTTAAATGTTATTACCCATTTTTTCAAGTCAGAAAGAGGGATACATTTAATGCATTTCAATGATAGAATGTTCAGTTTATTACCATGGAATGTTGGAATGTTCAGGTATGAAATAAGTCCATCTTACAAGTTTACATTGTATGTTTGGCTAAAATTCAGTCAATTGATAATGCTTGTCATCAGCTGATGATGCTATTGCCAATTTGGTTACTGATATTTTGAGGTGAATGATTTGGTTAAAATGTTAGATGGTTATCTTCAAAATGTTCAAGCCCAAAACTTGTTTCTTGTGCTTATTGGCCAACAGAGAGTAATTTTCTAATGTACGACAAGAATGTGAACAAGTGTCTTAAAGGCTATCAACCTCTGAAGCTGTTCTACTGCGATTCCAACCAACTGAGTCAGCAATTCCGCTGGACTTCTGGCAACCGCATCTTTAATGTTAACATGAAGAAATGCCTGGGAGCAGGGAGCAAGGGAGACGGAGCAGGCCTGCAGTGGTACACCTGTGATGAAGCAAGCGATCTCCAGAAGTGGGCATGCAAGAATGATACACTGCTAACTCTGAAGGGGACAAATCTTTTCTTATCTCAAGATGAAAACACAGTTCTGAAACTCACCCAAGACACAGGAGCTGCTAGTCAGTGGTTAAAACATGGCACAGAAGAAGGTCTTTGCTCACAACCATATCAGGGTAGGTGGAATTTACTGACAATTCATAATTAGCTAATCTGAATAGATCAAATAAAAGAACAAATGTGATTAAATTTTCAACTGTTCCTAAATGGCAGTGATTAACAAACTGGGGTACAAGTACCCTAGCCTGACATAGCCCGACCATAATACTGCTGTTCATCCGTATTCATGGTCTGGAGGTTCTTTAACCTGACGCGATTATACTGCGGGAGGGGGGTGGGCATTCACTTCTGGTTTGAAACGATTGGACAGCTCGTCTAATCAGCTTCGCTTATTGGCCGGTAGACTCTCTACCGATGTAAACACGCCCCAGAGGACCGTGCCCAGACCATCATACGTATGAACATTCGTATTATGGGCGTGCTATGTCAGGCTACGAGTACCCCTGGGGGTACTTGGATGGGATCTAGAGGGTATGCAAAAATTAATCTGTGAATGGGTCCTCTGCTCTCAATAGCATAAAGATAATATAAAAAAGATCTTATACTCAAACTATGGCCAATATCTTAATTCTTGAGGCAAGATGTCTATGGTGCAGGGGTACACGTTTCCTTGTTTGTTTCAGGGGGTACACGACACATAAAAGTTTGGGAACCACTGCTATATGGCACAAGGTGAAGTTTTTACTGTAAGGCAATACATTTGTAGCCTGACATAGCCGCCCATAATACGAATGTTCATCCATATCCAAGGTCTGGGGACGGTATTCTGGGGTGGGTTTACATTGGTAGAGAGAGAACCGGCCAATAAGCGAAGCTGATTAGACGAGCTGTCCAATCGTTTCAAACCAGAACTGAATGCCCTCCCCCCAGCCCTATAATCGCGTCAGGTTAAAGAATGAATGAATACGGATGAACAGCAGTATTATGGTCGGGCTATGTCAGGCTAATAAATTTGAACAGCGCACACACTATCAATCAGTTGTTACAAATTGTGTTGAAATGTGTTGAAATGAACTTAAAAATGATCTTAAACTGACCAGAGTAGCAGAATAGTTATTGGAAAAAAGAAAACGCCAGCTGCTCAGTAAACCAAAAAAATATCAGTTGAAACTGGTTACCACTAACATTTAATTTTTCTCTGAAGTTTGAAACATTTTCAATATTTTTATTTCATATATTTTTTTATTAGTGCGTAATACTGTTGTATTTGTAAGTAATTTCGAGAGTTGAGTGCTCGTCAGCTACTCAGATATTTTAGGTAATGTCTTAACAAATTAATGTAACATTATGTATGACAGAGACTCTAGACTGACGGACTGGGTGTTAACAATCATGGGAGTTGATTCTGGTAAACCGGCAAATCTCAAACCAATAGCCCCACTTTCTTGAGAGGACAGGTAGTACAGTAGTTAGCAACTATGCTTTTGGGAAACAGACCCCTGCTCAGTAAATCAAAAAATATCAGTTGAAACTGACCACTAACATGTCATTTTTTTTCTCTTAAGTTTGAAGCTTTTTCAGTATTTCATTTTTTTTTCTCATTATTATTTATTTTTTTATTTTAAGTAGCCAACGTAATACTCAATTATTGGCAATTATTTTGGCTGAAAGGCCACATTGAGTTTTTGAGATTGACTGACGGGCTGGGTGTTCAACAATCAACCTGTTGATGGGAGTTGATTCCAGTAAACCGGCAAATCTCAAACCAATAGCCCCACTTTCTTGAGAGGACGGGAGATTTGTATCTCATATACAAAATAATTTGACAAATCAGGCCAATAATCTTATTCCCCTTGGCTAAATGAGAAATTGTTCTATTTTGGGTAGGCTCCACAGGCCGCATTAAATAGCCCAATGGGCTGCACGTGGTTCAAGGCCTTATTTTGCCCTTACTGTAGACCTAAACCATAAATCTTTTCTCAAGGGAGTGGATTATATTGCCTAAGGAAGAATGAATAACAACAATTTGAAAATGTAATCAAAGCTGTGATTTAAAGCCCCAATGTATAGCCTTCGAGTTTCACCCACTAAAAATTAACCGCAACGCATTTCAAAGTACGTATTACAGCCTGCATGCGCATATCAGTCTATTGCCTTATTCTTTTGGATGAAGTTGAAGATTTCTATTCAGATTTTTTGGATTTTGAACAAACATGGTCTTCGATTTGTCTTCCTTCAAACCTGCTGACGCAGGGAAACAATGATAGCAGTTAATGTGCATGCAAATGCGAAATTTCAAGCCAATAGGGACACACAGAATTAATAGTGGTGGTTAATATTTATGAGAAAGGACAAGATTGTCAACAGGTAAAGCAGATTTTGATATTGAACAATAAAAACGTTACACATTGGGCCTTTAAGTGACATCAATGTAACTACAATATAAATTCTACATTGAGAGCAATGACCTTACCATGACAGTTTGTGTCACATGGCAAAACCACAAAGTATTACAATAAATAATTCTATAGTAGACTATATTCCTAATTAAAGTGTATTAAACATTTCCATAAATGAGAAATATGGTGTGAATCAGTCAATAGCCCTGTGGCAGGTACCCGAAAAACAATGGGAAAATTTGATGCTACATAAGCCGAATAACAAACCAATTCCTAATGATGACTGAAGGGGTATATCGAAATGAAACTGAAAGTAATTTGTTGTGCCCTATTCACTTAGTGTTAGTTGCCAGTTCACTGCTCGGTCCATGTTTTATCAGATTTCTTATTCTTTTGTCTAACTACAGCACTTTGTGAGTTTGAAAAACAGGGCTATAGATTGATTTACACTGATTTTCTCCTTTAATTAACCCTGAAAAGGTTTGCAGGATATTATAGCCCTTACATAATTCAACAAATGATTGTAGGGTTCCATTCCTGTAGCTTACCGTAAGGAATCAATTTAAAATTTTTACTTAAAATCTTTTGAGTTGATTTAGATACCTGTAACTTACCTATGGTGGCTATTCCTAACAAAGGGGCATATGTACCTAACAAAGGGGCATATGTCCTTACTACGTTGGTTCTAAAAGTTGCATTTTTATGGGTTCAGTACATTGCAAAGGATCATGGGAGTGAAAGTACACTCAAACTGATATGTTAGTGGTAATAAATTTTGACTAAAATACTATGTTTATAAAACATGTTACGGTTTATAGTGTATAGCCTATTGCAAAGATGTGTATAGTAATATGAACTTCTTTTTTCATTGTTTTAACAGAACTGTATACCATTGAAGGCAATGCCTATGGTCGTCCATGCCATTTTCCTTTCAACTACGAAGGCAGATGGTACTCTGACTGTACAGTTGAGGATTCTACTATTAACCGTCTGTGGTGTTCAACTGATAGAGACTACCAGCAAAGCTGGGGCTACTGCCCCACTAAATGTAAGTCATTTTATGTAAGGTGGTCCCCAACCCCCAGGCCGCGACCCAGTACCGGACCTCTAGAATTTCGTAACCGGGCCGTGCGACATGACGAAATAAAAAGCATGCAAACTCAATGTACTTTGTATAGCCTACTGTTTTTAGATAGTACACATGCACGTTCGCATTTGGCAATGTCATTTTTCGAAAGTCTGATTGTCTTCAACACATTTGTTACATAGTTGCGTTGATCAACCTTCTCTGCTTCAGTGTAGCCTCTGCTCACTTCACTTGATCAGTTCTTGGCGAACGGTAGTGTCAAGGTTAGCAAAACTGCTAGAATGAGCAAAAAACAAACGTCTCTAGAGAATTTCTTTGGAAGGGCAAGCTTGATTTGTGGGGAAGATGAGTGGACAGGGAGGTATTTGATAATCGCCCGTTGCCTGCTGTCTTTGATAATGCCCTTGTAGCTAGTCGAGCATTACAGTACCCTCTGACCTGATTTTAGAAGTAAACCCGTCCGTGGTGCAAAATACGTTAGGGACTCCTGATGTAGGCTCGTTATCAGTGTTACTATTGTTGAATCGTGAAATAATATGTAGCCAGAATTTCGTGAGTAGTACTGCACCTGGCAGCATTAGCAGGGACTCTGCTCCCAGTATATATTCGAGGTTATTTTGTTATTTTGTTTTTTTTAAGCTGGTAATAGAACCATTTGTTCATGTATCCTGATGCTATCACAGAATAAACATGGGATTCTGTCACAGAATATTATGTACAGGTTTAAATAAACAGAGAGTTGTCAGAATAGCGAGAACTTTGATAGCAATAGGTGATTAATGAAGGCACTATGATAAATGGAACGAGGGCATCGTGGTAGCCGAATGCCAATGAATGCCTGGATCCATGGAGCTACAAACCCCTATCTGTTAAAAAATCAGCTTTGCATCTATTCAACTAGAAAAGCACTTCAGAGAGCGCAGACCTCACGTCCATAGGTCAATGTGGTCACAGATATAATATATTACCAATATAATATATTACCAGCAAACGCCCGTCCTCCCACCTGCAATCCCCCCACCCCGCCAAATTCTCTCCCTTCTCCCACGTCACCCCTCTTGACACTAAATTGCATATGCATGAATTTCCATTGATCACCAACTGGCGGCGCTAGACCCTGCAAAGTGGACAGATGTTATCAGGACAGGGTCCTGACTCCATATATCAAGCTGGGTTATGATATGTTGAACCGTTGCCGAGATATAATGTTTGACCACCAGGAGTGCTAGAGAGTTTAACATATTTTTTTGCTACGTAGTCAGGTTGTCAGTCCATATAACATTAATAACAATTTGGCTGCACTATGTCAAAGCGTAGCTGAGATATAATATTTGATCAGTTGGAGTGCTAGAGAGTGTAACATCCTTTTTTCCTGGTCAGGACCGGGTGAAGAGTCCATATACCAATTTTGGATGTGATACGTCAAAGCATGACCGAGCTATGAGGTCACTTCCTGTTTGGCGACTTTACCGTAAAATTTCATTGGCCGTAGAAGGCGAGCACTTGGACTTTTGAACAAAGCAATGTATAAGTTTTACGAGACATGGTCCGAAGATGATGTGTACCAAGTTTCGTGTGAATCAGATAAAGTATGGGTCAGTGGAAATGTTAGTTTCACTTTTGACAAAATCCACTCCAGGGGGTGTTCTGAATGGCCGATCACCACCAAAATCGAATCAGTTCTTCATTGTCCCAATAAAGACGTGGTCCAAAAATTTCATCCAAATCCGTGCAGTACTTTTCAAGTTATGTTGCACACAGACAGACACACACACAGACTCACACACGGACAGACACACACACGCCAAGCAAAACATAACCTCCTTGGCAGAGGTAACAATATTAGCATAATAATATTACCTCCGCAAAGGAGGTTGTGTTTTCGTCGGTGTGTGTGTGTCTGCTTGTGTCTGTGTACAACATAACTCGCACAACGTACCTTGAGACAAGTAAGAACTGATTCAATTTTGGTGGCGATCGGTGATCCAGAACACCTCCTGGAATTTATACTGTGTCTGTGACCACATTGCCTTGGCAGAGGTCTGCTCTCTCGGAGTTCTTTTCTAGTATTATATGTTTATATAGTTTTATTTATTTATTTTCACTTTTCAGCAACGGAGCACTGGAAGAAGAATCCTTTGACGGGTGTGTTTTACCAGGCCAATGCAAACTCCGCTCTGACTTGGCACCAGGCGAGGGAGAGCTGCCAGCAGCAGGACTCAGACCTGCTGAGCATAACTGAGCCGCAGGAACAGACCTTCATCTCAGGTGACTCAACCATCTCATACTGAACTAGTGTCCTGTCATGTTGTTTTGGCCGCCTTATTCTTAATTTGTCTGAATTTCATTTAAACATAAAGGTATCACAAGTGACGTTCAAAGCATTTTTTGGATCGGACTAAATCAGCTAAATCCTGAGAGTGGATGGCACTGGGTAGATGGATCTCCGTTTCGTTACTTGAGATGGGGTTCAAGTGGGTGTACTTTTATTATCTTTACAATTTACTGATTTTATTGCATTATGCCTGTAAATGTAAAATGTGACTAAAAATGTTAAATGGCATGTAAATGTTTTTCCATCAGGCCAGCCACAGCAAGTACCAGGATGGTTGTGTGCCTCTTTAAACACTATACAAATAAATGACTGGGAAAACAAGCTGTGCTCAAACAAGCATGGATATATCTGCCAAAAAAGGACAACTCCTGTAATTGCTACTCCAGGTAAACAATGATACATTCATATTCTATTGACGTGAGGATTTTTCAATTCCCCTGCATGTGACCGCCCTGCCTCTTTCTCCCAGGTCCACCAGTTTCTTGCACTGCTCCATGGATTCCATATGCAGATCACTGCTATTTTCTGAACCGTACAAAGAACACATGGAAGGATGCTGACATTCAGTGTTTGAATGCTGGTGGACATTTAGCGAGCATTCATGACATAGAAGAACAAAGCTTTGTGATCTCTCAGCTGGGCTACAGTGAGTCAAATTAGACTTGGGTTTTGAGTGTAAAATACAATTTGTGTTGAATAGTCCTATCCCTGTTGCAGTACCGATAATCCCTGTTGTAGTACCGATAAGACATTTAAACTACTTTCACCCCTCATTAAAACCCTAACTACAAACATTAATGTGTGAACTCAGTGCTCTCGCATGTCTTATGGATAATAATTTAGCTAGCTGGGTTTCTTTCAACTTCTTTTCTTTGTTTTTCTGCAGTGGAGACAGATAAACTGTGGATTGGTCTGAACGACCAAAAGACACAGCTGCTGTTTGAGTGGAGCGATAAGTCTCCAGTAACATACACCACATGGAAAGCCAAGGAACCATCTCACCATAGCTATCTGGAGGAGGACTGTGTCTTAATGGAGGGAAAAGTAAGACGATGTTGCGGACAATGATTTCAATCTTCAATCTAATTTTATTCAACTTGGCTGAAAATCACTGTCATATGTCTTAACGGATTTATCCTACATTTAGATGGATAACACTGTAGCAGGGAATATCCATTAACTTGCATTACTAATTTTAGATGGAGCAGGACAGAATTGCCCTTGCACACTATTTGGCTCTTTCAATGTACTGTACATCCAAACTATACCATGATAATTAACATTTCACTGTTGTCTGAATGCTATCAGGATGGGGAGTGGGCAGATACAAATTGTGGAGACAAGAATGGGTTCATCTGCAAAAGAGCCGGAGACTCCAAGTCTGCCTCTGGGTCTTCATCTGAGAACATTGGCTGCAAAACAGTGAGTTGCTTGCCTTCAATTTAGTCATTGTAACCATCGATCAGATCATCTATTAACTTTCTACCTTCTCTGTCCTTTTAGGGGTGGACCAGATATGGCTACAACTGCTACTTTGTGGGATCAACAACAAAGACATTTGATGAGGCAAAACAGGATTGCCAAGATAATGGAGCTCACCTGGTTGATATACCAAATAGGTAATCAAAGAAATAAACAGCATTTGATTTTACTGAATTAAATCCTCTCATTGACTGTACATTAGTTGAATAAACTGAGTATGAATTTATATGTGACAGCAATACTCCGCAATGTATCCATTAGAATAAAAGGTATAATGAACATGTATGAAATATTATCCCTCCAAGAGTAGAGAATGCATTCCTCATCAGCCTGGTGGGAGCTAGACCTGAGAAGCACTTTTGGATTGGGCTATCGAATCAAAAGGACCGTTACACATTTGAATGGACCAACATTAAGAGCACACAGAATGTCCCTTACACTCATTGGAATTCACGTATGCCAGGTGTGTGTTTCTACTTAGCATGAAATCATCAAAATCAAATTTGGTTGCTAGGGTAGGTTGCATACTTACTTTGCCCCGATAAAACCTGGTAATTATCTGGTTTTGTTCTTAAACAACTTAACAAGATTCTCAGTAGGCTAATTCATGTCAATATGAGTCAGGGGAGAGAAAAGACATTGAAACTACATTTTTGGACAATGTTGCTCCACTTTGATGCATGTTAGCTTCACTCTCTTCTGTTGTTGGACATACAGGAGCTAGTTCATAGTATTTGTCTAGTTTGACTTATCATTTTCTAGCTGAAACAGGATAATTTTTAATCCGAGTTTTTTTTTTTTTTTTAACGTATTACAGCTACGGTAGCCTGCATGCGGATGTCGGTCTATTGTCTGTTTATAGCAAAAACGCAAATTATATGACCGTTTTCAGCTTCTGTATTCCAAGATGGCAGCAATACATGGGGAGGGGGGGGGGGGTCCACTCTGGTTAATGTGCATGCAAATTTATCATTTCAAGCCAATACGGACACACAGAATTAATAGTGGTGGTTAATATTTATGATAAATGACAAGCTTGTCAACAGATACAAGCAGATTTTGAAATTGGACAATAACAACGTTACACATTGTACCTTTAAAAATGTTAAAAACAGGCCAAAAACAGGGTTGTGTGGCCATGACAACTGGGACTTTGGCTGGACTGTGGGATGTGCTGAGTTGCTCCAGCAAGGAGAAGTACATCTGCAAGGACCAGGCTGAGGGAGTGGTGACGACCCCGCCCCCACCTACCTCACCCGCTCCCAGCTGTGCAGAGGGCTGGAAGCCCCTTGGACACCGACCCTTATGTTACAAGGTTCAGCTTTGCCAAAGATGTCTTTCAGCATCATCACAGTCATTTACAAAATTCAGTAATAACTTTATGTAAACTGTTCTTTCTTTCTTTAAAGTTGTTTGATGGAGATGTAGAAGGGAGAAATTGGTTCGAAGCTTTAGAGTACTGCAGATCCATTGGTGGGGATTTGATGAGTATTCATAATCGTCTGGAGGACCCCCAACTTGAAGAACGGTAAGAACTTGTAATAACTCCTACTAAAAGTTATAGTTTACCCTGCAGTCACACTGGCGACTAGCAACTTGGGCGAAGCGACCGGTTTTTATTCATTTTCAACGAGAGCAAGCTTTGAGCAAGCAACCAACAACAAGTCGCTCGGTGAGCAGGCCCAGGATAGAAGTAGAGTCTATTTCATGCAAAAGTGGCAATAGCCAATGCAAGTGAAGCCATGCATGACGAGGTACACTGAAACAGAACGGTCTCAAAATTTAAAAATGGTGACAATATCGCAAGTTAAATTTCGGGATCTATGACTTTATATTTTGAAAATCAAGGTGAGAAATGTTACTAATTAAATCTATAAATAATGGTTTTATACCCAGAATAAAACATCTGTGTTGATATACAATGTTTCTACTAAGTACATAAGTTAGCAACATGCTGCCAACGAATTCACAGCCTTTTTTACGCCTCCTTGGCGACAGCTCAGCGACCTGAGTAGCTTGGATTTCTAGCTGGTGTGACTGTAGGGTTAATGTGATGCACAGAATGACATCTTACTGACCAGGCAAATGTGTGATGATTTCCATATTTTCTGTATTTGTACTCATATGGCAGATATGGAAGTGCATGGATTGGTTACAGTGCTGAAGATCCTACTGTTGGATACACATGGTCTGACGGGTCATCGGTGCGTTCTAAAACACAGGAGGAAAATATCTCCCACTAGACTGCCAAACTGCAAATAACTGCAGTTATTTTGGCTTGAAATTGTTTTCAAGAAATGTTCACAATGAGATGTTCTGTATTCACCTGACAATAATAATGCAAACACTTGCGAACAACTGCAGGATTTCCTCTGACTGCATGTTTGCCAAGTAGCACAGCTCATGCACTTTCCTCTGGCGAAGCAATATAGAATGAAATGCAGTTGGAGTTGGAATGGTGAAATAACAATGCCATTGAATGTGATTCAGCCATTCGAGGATCAATTTTAGAATGTTGTTTAGACCTGTGTATAGTCCGACATTAAAGGAAAAGTTTAGTATGATGTACATGTGAATGTACAATGTTACTGCATTTCTTTTGCTTTACTTTATAGCTCTGGAAGCCCCCCCCCCCCCAAAAAAAACAAAACAAAATTGTGTTAAAGAAAACACTGGATTGCTTGAAAAGTCCTATTAATGCAAACATAATCTAACCCTATAAATGATTATTATGTACAAATGTTGCAAATAATATACCACTGTTTATTCTTAGTAATTTATAGGTTAAGGAAAATATTTTTGTCCTTGTAGTCTTCCTACACAAACTGGAGTCCAGGAGAGCCAAATAATGAAAAAAATTCAGAGAACTGTGCTGGAATTTATTTATCATCAATGGAGTGGAATGACTTTACTTGCATAAGAAAGTTACGATTCTTTTGTCAGATACATAAAGGTAAAACTAAGGTTCCTTATAGTTTAATTTAAACACCCATTATAAGACTTACATGTAAATATATTTCAAGTTGATTGATTTAAGTTGTCTTAAGATGTTAATTTTACAAATTTTATTGACCTAATTAGATCAAAGTAAGATTAATCAGCACAGATGAATCACTTCATTTGATGAACTAACAACTGTCTATTATATCAAGTATAAAATCTAATGAATTGTAATTGGCCATTAGAAGAAATATAGCCAATGATATATAATATTTGGTCATTATGGACCACAATGTCCACCAACTATGATTTGCATATAACCTGTGTGATCAAATATTTTCTTCTCACAGGAAAGACACCCGAAGTTTCCAATGTAACATTGACAAGTGAGCATCTTCCCACTTTTAAGAAGCACATTGCAACATACAGTAGAATAATATGAATATTTACCTCTTTGAATGAATGAGATTATTTCATCCACTCTATGCTCATAAAGGCCTGGAGAAGGCTGCAAAAAACACATCATACAAATAAATAGACAACCAGAGATCTGTTAACTGAAGGGGAGTTATCAGATCAGATTTTCCCCATCCATATGCTTTCACGTTTTCAAAAGTAGCCAGTTTCAGTGACTGCAATCTCAGTTTTTGTGTAGACACAGCCACATAAATAAATATGGATAAAAGTATCTGCTAAATGCATAAATGTAAAAAATATCTCTATAAATACCTGCTATTTGGGCATAAGGCCTAAAAAGCAATAATTCTGTGAAATATTCCAATAAATTAAATAAGGTTCTTAAACCTTAATTATCATGTGATTTGTTCTGCCAAGTTGGATGTCCATAAATCTATTTATTTCTTCAGAATATAACGTCACAGCCGACGGATGGATAGAATTCAACGATCATCAGTATTTCTTCAGTGCAAGGGAGGTTGATTTGGAGGGTGCTCGGAAGTCTTGCAAAAAAGGACATGGGGACCTTGTTGTAATCAGTAGTGAAGAAGAATGGACATTCCTGTGGAAACAGGTATTTTATGTCTTTCTTTTTTCATTTGTGAGTGTTTGTGAGGCATAACTCAGAGTGAAGATTAAAGGTGGGATTAGATATCCTCATGGAGTACAGTATTTTCTTAATTATGTTATTTTTATGTCAAGTATTTATATTGGTTTTACGCAGAGCTCTTTCCTTGTGTCTTTCTAGATTAATGGCAGACATAGAGATGTTTACATTGGATTGACAGTAGATCTGGACCAGAACTCAGAGTAAGTGTAAGAGTTGGGGGAATTTATTGAACTCACCTAATTTTGTTCTTGATTCATTTTGTTCTTCATTTACGCATCAATCCATGGAACATTAAAGGCATCTGCCATCATTTGGGGAAAATAACTCACTTATTTTCTACCTCTCCTCAAATTAAAGTATCAAAGTTTACCTTTCTCCAGTTAATCTATTCATTCTCAGAGTCTGACAGTAGCGCCTAGCTCCATTTTCGCATTAATTATTAAATCAGATTAGGCCATTAGTGTATAAGAACGACAGAAAATGAAATATGACCGTTTTCTTTTCTAAGATAAGATTGCCATTGAACGTGATTCAACGACATCTGATTTGCTGCTTCACTATGTCTAGAATAGGACCAAATACATTAAGACAAAGGATAAAAAAATACACATATTAGTACTTACAAGTATAGTCCCCTCAACATACTTACTGCACACTGCAGGCTTACTGCACACTGCACTGCGTGGCTTGCGCAACCACGTTCAGAAATGAACTGCGGTCTGGCAAAGCTAGCATTGTCTGTGAATCCTGGGCGGGATTAATTCAAATGTCTATCAAATGCTATCAAACTTCTAGATTGGATTAGATTGTCTTTTTGCCCATCAATAGCCAACACAAATGTACAATCAGACACAGTCCATACATAAAACATAAAGAGCAATCACACTACAATAAGTTCTTAAGATCAAGACCAGCACATACATAAGCATCAAAAGAGCTGATAGCATAAATAGCCTAGAAAAAATAAAAGTTTACACCATCAAGACATGGATGCGAAAATAACTGAAAGCCGTAGAGCTTATTAAGGAGGCCAACAGCTACTGGAACAAAGGATCTCAAGTATCTATTGGATCTACCTACCTGATGGCAGAAGGAAATACTCGTTGTGGAGAGGGTGGTTAATATTAGTCAAAATGGCCAATGCCCTCTGCGTGACTCTGACCTCGTACATTGTTAGCCACCCTCAGATTCTATCAAGGTTATGGGACAGAGCTGGACAGAGTCATTGTTAGCCCGCCTCCTTTAGACTGCTTGTTTCTAATTAGGTCCTGATTTTTCTGGGCTCGAGAGTTGAGGAAATTGCCTCCTTGGCCATACTGACTTGATGGGGAAATTGCATGCAGCGACAGGAGGTATGGGCGGGCTGGTTATGTGACAATGTGCATTAACTGTTTTTTTGTGAACAAACTGGGAACGTGTGCCATGTTTGTGAGTGCTTAACTCCCCTAAAGTTGTTTTTTCTCACAATTTTTCGAGTTTTATTCTCACAAATTTATATAATATATTTGAAGAGTTCAGATGCAAAACCCTAGCCTAGAACTCTAGACGTACCCCTAGCGGTAGCAAATTTGAATTCGCACAGTGGATACGTCTAGAGACCCCTGATAGAAAACCGTTGTATCCTGACTCTGGCGGCGGATAACCAATCACAGCGCGGTATGTGTACAGGAAATCGTAAGGCAGGCTTAGTACGATGACGACAGTCCTGCTCAAACCAGAGCCGTATATAGAGAATCGTCTTTGGCTTTAGTTTTGGAGGAATTGCACTACTTGTCTATTTACATTTACATTTACATTTACATTTATGCATTTAGCAGACGCTTTTATCCAAAGCGACTTACAAAAGAGGGATAACAATTAAGCTGCAACACAATACAAGTAAGTGCCTACTGGGAGTGCCATTTCTTTGAAAGTGGAACAAGAAAGTGCACTGAAGTCTTTCGTTCTGAAAAAAGATGTCTTTACCGTGTTACCGGGCTACGGGAAAAGTTTGATATACCAGCTGGTACCACTGGCCAGAACGCTAGCCTATTACGTGGAGAGGCAGTTTGAAAGACAACGCAATCACCCGCCCCTCCATTGAGGCACAGTCTATCAGTGGTCTTCAGACTATACATTCTTATGATATAGTCTGGCGTGCAGGAGCGGTTTCTGGCATGGGCGATATGGGCGGTCGCCCAGGGCGGCATCGTCGAGAGGGCGGCATCACGGGCACTCCGAAGTTTTTTTTTTAATTATTATTGCGCACGCGAGCGCCGAAAATTACGATCGCGGGTGATCCGGTTTTGCTTCATTGTCTTTCGGAAGCTTTGGTACTGGTATATCTGTGCCTACAATACAAGTATGTGGTATCAAATTAAAGTAGACATCCAGACGCACGCATTGGTGCCACTTGTAATGTACTTGCTTGAGAATGAGTCCGCTCAATTTCAGTGTAAAGATCACCAACCATTTTGAAATATCTTTACTTGGTGTTATAAACTTGGCTGCTGGAGTTCCATCTAATAACCAAGAGCTCAACCAAAACAATCACTACACATTATGATATAGACCTATAATTTGAACAGAAGAGTTCTCCTTCACCCATTTGCAGAAAATGAACACCCCAAATCCCTTAAGGTTTGCCTGCTTTCAGAGTGCTGAAGTCTCACACACAAGAAAGGGGAGGGGTTTGGGGTTCAGATCTTCTCCATGCATATAGTAGAATAACTAATAGCTACCATAAGTACCATAAGATTTTTGCCAAAAAATAGAAAAAAAAAAAAAAATGGAAATTAGCAGCAATGGCTATATAACTTTGTTTTGTTATTTTTATCCACTTGTTCTAGGCCATGATAATATGATGAGGTGTGCTGCGTCATTTTTATTATATTTTATAATAAAAATTATTATTATAATTATTATGTTTTTTGGGGGGGGGGGGGGCAGATAAGGTGTTCGCCCAGGGCACCAAAGAGGGTAGGACCGCCCCTGCTGGCGTGTCAGGCTAGCAAAACCTCCTAACTCCACTTGACCACTTTTTGAGAAAAAGGCCATTTTTTTACCAGGCGTTTAGAGTGTTTTGATTTTAAACAGATATTTTAGACACGGCGGGGAGCAGGTTTTATTTTATTTTTAAACATATTATTTACATATTCTAGATTTATACAGGATTCACACAATATCATTAACTCAGTTTTCACAAAAATGGTGTTTAGGGAGTTTTGCATCTGAACTCTTCATTTGTACTTATTAACAGAATAGACTTGCGTATCTTTTTCTAACATCCTTTTCAGATGGATGGATGGGTCTCCAGTAGATTTTCAAAGCTGGGATGAAGAACAACCCAATTTCGTATCCAATGATGAAACCTGTGTGAAAATGTCATGGAACTATGGTATGTCAAAAATGTTACAGTAATATGAAAGATGTGTTTGCATAGCCTACGTTCATTTATTAGAGCCCGTTCACACTGACACGCTTTTTTCACCTCCAGACGCTCGATTTCAATTGTTTCCCTATGGAACGATGCGACTTGACCATTGCTACGCGCCTCGCATTAAAAAAACGCAAGTAAAAATGCAAGCGACTAAAAAAACGCAAGCGCTCAAAGTTGAAAATAGTTTAACTTTTGAGGTCGCGTTTTCTTCAACAATGGGCCAGTTGCCTAGCTGCCAATCATAGCTAAGTCGGGGAGTTAGCGGTTTAGCCAAATCTAGCTGTCATAGCAACAAGACGTACATTTATCATTTTCGACCTCGCATGTTTTTGTCACTCATTTTTCAGAATACTCGCGTTTTACAAGAGGAAAAGCGTGTTCAGTGTGAAACCCCCCTTACACGGCTCTTTATAGTGCTGTAGAATGCTCCATTCACTTCAATGGGACTTTCCAACGTTCTACGGTCTGATATTTTAATAACGGACCGTTGCTAAGTATAACAGACCGCTGTCAAGCAAAAGTGAAACAGAACGTTGCCTTAACCAATCAGCTGATATGTAAGTTAACAGAATACTTCTTTTCAGCAAATCAACAAATTCCCGCGGTTTTGCGATATACCGCTATATTTATGCCTCGTAGGTCAGTCAAAACAAGTCGTCATGTGTGAACACCTTACCGACGCGATTTGTCGCAAGTTGTCGGGGAACATTTAGCATGTCAGATATTTTGAGAAGTCGTACACGATTGACAAAGAGCAGTAACCAATCACAGGCATGGTTCACCTTTTTTGGGACCAGCCGGCCACAACAAAGAAAAATGTTTGTTGGTCGATTAAAAAAAAAAAAAAAAAAGGCAATCTCTAAATTAGCCTATAGTAGACAGTGGATTAGACACTACTACAATTTGTCAAATCTTTCCAAGACGTTTTTGTGTGAAGTGAACAAATGATCACCCTCACTTAATTTTTCGTTAGGCTACTGTTAGTAGTTAACCAATTAAACATTTGGCACGAGGTTACAACTTGCTGCGTTTTACGCATTCTGTCTGCTTCATCGTATTGTAGTCCATCAGAAAACATTCCACTTGGGCTTAGCTTTGAGAAATACATTTCCACATTTTAGGAAGGGTCATCAATGGTAACGGATAAGGTGATGGTGATCTTTCTTTATTATTATCACTACCTCAAACTAAAGCACCGTCATTTCGGAGCTGTCATTTTCTTAAATGAACCGCTGCAATGTTTCAAATGACCTTCTTACACTAGACAACCGCCTTTATTTCTAAACGCGATCACCTTCTACCAAAACCATTTCCAAGCTAAGGAGGCATTTGTCCTCCAATTGCATACAAGCAGAACCCGTTAACTTATCAAAGTTACTCTGATAGCCTACAGGCTCATCAGCGCTGCATTTGTGGGACTCTTTCGCGCTGTAGAGGATTTAAAAATGTCAGGTGTTTAAAGGGGTTACCGGGGCAGCTTGCGTGTGTGTGAGCAGGAGAGTGAGAGCGGCAGAGATGGCGCCGCTCGGCCTATAGCCTAGGCTATGTTAAACTAAGAACATTTACTCTGATACAGGCTCATCAGCGCTGCATTTGTGGGACTTTTTTTGCGCTGAAGAGGATTTAAAAATGTCAGGTGTGTGAAGGGGGAGCCGGGCCGGGCAGCTTGCGTGTGTGTGAGCAGGAGAGAGAGAGAAGCATCAGGCCGCAGCGAGCTGTACTTGGAGAGAGAGAGACCTCTTCTTTTTCACTTTTTTCTTCTCACCGAGTATCAGTGTGCAGACAACCCGAGCTTGCAGGACGTCCATTACAATCAACAAACACAGTTTTGCGCGCTAATTCATCTCCCCTCTTGGTGCTGTGACGTTGACATGTAATCTGAGGTTCTGCACGTGACCCCATCCCCCCCCCCAAAAAATAAAAAAAATTATAAACATATATAACATCCCCACATATACAGGCCAATGTTTAATGTTTTTTTCTTTTTGCCGGTCATGACGGTGACGTGCTCAGACGCGGTAGGCGTCGCGTACCGCGGTATAGCAGTAATGCGGTTACCGTCCCAGCCCTATGTTAAAGTAGCGATAAACAAGGCTTTATCGCATGTTAATAATAGCTACAGTAGGTAGCCATGTAATAAGCGGGATAACATTCGGTGAGGTGGTCATTATCGTGGAAATATCTCCCTTCAGAGTAATGCCATTTCTTCAAACTTGAACACTTTCATCAAACAATCAATTGTTTCACTAAACAACAAAAAAACACAGCTCCTCCTTCAAAATGAAAGGATATCCCCTACCATATAAACAGTTCCTCTATCTGTATTTAAATCCTTCTCTATCTCTATTCAAATCCAATCTTAAAAACACACCTTTACTCCCTAGCTTATAATGTCATCTAATTTATGCAGGCCTATCCTTTGCTGGAACTGGAAATAAGTAAGCATCATTAAATTTTAATGTGCAGGGAGCCTATTTCCATGGAAAATCTAACTTTGAAAATTTCTGGAATTTTGCAACCCTAGTCACAGTGTGTGTGTGTGTGTGTGTGTGTGTGTGTGTGTGTGTGTGTGTGTGCCTGACAACTGGTGAAGTCTATGATTTATGATTGCTGTAATATTTATTTATTTTAGGGCTGGGCCACGATTATATTTTTTAATCGCGATCAATCTCAGATTTTCCCCTATTAATCGCGATTAATCAGATTGTTACACGCAAAAGCCATCTATGAATTCAAAAGTAGTGTAAGCTAAAAATGTATTTTAAAGGAATATTCCACCCATTTATAAAAATTGGTTATTCACCCTCTTACCTTGAGCTAAAAGCATTTTGGTCTCGCCTGCGTTTTCCTTGCCTGGCAACCCAATTTTACCTTTAGTTTAGGCACTGGAAAGTGAAGTTGCTAACTAAAAAGAGTTGCTAACTGGCAACTTTACAGTCCAGTGCCTTGGTCTATGCTAAAGTTTCTGACAGATTCTTGACAACGTCATGTCATAGTTAATGACAGTGTTATGTTAGTCTTATGGCGGTACCTTCAAATAAAGTATTACCGTCTGGCTCCTGTTTTTGTTTGATGTTTTTGTAATTTAATTTATTTTATGTCTTGTCTCGTCGTAACATGTCCTTATTCGTCTTTTTCGTAATGTTCGGTACGTGTACGTGTATTTTTTGTAATGTTTCGTCAAGTATTTTTTTGTTCAGTTTTGTTATCAGTTTGATGTGGGATGGTCCTGCCGGGCCAACGGAAAACTTCGGGCAAGTGGGGAATAGGCTATCGATAGATAGCCTGGCGGTTCATCCTGAAGCAGAGGAGGAGATCGACTGTCGACGTGAACAGATATTCTCTCCATAACAGCCACGTTTCAGGTCAGCGAACTGTTTATGAACACCAGGCTACTTCAACAACCGGCATGAAACGGATTTGTCAACATCTTCCTAGCCTCTTCTTTGGGAGATTGCAACTTCGGGCTGTTAATCCGAAACGTTATTGATGACGTTAAAGTTTCCTTCAGTTTGCTGCCTGACCTGCTGGATGAACCATAGCCTACTGTCTGCCCCCCGTCTCTGAAGACATGCCTGATTGCTTCATAGGAGCCTGCCTCTACCTCCCACGGACTGATGACTGATTGACTCTTTTATGTTTTTGTCTATGTCTTTTGTGTTTGTCTCCGTCAAGCGCTTTGAGTGGCCTTCCAGTCGATAAATGCGCTATATAAATAAATTTTACTTACTTACTTACTTACTTACTTACCGAGTAATCTAATCTAATCATGATGTCTCATTAATTGTAATGTATCTTTGAGTACTTTTCAACTTGCTATTTTGTGTTACCTATCCAGGTCTCTGGTCCAACATTAACTGTGGTGAACGAGCAGAATTCATTTGTGAGCGAGATGAAACTCCTCATCCAAATGCTACACTGACTCCTACTGAGGCCCCTAAAGGAGGCTGTGCCCCTGACTGGACAAAATACAGACAATATGTGAGTTGTTATTAACAATCTGTTGAAGGAACTTAGTATGTTTTGCCCCTTTTCTTGAGTGTCTAGGATGAAATAGAACCATCAACACATTTTTGACAATTGGTCCTGTCTCGGATCTTTGGCTCACTTAGAATCTCCCCGCTAAATGTTTCAGAATGGCTTTCTTTGTAAATGTCCGATGATGTGTAAATGATAAATATTTATTATTAAAACAATATGTAAATGGTTAAGAAAAATGTAATTTATATGTAATTGGTGAAACATATTGCCAAGTAACTGAATATGTACCAATCCAATGTTAGACATTATTAGCAGGGGTGAGATTATAGATTATTTTTTCAATTCAATTTTCAATGTAACCATGACTTGATTAGGCCTCATAACCATGCAATAATAACCATGCTGTTGTAGTGCTACAAGGCTGAAATGCATAAAAAGAAAAACTGGACAGAAGCAAGGTCATTATGCAAAGCAGAGGGTGGAAATCTGGTATCAATTCTAAGTAAAGAAGAACAAGGTTTGTACTGTCTTCTAAAAGCTTTTATACAGTACGTGCATCTGCATAAGCATTTCACTTTTTTGAATGTGTTTCTCACCTATGTACTGTTGTAAATGTAAGTAAGTATTCCAAAATGACAACTACACTAAACCCAGATGAATCTACAAGAAATTAATCGCTGTGCAGATGATTGTCTGGTCATACAGATCCTGTACATTGACACCGTGCATTTTTCTTTTTCTTTTAATGTAGTGAAGTAGTTAGCAATGTCATGCTGGAAATAGGTTTTCTTTTAGTTTGAGGTGGTTTCTACTAGCCCGTTTTCCTTCTAGAGGCCGCTATGCGTTCACAATGTTTTGAAACATTTTGGAACAGTTTGTATAAAACGTATTAAAAATGTTTTGTTATCTTGAACTCGAGGTTGGAGAGGTCTGGGTGCAATATCGTGGCTTCTGTTTCTCGCTCTTTTCCCGCACAGCTCATGGACAGTGAAAACGAAACTGCATTATACTGTTTTTGACTAGTTGGTGGAAGGAAATAATGAGAATAGAGCGGAACCGTGGGAGCGTACCTATGTTCCCCAGGTCCTATGTTCCCCACTATTTCTATGGGACCGGGGAGCATGGGGCCTTTCTTGTAGAAAAGGATCCTATGTTCCCCGCCTTGTATCTGACCACGGAAATGGCATGGGATATGCATGCGAGTGCACATTTCATGCACAAACGGTAGCAAAGTGTATTTTTCTGTCAATGTTGCATGCCGTAGCACAACATACGTGCACAGTGCAATATTGAAATCGCAGTGAAATCGCAGTTTCAGAGTATTAGAGCGTTGCAGGTTATTAGAACATCGCAGCTCGTCTGGTCGTGGATCTTTGGTCTGTACCCACCTATATTTGGCTGCAGATTGTTCCAGAATACTAACGCAGACATGGGAGATACTGAATGATCCAAACAACAGAGTCAGGACCAATCATGTCAACCATTCCATGTCACACCACACCTCAGTTACCAGAATGTACTGTACTTCCACAATTATTTAAAAGTAACTGTATAACAGGTTTTTTTTTTAATTATTATTATTATATATATTTTTTAGTATTTCTGATGATCATGATCGCAGATGCACCATATAGTTTATGGACTGGCCTGCACACCCTGAGAAATAACAGGCTTTGGCAATCTGTGTGGACCGAAGGAAAGAGCCGGGCCTATGAAAATTTTCAGGTCCGGAGTGGAAGGCGGTCTTTTTATTTTCATTATTATTCATCGGTAAGTTACTGTGAGTTACTGCAAGCTTACACAGAGGATGTACATAATTTTGTTATAAAACAATTCTGATAGAGTTTACTTAAGACCTAATATATTAAGAAAAAAAATACTGTTATCTTGGCCTACTGAGGGGTCTTGTTTCAACAATCATTTAAATGTATATTAGATCATTTTAGCACAATAGCCCTTTTTCTGAAGTATTAGGGTGACCACCTCCAACTTCCAACTGTAATAACTCTCAGATATATAAATGCCAAGAAACAAACCTATTTAGCCTTTCAAATCCACAGATCAAAAGATAGAGACTGAAAGGTTGCTACAGGTTGCATATAGCCAATAAAACACCTGTAATTTTGTCGTTATTGAGACTTAAATAATTGTCCAAAGGACGGACTAAGCATTATGCAATTCAAACGATGCTCTCAGACCAAAAAAAAGGACAAAAATATCAGGACCAGGCTATTTAAAGGAATGTTCCGGAGTCGACTCACCCCAGGGTCCTTTGAGGCGTGACGTCCAGCCAAGTGTCACATCCAAAGTGCTTTCAACAATAGACAAACACTGGCCGATAGTGATGTGTGGTTCAGCCCATTACCCGCGGATATACCCGCGAGTCGGGCGGATTTGGATAGAACTTTTTAAAAGCACTGCGGTTGTGGGCGGGCCGGGTCAAAATGTGAAAACGCACTTAGGAACTTTCATATGAATCAAGTAGATTTTGACCAAATAGCCTATGACATTTTGCATAGTGTCAGCTCACAACATAACACTGTTCTGAAACACACATTCAAAGAGAGGGACGCACCACAATTTATGAACGAAGTCACTGACCATATTACTTAGTGTAAGCATTTGGTGTCTTACCTTAAAAAGTCTGGCAATACTCTAAGCCTTTCACATGCTGTGGTTCAGGAAAGCAAAACACGGTGGAATAGTAAGGCAGAGATGCTGAACTCAACCATGAGGCAACACAGTGAGATTCGGCGAGTCCTAGAAGACAAGGGTCAAGAACACTGCTTCAATGGCATACAAGTGGAGGTCCTTAATGCAGTTGTCGAATTCTTGACCCCCTTCAAACATGCATCTGAGGATATGGAGGGAGACTGCTATCCAACTATCAACACCATTTTGTTGTGGTACCACAGGCTGCGAAGTTACTGTGAGCCTAGATGCAGCGACCTATTGTACATTCAGCACATCTGCAGATGTGCTGGAGAGCTGTTGAGTGAGAAGATGATCATCTCCCCTATCCATAAAATTGCTGCTTTCCTATCCCCGCGTTTTAAGACCCCAAAGATACGCTCACCAGTAGTTTGGCAGTTCAAGAGGAAGCCAGGAGACTTGCAACAGCCATTATTCCAACTCTGCAGGCTGAGTCTGCACAAAGTACAAGTCAAGGTAAATTGAAGTTGTATCAAAATTCAATAGCCGATATATTGAAGGATCTTTGTATAATAATAACAATACCGAGTACACTTTTTAACAGCAAGCGGGACAAGCGCAAAGGATAGAGAAGAGGAAGAAGATAGGCATTTTGGGGCTGTCGCCTTGTGTGAACCAAAAGGCTGTGAATAATGTCAACTGTTTCAAACAGTTTTAATTGCAAACCCTTGACTTTCTGTTTATACTTGACTTAATCGCCCTTTCTGAAACCAGTCCCTAGTGTCTCCCCCTACAAACTTCACCTTCGTTTGCGCGTCCACGTGAAGGGTAAGTGCCATCCGAAAGCAATTTACCGAAGTGGAAGTGGGTTATAAAGCCCTTCAGCGTGAAGTCAGCACCAATGCCGACTTTTCGAGGGTGTGTTCTGTTATTTACCGCTCGTGATGGAGCAGTTCATTCAAATGTTAGTTCCGCACGTCAGCTGGATGAAAACAGCGAGATCCATGTTGCATCAGATCCTTTCACGCCTACTGTAGGGAAGTTCGTCCGGGCGTGGCGGTTCGGATTTACTAATAGGTTTGGTTGGGGCGGGTGCAAAAAAGAACCTGATCCACGCATCACTACTTGGCCGAGTCAGCAAGCCAGGCAGAATAGCTCAGTACAAGCGCTATTGGAACTTGAGCGTAACTCCAAAATTACACATTACACAAAATTACACACCAAAAAACACATCCCATGTTACCAAACTTGTACTGTTGTTCAAATATGATGTATCCTGGACCCTGGGATGAGTCGACTCCGGAATATTCCTTTAAGTTTAATTTCAAAGCAAAAAATTTGTCATAGCCTAGCCTTCAATTTTAAATAAATATTACATGGTACATATTACGGCCCTGGTGTTTGAATATTATTTTCACAAGAAATGGTGCTTATTAACCAATAGTCTACTAATAACCAATGACCAATGCATGGTGACTGCATCTAAGAAGTTTCACCAAGTTCCACCAAAATGATTTGCAGTTGCAGAAGTGAAGGTAAAATTATGTAAGTACTTCCTAGGAAACTCAAGAAGTATAGCGGGCTACACCATCTTCTCTTTGGACATTAATGGGCGAGATGCATCTGTTTACAATTGTAAATGGAGATTATGCTTTGGTGACCAAGTTAATTATGCATAAATTTGTAGGCTAAAGCACTGCATGATCGTGGCCATAATAATAATAAAAAAAAACTCTCTCTGCTTCGCCATCCACCAAACCCAGAGAAGGTTTTGAGGTGGGCAGTACAATCGTAACTGAAAGCACATCTTTTTTGTGACCATAATGCGCTCTGTTTTGAAAATGATGTGAGACGAGGTTTTGTAGCAATGTAGTGCTACCAATAACAACACCTGCAGCAATGCTCTGTCAAAGTGGTGCTGGTGGTCACATAAGGTTATTTTGATCATGTGACGGTGTCAACGGGGTGATCTCTTCCACATGGCAACACAAGGGCAACGTAGCGGCAACGACAATAGCAATGCTCCACGCTGGAACCCGTTCTGGAAAAATATTGTTTCAGCCCACTCAGAACGCCGTTGCCATGTGCATAAAAGGCCCAAACAACACAAAAGATCCGGAAAATGTTGTGGACTGCCTCTCAGAATTAGTAAACAAGATTTTATTAGTGCAAGTACAAGGTAGTATACTTGGTCATGGCGCCCTAGATCTGCTCAAAAGCAGCAAAACTAAAGCTGCATAAAATACAAGTTACACTGTAAATTGCTGCCACAATAAATAAGACAGAAAATAAATGAAAATAAAGAGAAAAAAAGAGCTGCGTGAGTTTAACTAGCGCAGGCGTAAGAGAGCAAAGCAGATTGGTTTACGTTACCAGGGTGTAAAAAGTAGTAAAAGGTAGTAAGAGAGATTAACCCAAATTAAGGCCCTTAAAAGGTAGTAAAAGGTAACAAACACTACTTGACTTGGTAGTAAATTTCTCACCACCACCACCATCATTTCTCATTTGTGCTAAAGATGTAATTTAACATTATCTAATTAAAAAAATATGTGTTGTAGCAGGATCTGAGTCAAAGTTGATGCCGAAATTCTCTGATATTAGCTAGTAGGCCTCGTCACTATTCTATTTTTGAGCAAAGTGACATTGCAACATGGAACGGAGAATGTGTCAGTGAAAAAAGTCCAGGCCAGTTAGCCAACCAGCCAAGTTGAACAATGCATAATCCATAATACCCCCCTCCTCAAAAAAGGGTACTGCTCGATGTTGTATTGGTAGTTAAAAATATTGTGTAGGTAGTAAAAAAGGTAGTAAAAGGTGGTAAATTCAACCCTGGGATTCCTGTATGGTTACGTTGTGACTAATTAAGGGCGTCACTCCGATTTTCCTGTATGAACTTGGGTCATTTAGCAGTTTATACCTTAATACTTTTTCTTACAGTGTTGTTGACTCCTCCTAACCCAGTACTCTACGGCAGGGCTATTCAATTAGTTTTCCAAGGGGGCCACATTTAGAATCCAAGAACTTGAGCGGGGCCGCAAACTTTTCGCGGTCACTCTTTTCAAATGATCAAATCGCAACACATTGATTAAAAATGCATATTTGCTTTGTTTTAACAATAACTTTGCATGTTAACAATAGCTACAAAGTATTTATTTACAAAATGTAAATTTTTAAATTACCAGAACAGAATATTTTAATACCATAACTGTGTTTTTAAAGTGAATTATTCATCCCTAAATGTCCTATTACAGAACTTATTTTGCACTCCAACAGGTAGGCTAACAGAGAAAAAGAGGAAAATAAGAGGAATGGAATCCTCATAAGAGGAAGAGGAATCCTCATAAGAGGAAATGCTGCATCAATAGACCAAACCGGCTTAAAAAATAAATAAAAAGGCTGTGCAACAGCGCCAAAATCCTCTGGTGGCCAAAACCGGAATTACATGTACTTGCTTAGAATCGCCATAGAGAATGAACAGTGGAAAATACCTTAAAAAATATTTCCTAATGTATTAATGCCACTTAAATTGATGTAGTTTGGGGACATATTATCTATTTATTGATATTCTGCAAATTATAAGGTATATATTAAGCTTTGGAGACTGATGACGAAATTTTAGTTTTAAAGGTGATGAATCACGTCGGCCGCATCTGGGCCGTGTCCAGGCCGCATCTGGGCCGCCGGCCGCCAATTGAATAGCCCTGCTCTACGGCCTGTAATCTAAAGGATTACCCAGAGAATACATGTTCTGCCACCTAGTGTAGTATAGATAATATATTCAATGAGTTAGTGTAATATCACAGCATAAAGCTTTAGATCTATTCCTTTATACACTTTAATCTACAAAGTCCCCGTTGGCCTCATCCTCTAACTTAGAAAGATATTTGTACCGTGAATTATTTTGATCACTTTTTATGCATTATACTGAATACTTTTTTGCTTGGACAGAGGAACAAATGTTTTGCAATGGATATCAAGTCAAGAATTTCTTTCGGCGAATGGGAGGCACGCGAGTGCTCTGACAATCTTGGATTTATCTGCAAACGTCGCACTGGTGAGTATTACTGTAATTATGCCACAGTTAGTTGAACACTAACTGAATGAGGCATGTCAAAAATGAAACCCAATCGATTTGCTTTCGTTTTGAAATGCCCCATTCTGTTACCATAAACTGACGTTTCACTATCTTAATGTGCGTTGCATGAAATTCAGTGATTGAGGTGGCTATCAATAGCGCTTGGCACTATAAAACAGTAGGGCTACGTGTTGATTCAACCTGTGTGAAGTTGGCCCCCCCTCAAACCTAAAATGCTGAAATAACACTGCAGTTCGTTTGTGCTGGTTTGTGCTGTGAATATTTTCGTTTGTGCTATTAAAGCTTTTGAGTAAATTAGAAACACATTTTGAATACAAACAAAGTGTTTTTTCAGCATTTTGGGTTTGAAGGGTGGGCAGCCTCATGCATGTCCAGATAGAGACTGTTTGGAGTGGTTTGGAGTGATTTGGACGTGGAGGGGGGCTTCGTGACGAAAATGTATTTTTAAATTACTCAAAAGCGTTAATAACACAAACAAAAATATTTGCAGCACAAACCAGCACAAACACAGCACAAACAAACTGCAGTGTAATTTCAGCATTTTGGGTTTGAGGGGGGGCCACCTTCACACAGCTGTTGATTCACCCCAGATAATGCCTTTAACACCAAAAACACAGAAAATGCAGTGGACCTCCATATAGACATTGGCGAAATGTAATGCCTTATCAAAGGATATTTTTTTCTTTTCTTTTCCCTTTTACTCTCAATACAAATCATTCTACGTAGAAAATGTCTAGTGGTCAGCACATTGTTATAAGGTTTGGTTTGGGTTTTGCCTTGCTTATATTACTCACGGGTGCTCTTTGCAGTCTACAGATGCATTGCATTTGGCACTCTAAAATTGGATTGAATTGACCTGAATAGTTTTTTTTGTTTGTTTTGTTTTGTTTGTTTTCATACAGATAGCCAAATCATACCACAGACAACAACACTGCCCCAATCCGTCAAGCTTGGTAATGACTCCTTTAAAGTGCAGACAAAAAATATGACGTGGTCTGAGGCCAAGAAGAGCTGCGAGGAGGATGAAGGCCATCTGGCCAGCATTAGGGATGCCGTAACTCAGGCCTATATAGAATTGCAAGTCACCAAGATCAAGCAACCTCTCTGGATTGGGCTCAATAAGGATGAGGTAATATGGCATTTTCTATCATCTATACCAGCTTTCTTAGCCTGACAAGTCAGACTATCACATAAATGTATAGTCTGGACACAAGCGATAGGCCCTCCGTTAAAACGGCTAAAACTAATCTACGCAACAATTCAAGCAATCCTAAGCCTGTCCAGATAGAATGTTGTGTGGCTAAACATCACGATGTATGAATACAACCTAGAGCATAAACAGCGCACTATTTTTTCACTATTTTTACCCACAGACCAATGGTTACTTTAGATGGATTGATAATTGGCCACTGAGCATGGAGAGATGGAGCTCTTCACAAGCCACTGCCCAATTTTCCTGTGTGTCTGTGGATCAATCTGGGTTGTGGGTGAAGTCTCCATGCAATCAGTCCCTTCCTAGTGTCTGCAAGTACTCAAAAGGTACATAAAACTAACAATCCCATAAAAAAATATTATAAGAACCTCTGTCGAATGAAACAATAGGCCTGCCATCAACAGTAGTGTGCAACTGACTGCAGTTATGCTTTACCTTTCACAGAGATTGCACCCACACCTGACTCTCGCTATCCTGGTGTGTGTGACTCCTCATGGTCGCAGTTTAAGGGCCATTGTTATAAGCTTAAAACACATGAAGAAGATTGGTTTGAAGCCTCAAGAGAGTGTACAATTTTAGGTATGTTTAGATATTACACCTTATTGATTCTGATTTGCTATGTTATTTTTATTGTTTTTTTTTTCAATCTTTATTTCTTCGTATTATTTGTAAGGGTTAGCTATTTCAAATATTTGCTCTAAACCCAATAAATCCTAAAACTTATGTAAAACATGGTTATCCCACTTTGACTAGGAAACGCAACTGACAGACCCCAGACAACTTCCACCTAATGCATAATCTCATCACAAGTTTTACTTTGCACTTACTCATAATAATTTGATTATTAAATCAGATTTGGCAACGGTAGTAGCCTACAGGACAGAAATGCAATGCAGTCAACAATCGGTTCTCGAATTGAGAGTTCTAAGATAAAGCAAGCCTTCAAACCTACATTTTAATAGCCTGACAAGCCAGACTACAACATAAAATGTATAGAATGGCCACGATGGATAGAGCCTATGGACAGAATCATTCAAAATGCCTCTGCATGCTATAGGATAGCGCTACGACCAGGGCCATAGAGGGCTCTATTACTGTATGCACAAACGCTATTTGCTTTAGCGAACATCACCAGCTGTCTTTGCTATTTTGAGGTGAGTGCGTAGCTCATTTCTTAGCCAAAGAAGTAGGTTGTCTATATAGCAGTTATCTTTGCGCCCTTACAGGCGTGTCAGGTAAAAGAAAAGGTATGGCCCGGCACAAAGCTTAACAACTAGTATGAGGAACAGTATGAGAGACGCATGACGTTGCTCTGTTGATCCAAAACCTGGTTGAAAGTCAGTGGCACAATACTTAAAATCTCAAAATTTTATGAGCGCAAAACACAAGGACATCACATGCTGTTCACGTTCCACCATAACAACGAAAGCCACAACATTAATTATTACAATCGTAAAATCTTCATGATGTGCTTAAACACAATTTATTAGTCTACAACGGAAAAAAAACAAGCGAGGGTAAAAGAAGGGAGACAACATCTTGATGGAGAATCAGCTTTACTTTTGTTTTCTTTGCTGACATTGAATTAATATTCTGAGATATCTTAACAGGAATATGCAGCCTATAGACATCCATTTACTATTACTAGACCCGAGCAAGCTATGTTTTTATTTCCTTAAAGGGGAAGTCCACTTTTTAGCTTGTTTGGCCCCTTTTCTGGAGTGTCTAGGATGAAATAGAATCATTGACACCAAAAGTTTGATGATTTCTCCTGTCTCTGATATTAGGCTCATTTAGAATCACTCCTTTTCTGCTTCAGAATGGCCTGCATTGTGCATGTCTGATAATGTCCTGAGATCAACCTTAAACCTTTATTTTAAAACATGTGGATGCTCACCAAGTGGTTAGTGGTGTCCATTGATGGTCCAAAACTATTATCGTAGGGAGCAATCTTCAAAATGTTGGTCTTGATGATTCTATTTCATCCTAGACACTCCAGAAAAGGGGCTAAACATGCTAAAAAGTGAACTTCCCCTTTAAATACTGACTGTGAAGATCCGCTGGTGTGATGCCAATTCATTAAGCGATATGCATTCCGCTATGCAAATCTACGTAACTAGTCTACGTAAAACCGAAAATTTGGGGGGAAAATTCAAAACGATACACCTTCCTGGTCCTTCCTCCAGTCTCTTCAGCACTCCTCAATGGCCTCTCAAACCCATCCCTCGCTGTAGCACGTTGTCAGTGGCTTGCTCACGGCTGTGATCAACAGGTAGCTATCCCTCCCTCCGAAACCTGATTGGTGGAAGGCTACAGGTAGCGCTGGATTTTTGCAACGATTACAGGGTTTAGATAGGTCTGGAAATTTTTTCCAAATAGATTTTTTCATGCGCTTTGTCTAGAATAACATGACAATTCTACGGAATTTGACTTTAAAAGAGTTGGCAAATATAGCTTTAAAGCAGGGGGTCTCAAACTCCCGGCCCGGGCTCGGCCCAGATCCAGCCCGCGAGTTGGTGTCAAAATTATAATGCAAACCGGCCCTGGAGAGAGGCAAACATTAGTCCCGATGGGCGCACCCATTCTTCTCCGTTACGCTACTCGCGGAGTTTTAATCCTACAGAAATTATAAGGGCATCATTGGAATCTGTCTGACCTTTCCAACAGTACCAGTTGTTAGTTTCTGTGACGAACGATTCACGAGATAATTAGCGTTGGATTTGTATAAAAATCATGATCACCAAGTCACAGTTCTGCGTCCATGTCATACATTGTTCTATGTGTAATATCTCACGGATTCTTAACTTAATTGTGGCAAAACGCATATCAAAATAAACAGGAGTTCCTACAGATTACAATGGTGCATAGCATAGCAATTTCTGCATTGTCTTCAACAGTGCCATCCCAAAATAGATTAATTATTTTCCAAAGTGAAAGTTGTTTGTAATTCCCTGTTTGTCAGGACTAACTTTTAAATAACTGTTTGTCAGGACAGATTCTACAAAATAATTAATAAAATGATTTAACAAAATATTATTAATTAACAAAATATTGGTAAGTATGTTATATTACCAAATCCAGACAATCTCCTATTTAAAAGTGAAAAGATATTTGTTCTAGTTCTAGTTCCTAGTGGTTATGCATTCAATAATGAGATATAGGCCTAACATTGAATGTCACATCTTTAGATTAAAAAAAAAAAAAAAAAAAAACACAGGCTAAATAATTGCAAAGGAAATGTCCAGGTCACTGTTAAATACTGTACATGTATAAAAATAATAATAATAATAATAATAATAAAAAATGTGTTGTACCGTAATTACAATCGACCCCGATGCGGCCCTCCAGTCAGATCATTTTGACCGTAGTGGCCCCCAGCTCATTTGAGTTTGAGACCCCTGCTTTAAAGGCTATAACAGCTGCACTTTAACCCCCCGGTCTGGATAGGGTTAAAGTGCAGCTGTTAATAAGAAATATGCAAGTAAAAATATAATTAGTGTGTCAATATGGGGTGTGTATGAGGCATGTTTGCATTTTAGAAGGTTTGGAAAGCAAACCAACTTATTGAATGTTGCCGATTTTTAATTTAAGCAAAATAAAACACAAAATGCAAGGAAACCAATTCAGGGGCCATATTCTCAAAGAATCTTAAGGCTAAAAGTAGCTCTTAACAGTCAAATTTAGGAGGAACTCCTAAAAAAAAATGGGCGTGTCAGTCGTAAGTTTAGGACTCCTAATTTTTTGGGATAAGAGTAATTCACAAAACAATTTAGCGCTAAAAGTAGCACCTAAGTCTGGGACAGCTTAGGAGAAGTCCAGAGGACTTCTAAGTCACTAAGAGCAACTCCTAACACATCGCGATTGCATGCATTACGTCCTTAATCTTTCGAAACGCACGTGAAGAATCATTTATTTAAGCATCCATCATTAAGGAATGATTATGCAGCTTACAAGGAATGCAAACACACCACCAAAACCCGTGTTAAAATATATATGCACTTTTTCACAGTCAAGTTTAATTTGTGTACTTCCTCTCTTTCTAAATGTGCTCTCAAAAGTGCAATAAAAACGGTGCAAAGATACTTTATTATTCCACCGCGAATCTTGTTACCGTTTCATTTATGGCTTGTGATATGCGCTGCAATCGTAACACAGGAGAACAGCGGAGCACATCACACAGATTACGCCCACCTGTCACGCATCAACCAATCGCTGATGTAAATGCAAGCAGGCTCGTGCATGAGAGCTGACGTCAACCATAGCAACACAACTTTTATTTTAGTCTAAGAGTTGCCTTTTATCCTAGCTAAAAGTAGGTCTCAGAGGCATTGTGAATTACTTTTAAGAAATAACTCCTACATAAAAACTTTTAGTGCAGTTTAGGAGTACTCCTAAAGTTAAGATAAGATTCTTTGAGAATACTGCCACAGATGTTCCTTGGCAGTAAATGTGCAAGTATTGAGATCAACACTTAGAGCTGTAAAGCTTATGTTTAAGCCAAAAACTGTGATCATGGAAAGGTTTCAAATGGTCCAGACCACCCTTAGGAACATGTTACTTACAGAAGATACACTTAGTGTACGAGAACCATGGCATAATATTAAGAGGGAGGTTAGGAATAGGTTAAGAACTACTTAGCGATAAGAATGTTTTGGGGAACTAGGCCCAAGTTGATTCAAACAATGCTAAGTCCGCCCAGCCAGTGGCGTAACAAGCCAACACTGTGACCTTAAGCAAGACTATCTAGATGGGCCCCCTAAGCACAATGTCTACGAATGCCAGAGAAGTAGAGTGAAACAGAAGTAACGGCCTAGAACAGGCTAATCGTAACGTTACTAACGTTACATTAAAGACGCCAATTTGTGACACCGCATCATTCATTTGCCTAAATAAAAGTTGAAAACATTGGTGACGGCGCACCATGCACAATGAACTTAGTAGCCCATACTCTTACTTTTGTGCAGTCCTTGTCCGATTCAAGTCAAATTGGCTCTTTCCCGATTCTTCTTTTCCACATATGGAAGCTCTCCACTCATCCATATAACAAAATCCTTCACAAGGTCTAATAGTAAAAATTTTCGAAAGTAGCCCAGCCATTTCTAGTGACAGAAACTTTCATTAATTTAAATGAGAGATACTGATACGTTACAGAGATACATATACGTTACAGATATCCTGCTATACTGGGATCTTCACTCGTTTCCAAAAACATGCCTCTGTGTTTATATTTGGACTCATCGCTATCAACTCAACTGTGCACGTAACATCAATGCGCAGCTTCATTAGGCTCCCATAGGCTATCCCACAATCCCCAGTATATGAAATTAGACTATCAAAATACACGTTGTTGTTCACTTCGCTGATCACTATGTATTAAAAATAATTTAAATACATTTGCATATAGCTTACATTGGTCGACTTAGTTGGGTAATATTTCAGGTGTCACCATTAGGTGGGATGCAGGTCAAATTATGTCACGGTCCAAATGTCATAAAAGTATGAGGAAATTTATTCACAGGATAAAATTAAAGGAAAATACCGGAGTAAGTTTAAGCATAGCCCTGCTGCCCTTAAGCATAGCCCTGCAGCCTTTTATCGTCGTGGGCCCTTAAGCATCTGCGAAAAACATAACCTCCTTGGCCGAGATAGTTAACATGTAGATGTTCTGGGCCTCTCATCTAAGCCTTCCACGTGGGGCGTGAAAATTCTCTGCTTTCCAAAGCGGGGAATGACAGAAAAAGTTTGAGAACCACTGGTCTAAGAAATGCGAGAATGCCAAAACACATTTCCAAGTTGGAAGTGTGGTGCCAGAATTAGGTCTATGCGTAAACAAATGGCCTGTTGATTGACCAGTGGTCAAAATCATTTCATATCGGCCCTAAGTGCCAAAAAGTTTGACAACCCCCCTAATATAATGTACATATTGCATGCTCTATATTGCATATTCTATTTTTTATATATTAATAAGACCAGTTTAGTCAGATAGCACAACACCTTCCACTGCATGTTTGATGTGTTACTTAAGCGTCTTGAGCTGCATTTAGATAGCCAAATCTATACTTCACATTATACTAGATAAAATAACTTAAAAGTAATGCAACAGTGGTATAACGCCTTACATTTTCAAAACAGTAATATTGTAATGTATGTAAGGGATTACTTTAAAATGTAGCTAACAAGTAATAAATAACGCGTTACATTTTTGTAGTAACTTGCCCATGACAGGTGTTGTTTTACTGGGGAATCCTGTCAGTCAGTCAGAAAACAATTAGCTACTTCATTTCTCCGGGTGACCATGTTATTGTGAATGAAAACATATCATTACTTTGTACTGATAATTGTTTTTTGTTTATGTCATTTTGTTACTCACAAACATTTGTCAGGTGCATCTTTGCTCAGCATTGAAGATACGGAAGAGGCCAAGTTTATTAATGAAACGCTGGCGCTACAACAGGACACATATTCTGCTTTCTGGCTTGGTCTTTATAGAAACCTGAAAGGTAAATACTAGTGGTAGCAAAATGACTGTTCCAAAAAAAATTAACTCAGATTAAAAAAATCTACTCAAATTAATCCTGATGGATATGGTTCCACTTTCATGGTATGTATTGTGTTCAATTTCAGATGGAAAATAGCTAGGCTTTTAAGTCAAACTAGACAAAGGTTATGGCCTAGCTCCTGAATGTCCAACAACAGCAGGGTTGATGTTTAGGAAATCTGTGGGGGTAGTTGTGATTTAAAGTGATTAATCACGATTAATCATGGCAAAATTTTGTGATTGATCAGATTATTTTTTTAATCGTTTGACAGCACTAGTAAATACCATTTTAGATTATTGTTGCACATTGTTTCCTGTGAACAACAGATAAATACATACTTTCCAGAATAATCAAATACGTTCTGGACACAGGTCAGTGGCACTGGCTGGACAAGAGTGTAGTGGACTATACCAACTGGGCAGAGGGGGAGCCATATCCTTATGCTGCGGGTGCGATCTCAACAAGAGACTTTAAATGGAAGACTTATCCCAATTACAGACATCTGCCGTATATCTGCAAAAAACCCAAAGGTATGACTTTCTTTTTTATCAATTTACTCTACAGAGGCTTGTTTTACTGCCATAACAAGTAACACAACATGCATGTGTGCAGTAAATTACCCAATGCCCAATTACCCAATTACTTTTGAACTTAAAAAAAAATCTCAATGTATGATCACAATCAATTGGATTTTACAGACCCCAGGAAGACTAGCAAACTGCTAAGTCACAAGCTAACGGGGATCCTTTAATAAAACTAAATTAAAACAATTAAAACAGGTACTTTGTACCCCTTATTTTTAGTCAATCTTAAGTCAATAGGTGTGTCCGAAACGGGAAGGTAGTCTTCACTGTCTACGTTACCAAGTCACCCGCACCCTCCTTTTTGATGATATGGATGTGGCCACCCTAGCTAAAAACTTTGTTTCGGACGAGCCAGTTAGCAAATAGACTTTTCCGAAAGGAACTCTTTGCCAAGCCCTGTATAGTTACAGTTGCCATTGTCCCACAAACTTGACTTTCACTTGACCTTTTTTTTCACCTTTTACAATGGAACTGTATGGAACTTGTATATCACCAAAAATGTACCTCAGCTCATAGACACAGCAGACAGTAAGCTGGTAGGGGGTACTTTTTCAGAAGCGCCACCCCCATTAACCAAGACTCCAAGGATCTATTACACCCACCAGTAATGCAGACAAAAGTACCAAGGCTAAGGAGATTGCTAAGGAGATTGCATACAAGCACAAATACATTCAATTAAATTAATAATCACATCACAACAGCTATTCAACAATAGCTCTAAACCAGGGATGGGCAATTATTTTGGCCGAAGTGCCACATTGGCATTTAGATTTTCACTAACGGGCCGGGTGTTAACCCGCCAACCGGTTGGTCAAGCGGTTGATGCTGGTAAATTGGCTAGTCTCAAACCAGTAGCCTCACTTTCTTCAAGGGACATGTTAACATGCAGGGTTAAAAGGGGGATTTGTATATCATGACTACAACAAATTTGATCATTTAGGCCTATAATCTAAGTCTCCTTGGCTAAAAGATAAATTATTCTACTTTGGAAAGGCTCCACGGGCCGGTTTAAATAGCTCAGCGGGCCACATGTGGCCCCCGGGCCTTAGTTTGCCCAGGCCTGCTCTAAACTATAGCAGTATTAAGGTGCGGTATGAGATGCTTTTCTGAAGCACTTACTAAATTGCTTACCATCTTCACACCTATAGAAAAAATCATTTTAAGCAACCAGTGATTATATCTATCAAACCCAACAGAGGTGGACTTCTTAAATATATATTTTCACTTACCGAAATAATTTTTCCAGGATCTCCAAGCCTACTTTTAATAAACAACATTAATACTGTTTGTATTTTCCTTTTCAGATCCATTGCCTGTAATTCCTACTGGTAAGTTACTGACACAATGCCTTTTAGCATTCGAAGTGTACCAGGGATAATAGGCAATCATTTTAAGACAGAAGCAGCCCAACATAAATAAATATGTCAAATCCATTGCTCCATCATTTTACACGTTCATATTAGCTAACTGCAAGGTAAGCTTTTTAGTACTGACAGTTGACTTACTGCACCCCTGAGCGAAGAGTCAAGAGCATCAACAACAAAAGATAACCAAGCAAAGAAACACAGGAAGAGGTGGATATAAATTAGGCAGGCAATTTCAAAAGAACAAGGAACAGGTGAACACAAAATATGGCGGGAAAAAAACAAAGACGGGAAGTGGGGGCGGCGCATAGCACATGGTTGATCAAAACAAAACACACATGGTTAAGTACACAGTCTGGCCAACTGGGGGTTACAGGTAATTAGAGTCCGTCATGTCAAAATACATAATCTTGACAGTTACAGCTAGCGCTGGGCGGTATACCGGTTCAAACCGAGAAGCGTTTTTTATTTCTGTCATGATATGAATTTTTCATAAACCGGCAACACCGGTTTAAATAGCCCTAAACACTTCCGGAACGCAGATGCGGTAAATTGTTTCACAGGTGACATCTTTCATTGTTGCACTGCCTAAAACGCATCGAAGAGTTAGAGAATGGAGAGTGAGAGCAGAGACGGTTTATCAAACAAAACACAAAGCTTCCTCATGAATAAAAGTTTTTTTAGTTGTGCATAGAGAAATTACATCTTTACTTTCATTATCTTCAGTCAGTCTAACTTTAGTTCGTCAGTGATGTGGACTGAGCCTGTGGTTACCTTAGCAACGGTAAACAAATTGAGCGCCTACTTTCAAACTTTTGTCTACCTTGCTGATTATACACATGGAAATTTGGTGTGGTTGCAGAAATAGACTGTCGGGTCTGCTGCTGCGTAACTCGTAACCTATAAAGCATTAAATGTATAGATAGGCAACAGAAACATACGACTAGTAGGCTATATTATAATGTCTATCGGTTTTAGTGGGACTGCGCATTAGAATCGTTGATGTCAACATTCCATACGTCCTTGCGATTAAAATTCTGACATGCCAAACTTTTTATCATGGGGTTTTTGATCGTCTCAGACAAAACAATCGTAGGTCGCAGACATGTCACATTAAAGGATCTATTTTTTTTTTTTAATAAAAGATTCAGCATTTTTTCTGCAACTGCCATGGCAGGTGATTCCTTCACTTGTCCCACCCTCTGAGTAGGCTACTGGCAGAAGTCTGGAGATCCCTATGAGACTCTTTTCTACATTAGAATATAATTTCCTTTGTAGTGACATCTATTTCATGTCTTGCATTGAGGGAGAGCACTGTAGTAATAGGAAACTGTACATGTGAATTAATTTATAGATATATTAAGATAAATGTAAATTCATTTTCACTGCTTCATGAAGGCTAATGCATGTGATTCCCTCTCATAGTGCCCTTAGAAAACGGTCCACTTCATGTGACCACGGGAAGAAAAAGAAAAGAAAAACCGTTAAATAACGTGAACCGGACTAAATCTGAAAAAAAAAAAAAAACCGTGATGTTGAATTTTGGTCCAATCGCCCAGCTCTAGTTACAGCTACATGTTTTGAGTTGTCGTTAAAGACTCACATGACCATTTCCTTATCTGTTTGGGTCTTAAAACGGTCATATTGAGCACCATTTGATGCATCACTCCCACCTACAGGATAAACTAATTCCCACTTAAACTTCACCATGTGGTAAGATGCAACTGTTTTAAAAACAAATGCTCCAGTTACCCAATAGAAGTGTCAAAGATAACTTACAACGCATCATCAACCATCACGAGAAGGCTAGAGCATGTCAAAAAAAAAACACGGGGATTTCCCGAAACTTCTAGAAACTATGTAGTTGGAACGATGTAAGTTGTAACTAATGTCGTTTGGACGAACATGGAACCACAGAACTTCAATTGTTTTGGAGGGCCTGGAGCCAGTGTTGGGGAGTAACGAGTTACATGTAACAAAATTACGTAATTTAATTACAAAACAAAAGTAACAGTAATCAGTTACTGTTACTTTGAAAAAATGTGTAATTGAATTACAGTTACTTCAAGAAATATTCAGAATTACAATTTCAGTTACATGATCCCAATATCATCTACAGAAACATGTCAGCTATGTTAGTACATTCCACTACAGCTAAAAGACACTATTCTAATATAATTGTTTCTACAGTACCATCATGTTGGCAACACCACTCACTTGTTACAGGATCTACAGCGGTCTAAGTTGCAGTAGCAAGGAGGCCTGACTGTCAGACAGAAACTAGAACATAGGCCTGTAGCCCATTGCTGGATATAAAAATGAGCTCTATTGATCAGGTGCATACATACTGCATGAGCAATCTCAGACAAACAAACACCTGCTTATTCAGTGATGTTCACCAAGTAGCCTATTTTAACTATTTATTCGGAGTGAACTCTGACACTGCTGTGGGAGTTAAAAAGGATTTTGTTATTGTCAGAGTTGAATAATAGGCCTATGTGACAGTTAACATTGCCAGGATTCAAAAACTCAAAATTGCTTGACAATTGAAAAAAAAATGTTAAAAAATGTAGAAATGTAATAAAAAAGTAATCAAATGCAATTAGTTACATTACTTTATTAAAGTAATCAAAATAGTTACACTACAATTACGTTTTCTAAGGGGTAACTTGTAACTGTAACGCATTACATTTCTAAAGTAACTTACCCAACACTGCCTGGAGCCTGGTGTCCGTTTCCCAAAAGCATAGTTGGTAACTTAGTTGCAACTTAGTTCGTTGGCAGAGGGAAATTGCATTGCAACTTAGTTAGCAACTTAGCAACTTGCAAACTTAGTTAGCAACTATGCTTTTGGGATACGGACGCCAGTTTCCCAAAGTCATCATAACACTACAGTCAATTGTCCTCGGTGCACTAGGAGATACATCCAACACCCTGTAAAGGGCATTTATTCATGTTTAAAAGTTATTCATCAAAAGTCTCTGACCGGTTCCCCTTTAACACTCACTCTTAGCGCAGAGAGAAAACTTGAAAGATATGTACGAATCCACATTTCTGGCATCAATTTGTTGTCATTTGCACTTATTTGAGTACAAAAACTGTTTAAGGTAAAGGTTAAGAATGGTCCAGACCCCTATGAATATTTGACTCACAGAAGATATACTTAATGTTTGTTGGTAGTCGTGGGAAAGGTTAAAGGAGAATTCCTGTCAAATTTCAACAAGAGCTCTATTGCTCAAGCTACACGAGATTAGCCAATACATTTTCGTCCAACCATATAGTTTTCCTTGGACAGAGAATAAGCCCTGACAGTTAACCCAATGGGGCAAGTTTTCAAAACTGCTCAGCATCTAAACATGCACCAAATGTCACCCCACAAGCTATGTAACATCATGCAGACCTCCGCCAAGGCAATGTGGTCACAGACACAATATAAATTCCAGATCATGTTCTGGATCACCGATCGCCACCAAAATCGAATCAGTTCTTGCTTGTCTCAATATACATATTTTCCGAACATTTCATCCAAATCTGTGCAATACTTTTCAAGTTACCTGCTGACAAACAAACAGGCAGACAGACAAACCAACGCGACCGAAAACATAACCTCCTTGGCGGAGGTAAAAATACTTGAAAATCAATTGTCAATAACGCTGGCGGCTTTACAAATGTCTGCATGCCATGCGCAGCACTCAAACATTTGGTCAAGGAGAGTATTGTGGTCATTCTTCCTTGCAGGGTATTGGCTTTCAGTCTGCTAGTCCCGGCCGACTGCAGAGATACAAAATAAGGTTGAGTCATTCATTATGCGGTCATTGACTTTTTTCTAACCCTTTTCTTTTCAGAAATCCCATCTGTGGAGGCTCACCGTGTGTTCACAGGGCTGGCTATTGCTGTTGTTTTTACTCTGGTAACTGTGACAGGATTTGCATCTTTTAGCTTCTACAAAGGTTACAGACCAGTTCTACCAACTTTGGCTGCTTTTGAGAACCCAATGTATTTCAAGTCTTCAAAGCCAGATATTTCTGACAACAAGAATTTGGTCTCCAACATAGAGATAGAGCCCATTTCATCAGAGTAAAGAATAAACAAGATAATAAATATCACGAGTTTGGTGTAACTGCAGTGTAGTGGCCTCTACCACCATTTATCAATGGAATACTGTTTTCTGATTGGCTGTCAGGGTGTCCGTTATGTCTAGATAACAGGACACCTATAACGTTTATCAGGTAAAAAAGTTTCACCAGCATCAATGCTCTAAGAATGCAGACTTGTGGATGATCTTTCATATGAAAATAGTAGCCCAAGCGAACAGGTTAACTTCTTTCAAAACAGAGTCACATGTTTCTTTTTGTGTTAAACACTTGCTTACCGTCTATACGTTTTAGTTGCAACCCGATGATAAGTGTGATGAGGACCTTCCAGGTGTCCAGATATAATGTAATAATGGACTTGGCGGAAGCTGGCCGTCTTCGCCTCCACCTCGTCTATTATTACCTTATATCAAGACACCTCGGCTGCCGCTATCCCTCACGTATCTGATCATTCAACTATTGTGATATTGAATTCATGGCCACTTGTGACACATCAGGTCAACATTCCAGGACTAAGCCATTTCAAACTCTGCATGTGTAAATTAATTGAAATTGGTGATGTGAGAGATGGCAAACCAGATTTGTGTAGTGCAGAATGTCCATGCCTCTTTACCGAGTGTAGTGCTTTGTAACTTCCACAGTTTCCTATTGCACATTAATGAACAGTGCATAAAATATTGTATGTACACAAGTGAGGTTGTGTACATATGTAAAGATGGAAGGGGAAAATGGTGGTTTGATTACATTGATTCAAAATTATAGATTGTAAGTTACAATTTGCAACACTACACTAGAATGTATGTGTTCATTATTTTTTTTGATGATTTTTTTGTTTCCCTTTTAAGATTCTACTGATCAAAATAAATTTTTTATACAATTACTATTAATGTGTTTGTGTTTTCACTCAAATGTTTGTGTTTCTGTTTTTACTTTTGAGTTAGTCATAATTTTTAGGACAAGGTGAAATTGAATAACATTTAAATTTGAAGATATAATAATGATTGTAAACATGCAGAAGCGAAATGTATTGGTTGGGATGGTGGTGGGTTGTTAAGTAAGTTATGGCTTAGTAATTCTAGTCTGTGGTGAAGAAATTAATCTGATTGTGCAATGCCACAAAAACTAGGAAGCAACATTTCCTTATTTACAGTTAGGCTTTCAGCGAGCATAGTGGATTTCTCAAGAAGATGAGCTGCAAAACAGTGCTGAGAAAGCAAAATTTAATCCTACAGTTTGGAAACACTATAACACACACAGACACAAAATGGCAATGCAATTTTTAATTTGGCAGATGCCACTTACACGGTGGTAAGTGGCAATTCATTAGTTCACCCTATCAGATTTCTTGATAGTGAGTGTCGGGTATGGCCTGAACGAATGAGAGAAGCTGACGCTGAGATGCTTGATGTAGTGGTAGGTAAGGAGGGTCTAATCTCCTGCATTTGGGCTCCTACTAAATTATATTTAATAAAACACCCTTAGTTTTTGAGCTGATGGACATAGCAAATGTGGCTATTTATACTCAGGTGACCTCTATGGCATAGCATAGACAAGCACCCAGGTGTCTAGCTTACAATGTGATTTACTTTGGATGGATGATGAGGATTATGATTGTTGTTATAAGGTGGAGTAGTAGCAGCAATGGCAGTAGCATTGGGTGTGTGTGTGGGGGGGGGGGGGTGAATATGTGTTTACGCAATTCCTGGAGAAAAAAAAAAAAGAATAGCCTTGTCAGCTACTACTTCTAAAAAATGTTGACACTTGTTCAGATGACACATTCAGCAGTTCCAATTCTTATAAAGACCCACCCTTGAATGTGTCATTTTCAGTCTTGACTTGGGTTCGTGGAGCACTGATTCATTCACACAGGCAGTGCAAGCAGATGTGTGCTACAATGAAGACACCAGCACTGGTGATTACTTTGCTCTTACATGCTACACTGTGTTCCAGTCAATCAGTTATCCCTGTGCAGGATTGTACTGTGGACCTATAGTAGTGTATACCTTGTATGTTGGACTGAAACTCAGTCAACCGAAGTCAATCATGCTAATGTTATCAATTGAAGCTATGACCAATTTATTGATATTTTTAGTTTGATATTTTGTTTATTATGTTAGATTGTAAAGTTAGATGGGCATTCTACTGGTTTGGCTAAAGTAAACTTTAAAAACACTTCGTTCATTGGCCAACAGAGAGTAATTTTTTCACGTATGACAAGAATGTGAGCAAAGACTCTCAACCTCTGAAGCTGTTTTACTCTGATTCCAACCTACTGAGGAGGAGACAGAGCAGGCCTGTTGTGGTACACCTGTGATGAAGCAAGTGATCTCCTAGTCAGACATAGGCCGCCCATAATACGGCTGTTCATCTGTATTCATGGTCTGGAGACGGTCTTCTGGGGAGGGTTTACATCCGTTAACAGACAACCGGCCAATAAGCGAAGCTGATTAGTCGAGCTGTCCAATCATTTCAATGATAATCGCATCAGGTTAAAGAACCTCCGGACCATGAAAACGGATGAACAGCAGTATAATGGGCGGGCTATGTCAGGCTAGTAATCTACTCTGAAGGGGACATCATTGCTAAATCATTTACTGTAACTGTTCAAACTTCTCAACTACTTATCTGTTCAACAATTCAAACTATCAAGTCATCAATTAGGCCTCCAGTCATCTACAGTACATTTGTTGCAACTATTACATTTACTGAAATTATTGGCAACTGCAGTTTGTATTTTCATGCACTCGTAATTTCCCTGAATTACTTTTAAGTGTTTTTCCTTCTTGTCCTTTGGCTTCTCCATTATTTACCCACATAATGCTCATATGCGAGAGAGAGAGAGAGAGAAAGAGAGAGTGAGAGGCAGGTCTGTGGGAGTGGGTAATGTGTCCACTTATTATCCTGTGGTCTTGCAGTCATGTCTAAAGGCAACACTGTGGAAAACGTCATTGCATAATTCCACTGTAATGGTTTTGCCTTGTGCTTCAAGGTCTGCATCATTAAAATGGTTGACATCATGTTTACTGTAACTCCATTTTGCTGTCAAATAATTATCTTTGAGTGTAATTATTAAGGCGAGTTATGTGTTTTTTGTTCATTTATTTGTTTGTTTTTTTCTTTCATAATTTGTTTTTTGACACTGACACCTATAAATGGATTTTATAGAAAGTTGTTATTTGAAACCTTCCCTCACATCAAAAATCTTTGAAACCAAGGTGTGCACATTACAAACTTTGATAAAATTTTCAACACAGTTGGCTTAAAGAGCATTTGATTTCTGTCCAAGGCAAGCCCCATCTGTCCCACTTCAGTATGATGTCTGTGAGCTAGCCAGGAAGTTAGTTCTGTCATAAGATGTAGGAGAGGGAAAGTTCTAAGAGCATAAATTTATAAACTCACCCAAAAGCACTTGTGCACATGTCCACATGAGCATGCAAACTCTGGTGCACATCAGCAAGTTCCTCTCATCGCATCAGCAGTTTATGATTCTTTTGAGGGTAAGTGTAACGGGTACCGTGGCAACTGGACTGAACAGATACATTCCTGTAAGACAGGAGAGAAACAAGGAGACAGTGTTTCAGGTTCAGGATCTCTGCTAGCCTGACAAACCACACCATCACATGAACTAATGCATTGCATGCATACAGACAGACGTTCCTTGCATTAATAGATAGATGTACAGTATAGTCTGGCGACGAGTGATAGACCCTCAGGTTAAATGGCTAAAACTAATTAGCTTAACTAGCAACTGGCAAGCGATTTAAACAACGCTAAGCCTGCCAAATAACTCCCTGTCCATGTAACGTTGTGATTGGCTAAACACCACGATGTCTGAATAACGTTACAACCTAGAGCAGGGGTCGGCAACCCGCGGCTCTTGAGCCGCACGCGGCTCTTTAGCACCCCCCTAATGGCTCAATGGAGGTTTTGCAAAAATGTGTGAAAATGGAAAAAGAACTTTTTTTTTTTTTTTTAAATATGGCTTCTTAGGGGGTAAACATGAGACAAACATTCTTTTTAAGCCAGCTGCTTTTTAATCGCAAACTGCGTTACTCCTTTGCGATTGTAATTTATTTAATCTCTGACGCTGAGTAAGGGAGAGAATTAAAAGATTGTTTTATTTATTTTTCTCATTTGCACTGACTTAGGCTAAAAATTGGCATTTGACTTACCTTTTAAAAAGGCAGCCGTTTTATTTGTATAATTGCAAGCTGCGTTTTAACGACAGGCAGCTTTTTTTGCGCTCTGATTGTTATTGAACAGTAGTTTTATTGATATTGACGTTGAAGAGAACATTTAATTTTCACACTGGCTGAAAATAGCATGAGGCTATGCACTTTTAACCAGTGCAACAAAAACCACACTATAATATTGTAATGGGAGTTAGGCTAAACTTGAAGCAGCAATAGGCCTATCGTACATCAGTAGTCACGTGGTGCGTAATTCTCTCAAGGATGCGCTGCAGGGAAAATAAACATTTAATCATGAATGTTCATTTTGTATTTGTAGCCTACTTAGTCATTTTAATAGTAGACATACAGCTTATGTATTGGCAGTCTATGTTGCCTTATATAAGGCTTTTAGATTTTAGCGGCTCCAGACAGGTATGGTTTTTGTTTTTTTGGGCCAATATGGCTCTTTGAACATTTTGGGTTGCTGACCCCTGACCTAGAGCATAAACAACTCAGATAAACAGCTCAGACACAATCAAGGTCTGACCTATGGCTCATTGCTAGTGCAAATTCAATTTGCTACCGCTAGAGTGCATCTAGGGTTCTAAGCTACATCTCTGCAGCAATTTATTAAATATTTGCTTTAGCAAATGTCTTTCTGTTGTCAATACTCTTTTTATGATACACATATTACATATTCAATGTATTTTTAACATTCAATGAATTTCAGTGTTCCTGTCATTATGACTGACAGACTTACAGTAGGCCTATATCAAAATGACTTCAATAGTCAATGGTAATATTAAACCAGCTTAAAGTTCAGGATACTCCCATTTACTGTGTTTCTATCAATACAGTAGGCCTACTGCAAAGCATAAGTAGAACCAATATTTGAATTGTCTACTGTGACTCTAAAGCAATTTTCAAACTATAACAATTTCTTAGCTGTAGGCCTACTCATTAAGCAAAAACTCATGGGGAATGGTGGGGAACTTGCACAAGCTAGGCTAACTTACACATTTCAACATGATGAGCTCATAAAACATAGGCCGCGAGCTAACGTTACATGCCCCATGTGTACCCCCACCTCCCAACAAAAATATACTTTTTTGAAAGGTCCGAATGTGTAGGCTACATTGAAAATTTTGGGATGCACTACCTGTTTTAGCCCATTTTCGCGTACTCATTTACGTGGGGAAAGTGTTTTAATCTTCCGTTACAAACTCATTTCAAATTAAGCCAAAACAAGGTCTTAAAGCAAATTACTTGGCTTAAACAGTTCACCCATATCTTAGACACATTCTTACATTGCTAATTCCTACTTTGATGATCTTTTAAACACATTAGCCAACCTGTGAGACAGGAGAGACACGAAGGGACAACATTTCTGATTCAGGATCTCTGCAACAGAAAACCCACATTGCACGCAGCTACCAAACACGGCCACAGCCAAACCCTGCCCCCTAATGGCCCGGAGCGAATACACCAGAATTTAATTCAAAGAGAAAAACCATATCAGAATGGGAAACTCCTGGGATACTATTTCCCAAATTTAATTAGTTGTTTTTTTTTCTTTCTTTCTTTCTTTTTTTAAATGGAATATGACAAGAAAGAGAGCATCAGTCTTAACAAATATAATTTCCCATTAGGCCTATAGACAATGTAATGTACACGTCTAACAGCAGCCATGTCCACTGGAACAATCCTTCCTAAAACGCATTAAACGTCTGTCTACAAAGGTATGAAACTCACCGAGTGGTCTGTGTTCACTGATATGCTGACATAAATATCACCGCAAAATTCTTGCAAGTTTTATTGAAGTTTGTAGTCAAACCCCACCGACTGCTGGGAAGTAATACGTCACACACAAAAAATCCAAAATAATGCTACCTGCTAGAAGTCATATTTTGCGGTGATATTTATGCCAGCGTATCAGTGAACACTACAGACCACTTGGTGAGTTTCATACCTTTTTAGCAGCCTTTAGGCTCCATTCAGACTACAAGTGGTGCGTTACCGTAGCAGGGCCAGAGTTCAGTAAGATACAGCTAGTCGAGGCAGACATTCAGGGCCATCGCAACAGGACAGGCAAACCAGGCTTGTCTAGGGCCCCTGGCTGAAAGGATCCCCCAAGATTGACTGTTTAATCATTAAGTAGTTTAGTCGGTGGTGTTTTTCAATAAAATATTACTTAAAGGTGGAGTTAGACAACTGTAAGTTCAACACAAATAATTATATTAGTGCAAGATGCTTGAACAATGTGGTTCATAAAGGTGTTTGGGAGGTGAAGGGCCCTCATATCCTTTTTGCTTGGGGCCCCCTCAGTTCCTTCAAATGGCCGAGCAGACATTATTACTGTAGAATAAGCCCAGATAGAGAGATGCAGTACCTGTAGCCTATAGCGGAGGGTCCTTGAATCACTTTGAATGGGCTTATCTTACATCATCCGCCATTATGTCCATTATGACCCTACATGGGAACACCTCCTCAAAAGCTGTTTATCACCCGGTTGCAACTCATGCGTACAGAGGCAATAAGCAGGTGTTTAAGTCGCTTTGAAACAGAAAAGACCCATGTGGCACAGTTTTAAAGGCAGACCTGCCAAGCCCTTTTTTTATTCTCCCCAACTCCCCTACAGTTGCTGATTCTATGCAGACATACAGCTTACAATCGATGTCTGGCAGCATTACACTTTACAGTAATAAAGGCTAAAGCCATGCTCCAGCATAGCGTGAGCACAGCATTGAGCATCATCACAGCTAACACTGCTTGCGCCTAAACACCTTGCCGCTTCTCTCCCCATCTCTGAGACTCCTAAGTGACTCTCCCGAGATCTCGTGTCTTGTGAGAACAGGACCATCGCGTCTCAGTGCGCTCTGTAAATATTGGAATTAGTTTAACTTCCGTTCCTCTCAGTGGCCTGCTATCTGTTTGGCTGACCTGCTAGTGGCTCTGTGTCGTATCTGAAGCACATTCATGTCACACTGAAACAATTGGATCCTGACAGCGAGGTGAGTTCTTCTGTCAGTGAGAAAAAAACTCTTCCAGTGACATAAATAATCGCCAGGGGATAAAATAACAGTGAGATGTGTTTCAATTTGCTGTCCCTTTCTCAGTAAATGGAGAGTTAAACAACGTAGCATCCACAGCCACATATACCGTTATGTTTTTCCTTTTATTTTCTGTGCTGTTTGTATCATAATCCAATCAATAGCAGAAAGCGAGTGTAAACGATAAAGCCTAGGCTTTCCGTTTATTCTTTTTTTTATCTGTCTCTTTCTGTTTGTTCAGCTTTGTCGGCCATGAATGGAGCCGTGGCTTCTGATGAAAATGCACATTTACCTGATCTCCTTCCTTTCATTGTCCCGCAGACAGCTGAGGACATACATGCTAAGCCGCTAGAGAGCTAGCCAGCCGTCACCATGGAGACAGACAGACAGATAGACAGGTTTGTGTGATGTGCTCATCCTGACCAGGTTGTCTACTGGGACCCCACTGACAGAGCACGAATTGGAGACCAACCACTTCTGGGCTCAATTTAGTCGTTTTCAAATGCTCGCTGCATGCTCGCGTCCTGGAGCACCCTCGAAAGAACAACGTCTGATGGAAGTGTAATATGCACCCTTGCACCAAAGATCAGGGACACATTCCTCTCCAAGCAAGGTCAAAAGCACGCTGAATAGAGTAAACATACTCAGTCGTAGGAGGTGCTTATGCTATGGTGATGTTGTTAGAATATGTAACGGGCCTTCAGCTCATGAGAAGGGAACCTCCACTGAGATTGAACATTGCTGTGGGGGGAAAAAATACCTTTTTTATCTCCGTGTCGATATCCTTTAAATTAATCTACGGACCGGCGGGCAGCCTAAGGGAGGACGTTTCAATCAAATACGGAGAATAGGCTGAATTTAACCTGTCAGTGCGTACACCTAAGAAGAAGGCAATCTCTTATTTCTGACATTAAAAAGGCAAACAAAGGATGACTAATCTGTCATTTTTAAAAAATCAACATTTTAATCATTCTCTGCATGGCATATTGTGCTGACAGCAGTCAGGAGCTTGAAAGGGCTCAATGTCTCTCTCTTCATCACAGTCATGAGAATTCATTGGGCACAGTTTGCTGAGAATATTACACCATTACACCATTGTGTCTAGATATGTAAGCCACACTATAAGGATCTGCAACAATTATATAGTGAGTGTGTGTGTGTGTGTGTGTGTGTGTGTGTGTGTGTGCGTGTGTGTTTGTGTGTGTGTGTGCGTGTGGTGTGTGTGTGTGTGTGTGTGTGTGTGTGTGTGTGTGTGTGTGTGTGTGTGTGCGTGCAAGTATGAACAGGAGGTGGGCAGTGAGTATGAGAATCAGTTAGCATAAAGACAAGAAAACAACAATACAAAACAACAACAACAACAGAGACCTTCAAACACCTGCCGACTAACAGAAAACATCAGCTGACAATAGCGAACCAACAGCTCTTCTAAAGGTCCTGCGGTACACCACCACACATACAGTAGTACACAAACACACACACAAACACACACACAGACACAGACACAGACGGAGATACATAAAAACAAGATGCATACTAGAGACAAAATTGCATTCTGACTCTGTAATGAAAGGAGATTGCAACCTCCAGCGCTGCGCAGCTTGGCGTTACCACCCGGGATGACTCCCGAGGTTAGCAATGTCACATTTTTCTTCCCAACAAGGGGAGAGCGAGTCAGGTTTATTACTTTTGGGAGCAGGGTCCTTGCCTTTATCTTCCCGAAAAAGCCTCATTATTATCACCCCGCCAAATTTACAGCCGGTTTCTGGCAAGAGCGGGGCCGTCTTGAGCGCCTGTCATCTCCCACCCTTGGAAATGCATTATTGATAGATGTATACTCCAATCATTCAGTGTGTACGATAGCAATATATCAGCTGTGCCGCTCCGCTCGGAGCCCTGCCACGCCGCACCACGCTGTGCTGTGCTGTGCTGTGCTGTGCAACACAGGCCCTCAGAGAGGCAGGCATGGGGGAGACTCCTGTACAGTGTCTCTCCACTGTGTGTGTGTGTGTGTGTGTGTGTGTGTGTGTGTGTGTGTGTGTGTGTGTGTGTGTGTGAGTGAGAGAGAGAGAGAGAGAGGGATACTACTGTGCTGTATCTCTCCATCTGCCTCCACATGGTGCTGGGGAAGGGGCATAAACAAGAGTCGGGGCAGAGAGAGAGAGAAGGGGGAGGAAGCAGAGGGAGTAAAAGTGTGTGTGTGTGAGAGAGAGAGAGAGAGAGAGAGAGAGTGTATTTATGTGTGTGTGTGTGAGAGAGAGAGAGAGAGAGAGAGAGAGAGAGAGAGTGAAAAAAAGTGTGTGTGTGTGTGTGTGAGAGAGAGTAAGGGGGAGGAAGCAGAGGGACTGAAAAAAGTGAGTGAGAGAGGGGGAGCAGAGCGAGTGAAAAGAGTGTTCGCGCGAGAGAGAGCGAGGCATGAAAGGAGAGAAAAGGTGAGATTGAATGGAAGGATAGACGCAATTGAGACGAAGAGGAAAAGGAATAGGAATAGGATGAAAGAGAGAGGAGAGGGTGGAAGGGAAAAAAATGAAATGAGAAAGCGTAGAGAGAAAGTGAAAGACTCCCGGGAGAGGAGGAGGATGTAAGGATGTGAGGAAGACTGAGAGAGCTAATGGAATGGATGAAAAACACACCAGAACAAAGACGTTAGAATGTTGGTTTGTCTAGCACTGTGTATGGAATGCCATCAAATGTGGCCTGCATCTGAAGATGTTGCACATGTTGTGAAGGAGGGCATAGAATAAGGAGACATGTTTACCTTGGCTAAATGAAGAGAGATCATGCATGGCCACAGAGCTGTGCTGTGTTAGGAACGTGTCGTAAACCATGAGGATGAATGTTCCACATGCGTATGTAAATCTTAGTTTGTACATACTGGTACATGCCCCAATGCAGATATGTAAATCTAGTATGTACACATACTGGTGCACTGTGCCCCGATACACTTATAGCAGGTCACTGCTTATTCATTACACATTCTTTGACCATATCACTGATGTAATTCCCTCTATCTTGTGGTATTATAGTCACGAGTGCACAGCAGAGACTGGCAGGTGATAAAGGGGACAAACGCAAGACAAAAGATGATTGATCTATCATGCAATAATGTGCTCTCAACACTGAAGGAAAAAAGACCAAATTTGAAAATGATTGAAAAATTTAAAAAGAGTATTTATTTCATAATTCTTTGGAAGACTAGAGAAGTCTTGTTTGAATACTACAATGAAATACCCAGACGCACTCTAGTGTGTCTACCTTGACCTTAAAACAGATAGTAAGGCCAACTGTCAGGTTTTGAAATTCTATCCCCTTTGTAACACATTGTTCAAATTACCTTGATGTTTTTCCCCCCTCGTAGCACATTTAATTTCAAAGGTGACAGTGCCACAGCCAATTTTCCCTCATAAAGGTTTCTCTGACAATGCCTGTCAGATTCTTTTGGAGATTGAGTCAAATTACTGTAAGAGAAAAACGCACGCGCACGCACACACACACACACACACACACACACACACACACACACACACACACACACACACACACACACACACACACACACACACACACACACACACACACACACAGTGTCCAGTCTCCAGTGTGACTTTGAGCAAATTTGGCCACACTCTAGTCACAGTCCCCCAATGTACGAGATCAAGGAAGGGAGACAGAGAGAGAAAAAAAAACGTATTTAATCATCATCATTACGTGAGCTCTGGGTAGAGTAATGGACACCTCTTATTTCTAACGAGCTAATTAGATGACAGGGTAATTACACAGCCAGATTGCTAAGGGTCTGATCAGGGGTCTTTGCCAGTACAATAGCACCAAATGAGATGTGCTCTAATAGTCGTTACCAAACTGTGGGTGCTGACAGCAGACTGCTGGTCAGTCTTTAAATAGGGGTTGTTAGTGTAATATAATACTGGAGAAACCGCAGAGTACAATAGAGAGGAGAAAGGAAAAGAACCGCATTGGAGACCCAGTCATGACCAATATCTGCTCCTCCAGTCTCTGATGGTGCTGTTGATAATTCAGTTGTTCAAACCAAGGGCATAGATGATGAATTCTGACCATGGTGGAATAGAATCCATGTTTAACAGTAACAAGATGACTGCTGACATTGTTGGAGCAGTAAAGGGAACTTATATTGGCTGAGCATTAATGATGCACGCATGGCCATAATAGATTAAGATTGTCTTCAGGAGCATTGATGATGACACGCACTAGCCTGATCATAATCAGCCCCTCAGTCTACGCTGCTCTACCTATACGTGGATCTGGAATCTCAGCTATTGAGAAATGATTGCTTGGTGGCCTTGTTTAAATCAAAAAGATCACCCTTGATGGATAGCTAGCTTATCGTATTTGTGCACTCCATAATGCATCTAATGCGAAAGAACGTGAGCGAATGCCAGACGGACTAGACACACAGAAACACATATGGAACAGATTCAGACTGTCAGGGCCGGTTCTAGCCTTTTTGGTGCCCTAGGCCAGTTTTGAGTTTTGCCCCTTTTCTAAAAGTATTACAAAAAAACTGAAGAAAAAAGGTAAGATGCCCCCCCTGATATTTGGTGCGCGACCGCCTCGCTTGTCTATGCCTAGAACCATCCCTGCAGACTGTCTGCACATTATTGACACACGCATGCCCATAACACAGATCAAGGAATCAATTCAGACTGCCCAGTGATAAAGGGAAGTGAAGGCATTAAATTCACGCAAACAAAATCTATAGGGACTAGCAATGAAAAAAATCTCCTACACTCTCTATGTACAACGCTATTGTTTCAAATCCATCTGCAAGTAGCGCTTCCCTGTCATCTAACTATAAGTTAGTTAGTAGACTGCCATCAAAACGACCTTGAAAATGCAGTAAGATATGCACATCAGTAAAATATTCCCATGTATAGAATACCTATAATATATGAGTAGAGTAGAATATTTATAGAATGCATATCATGTATGCGTAGAATATTCCCATGTATAGAATGCCTATAATATGTGAGTTTGCCTCACTGTTGTGTGACTACTGAAGAGGGCTCTCAGAACAGAACAGGTTTGGGGCTCCTGTAAGCTACTTGAGTCCCATTACTGTACATACAGTACTGTATTCTAGAGCAGAGAGATACCACATTCTAGGGTTTGCATTTTGCATTTGACCCTGTGTCTCATTTGAAGTTCATCAAAACCAGTAGTTTCTGGAGGCAGACATACACACAGATGGACAGACGAAGGGACTACATGCTAGTACGGTAGCCCATCAGACCCAAGAAACAGACCCCAAAAGTAGATGAAAACTAAAGCATTTCCAAAGGCTGAATTTGAAAAGATACGGCAGTCGTATTCATTTATGTCCCACTCCCCAATGTGATAGGTTAGTGGTGCTATACATACAGCCTGCATGTAAATAGTATACAGCACTGTATGTCACACATCCATTGCACTCTACATATACTGTGGATGAGGTGTGATCTTGGGGCAGGCAGTCATGTGTAGAGTCTGATATATGAGCCCAAGAGGGGCGGGTTGCTGTAGCACATAAGGTGCTATTGGAAAAGAAGGGGCAGGCCGAGGAGCAGAGGATGCCTATAGTGTAGTTCGCAGAGAGCACAGACACTGATGGAGACATACTGTATGTTTGTGCTTGTGCTGCTCCCAGTGGCTTGGGTAAATGTGTCTGGAACGGGCATTGCAACAGGACAAGCAAATCAGGCAATTGTCTAGGGCCCCAAACTGAAAGGGGCCCCTTAGATTGACTGCTTACTGTACATTCTATCAGATAGGCTGACTGATTTCAGCCAAAAACAATCTTGCACCAAATGATGGATATTGTTTGTAGTTAAATGTTACGTTATGTTATGTTAAACATCACATAAGTCCATTGGTGATTTTCAAGGTTGATGGAGAATTTTAGATTTGATAATGATTAATCGTTTTTGTTGTTTTATTTAGTTGGTGGTGTTTTACAATAAAGTATGACTTTAGGCTGGAGTTAGACTACTGTAAGCCCAATACAAATGTTTATATTAATGAAATAAGCTTGATACATTAATGCTGGTATTTTCCCAGGTAAGGTGCTTAAGTCCAAAAAAGTGCTCAACTCCATGCATTTCAGCCTGCACTAAGCACTTTTTTGCACTTAAGCAGCTGGGAGAATGCCACCCTTAGCAGACACTTTTATCCGAAACTACATGCAGTTTCTCCATTCTGGGCTAGTCTCCAATAGAGCATTTAAGGGTTAAGTGCCTTACTCAAGGTCACAGCGGTGGCAGCCAGGATCTGCTACTCCATCACGGCCCGTGAGATGTGGTGGTCACTGTGCAGCCTCATCTTCTCTTGGTGTGTTTTCATTGTGTGTGAGAAGGTCACTAGGCCCTCAACTATTCCTTTCTGTTCTCTGCTGATCAGGGGCACTGCTAGAAATGTTGGGCCTTATGACAGAAAATTATATTGGTCCCCCCAAGCATTGATTTTAATATTAACAAAAATTCTCTAGGCCCCCCTGTCAGTGCCAAGCCCTTACAATCATCCTAAACTAATTCTGAAGCATTTAAACAAAAGATTGTGTAGCCTTCATTATGTGGAAACACATTATTATTTTTGGTTCAAGAAATGTTAAAGGCTTTCCCCTTGTATAAATGTTAAGATGCTTCTGTCGTACCTAATCTTGGAGAATAAAATAAAAGCATGGGAGGTAAGTAGTAGGCATTTCGGTTGGCAGTATTTTCCAGCAGCTTAAGTATTTGTTTCCAAACACATCAAGGACTTCCTGTTCCAGCATTCCAACAAAACTTCACTGAAAAACGTTTTTGTTTCTTCAGCAAAGAAGGCTTATTCTGCCAAGATACCTCAGCTCTACCTGTGATTTATTTGTTTATTAATTCATTTTTTTGGTCTTGTTTTAATGAAGGAGCTAGAGAGCGCCTGTGCATGTTACCATAGCTACAGCCATATCTGATGTGGTGTGTGCTGTACAGTGAACTAACAACAGAGGCTATTAAACAATACAAGCAGGATGTGCAGTAAACCACCATCTTGCGGGCTCAGATGGCACAGGACTTATTAGACTGAATGATTAACAGGAGTTATTTCAGATCTGGGACAGGTATCAAAGGAAATTCAATTCTAAGGTATAATTGAGCCCCCTCCACCACCCACACTCACTCATCGTGTGTGTGTGTGTGTGTGTGTGTGTGTGTGTGTGTGTGTGTGTGTGTGTGTGTGCGTGTGTGTGTGTGTGTGTAGTGTGAGTAGTAATCTGATATCTCTCTCCTGCAGAACACTTGAGTATTTGAAGGACCCTTGAAATGGGCTCCAATCATCCTGTTGAAACAGAGTTGAGAGCCACTGTACTGTAGGTGTGGATGCTTGGTGTAATTGTGTCTATTCCTGAGTTGTGTTTGGTGATGCTTATGCAAGGGTGATCCATCCTCCATCCTCCCCGTGAACAGCTGTTGTATGTAAATAAGGCCAGCTGCCTGCCTCTTCACTTCTTTACAGACTTTTGCCTTCATCCAACAGCCCTATACGCCCTATACCTTGATTATAGAGACTTACAGTCTTTGGACAGGATGGTGAATGTAATCTGAAGAAAGATTTAGTTCAAGAATTTCAATGTCAACAATATACTGTATGTCAAGGTTAAAGTTTTTTTTTAATATCATTTTTGACCATTTCTTTCTCTTTGAAAAGCCATTGATTCATTTTTGATCAGAGAAGCGTGCAGCCTACAAATGCATTCTTGTATTCCTCTTTTGATTTCTGTTCCTAATCTTTTTCCATTCCTTCAATTCTCTCCTCTCCTCCTCCTCCTCCTCCTCTCCGCCTGTCTGACTCATTGTCATTCTCCGCAGTGCCAAACTGTTTCAGCTGAGGGACTCATGTCAGGCCGTTTGCCACTGAGACAATGCCTCAGATTCAAATCCCCATTGCCGAGATGACCCCAGGGCCTCACCAGGGGCACCAGAGGAGCACATCGGAGCCGCTTTCATGCAAAGCACTTCACAGACCAAAATAAAATAAAATAAAATAAAAACAAAAAGCTGCAGATCTCTTGACAGGGATTTGATGTTGTGTCAACAACACTGATTGTTCATGTCACTGCATGGGACAAATGACGTCACGCTGGCAAGCACACTGTCTGTGGAAGAAGGCTGGATGGGGTTTCAAACACAGGCAGCAGCCAAGGCTATTGGCATGATGAGACTATCATTGAAATCATTGGAAGGGAAAGAACTGTGTGGTTGGTAGGGCTGGGGCTAAAAATGAGAAAGGGGAAGTAAAGCATATGGATTTGTGGGGGAAGATGCATGCTGGGCTGTGTGTGTGTGTGTGTGTGTGTGTGTGTGTGTGTGTGTGTTGGCTGCTTCCAGATGATGGGGGAGAGGATCTGAGAAATGGAGGAGTTTATTAGCTTGGTCATAACCAGCCCCACGGTCTATGCATCACTTCGTACTAGGGTCTGGGATTCCGAGAGATGCATCCTAAGCAAACGATGCCAATGAATGACCAGAATCCCAGACGGAGTACTGAAGGGAGATGAAGATTGAGTGGAATTGTGTAGGAAGGCAATTGCCAGGCAAGACGTTTGAGAGAAATGACCCCCAATTGACATCAAAATCTTTTGCGGTTGCAGTACATACGTATTCTTGGTCTGTTTTTGTTTAGAATGCATGTTAACAGATTAGTTCATACACGCTGCACTTGTGCTCCACATGAGTTCTAGGCATTATTCCTAGCACGGTGTATGTGGTCTCAATACATTTTTAATGGAGCTCTCAGGCAGGCGGTTTACCGTTTCTGGTGTGAATGCACATACACAGCCAATGAACAGTTCCAGATATGGACAATGAACGCGCGATTACTGTATGAATCGAGCCTGACATTAAATCAGAATACAGTGAAGGTGAGGGTGCTATTTGCTATGTGTGTGTATGTGTGTGTGTGTGTGTGTGTGTGTGTGTTTGCTTGTGTATGGGTGTGTCTGTGGGGAGGGGGCAAAGGGCAAGGCCAGGACAAAAATGGATGTGAGTGTGTGTGATGTGTGTCAGATAGGTGATGGAGTGGAACGTTACTGTATGTGTGGAAAGCACTGTGTCAGTGTGTCACTTTTACTCTTGAGTGGCTTAAATTGAGGTGCAGATATCTTGCATGGGAGATGGTTGCTCAGTGTGTAAAAACGTTAATTACAGCTGGTACTGTAAGTATTAGTAATATTTTACCCCTAATACTTTTTTGTACTTCATTGTAAATTAGCGTACGTAAAAACTAGATTGATTTTCTATAACTGATTTGCAGGACACCTTTGATTATTATAAGCTGGAAAAAACCAAAAGTTTCTAGATCATTCCAGCAGTGGTTATAAGAGTATTAATTAGGAGAACAGAGCATACGATTAGACAGGCAGGTTACAAATGAGTAAAATAACATGCTCTGAAAAAAAACACTTCATACGTGTTCCCTTAATTACTCTTTAATTAATATAATTAATTCTTCTTTAATTAATATAACTAATTAATCTACAACATACAAATCAGACTTGCTTCATTTCAGCAAATTAAAAACACATTGATTACTGTAGCTTCCACTGCTCTTTCTGTGAGGAAGTGTGCGCGGAGCTGAGGGAGAGAAGAGAGAAGGGTCTGCTCTGTTACAGTGGAAATATGTGACCAGATGTCTTCTGCACGCCTCATTGGTTCCCAAGATCAGGTCCAATCAGAGTCAGAAATTGTTTGGATAATTGACCCTCAGAGTGCATACATTTCAATATATCAAGCCTGATTGGCTGTGGACTGTTGAAGGAAGTAAATGTGCTTTTTGCATTCTGATTGGCTTTATTGTCGCTCCCAGAGCCAAGAGTCATTTTCCATTTTCAAATGAGAGAGTGAAGCGGAGCGAAGGGCTGTCTGAGGAGCCGAAGGGTCTGGCTTTTTATCGCCGTGCTTATTGACATGCTAAGACTTGTGTCGGTGCTGACCAATGGAAATCATGAGAGCTGTCACATAATCTGTAAATAACCTGTAAATTTACAATGGCGTCCTGATTAAGCTGGTTGGGCAGAGAAGCTGCTCTTGTTCTGACAGAAGGCCACCCGTCATTAAATATATGAGCAGCAAAGCCTCTTTCCATTGCAGTTGCCTACCTCATGGAAGATTGTCTATCTGAATGACTGCAAGTGTCTGTATATTGATTTTTGATGAGCGCATATCTGTTTTTGACTTCATGATCTCACACTCTGTTGTGTGAAGTAGGTCTATTGATCTTTAGTTCTCTAGCCTATTTTTATCTGTGCAACATAAATTGTTGATCACAAAAAAATCATCACCAAAAAAATCATTAATTTCTGATATAATTTCGTTCAATTCTGAAATATAATGACCCGAAAAGCCATGTAAGCGAAGGTCGCTGACTTTTACTTTGAGCTAAAGGCGCATTTTTAAGACACTGGTAAATATGCAATGATAGGAAGGGTTTGAAGATTCAAGGATAGAGACAGTGGTGTGCCTACTGCCCTAAAGGCATTAATAAGACACCAGAATTCTGATCAGACTCAGATCTCAGGCTTCTCATCTCAATAAGGATTGTCTGGAAACAGCCTATATAGAAATAGAATAGAAACATTAGGCCTAGCCTATATGGCTCTAATTATTGATAAGCTTGATATTACATACTGTATAGCATAATTACATTACACATAATCTTTTGCCTGTCAGTTATCGTGGTCTTATAGCCTCTTTAGCAAGCTGAAACTAACGAGGTTGAGACATTTTTGACAAACCTGACTAAAGCCTTTCCATCAAGCTGCATGATGAAGCGCTGTAGCGTGTCGCTAATAGAGCCGTAAGGGATTAGCGTGTGTGAAAAACATTCCCCAAAGCGTTTAGCAGCCATTGCGCCAGCTTAGCCTACACCCGTCTCTCTCTCTCTCTGCCGGGCTGAAAGAGTTGAAAGAGCTCCATAGAGCTGTGTGAGGGGGCGTCTGGGCTGCCTGCTGTAACTGGCAGTCTCTTGGGCCAGCACTCTTGCCAAGACTTAGCCGCTAATGACCTCCTCACGCAGGCTAACCCCCTGACTCCCCACAGCACAGCACTTTTAGTGGGGTAGAGAGAGAGAGAGAGAGAGAGAGAGAGAGAGAGGGAGGTAGAAAGAGAGGGGGGAGAGAGAGAGAGAGAGGGAGGGATGACGCAAGAGGAGCTCACTGAGACACTTGAAAAACCACACTGAAAGATTGAGACTGAAGAGGAGATGTCAGCTAAGGGGCCTCAAATGGGCTGTCATGGTGATTATTGGCTCAGGTGTTAGCGGCGGCTACGTGTTAGCATCAGCTAGGCTACCAGCTGATGTTAACGCTTCTTATGGGAAGAGCGTTACAGTAATCGGACTGTTTTTATCAGGAACTTAATGAGAATGGGAAGTTTGATGTAGTCATGCTTCCGGTGTTGTGAGCTGGTTCTGAAGAGCCATTTAATTAAACAGAGAGCAATACAACCGACAAAGTATTTTATAGTGCTTGTTCCTATGAGAGCCCTGCTGTACCTCAGAGGCATACATCTGCTTGTTGTGTAGGCTAATGTAAAGATGCATAGGACACTGTGTGTGTGTGTGTGTGTGTGTGTGTGTGTGTGTGTGTGTGTGTGTGTGTGTGTGTGTGTGTATGGAGGAGGCACTTCAGTGCTGTGCCAGGTTGATGTGATGGCACATTTTGACCCATCTGAAACATGGCTGAGGGAGGACTGTGTGTGTGTGTGTGTGTGTGTGTGTGTGTGTGTGTGTGTGTGTGTGTGTGTGTGTGTGTGTGTGTGTGTGTGTGTGTGTGTGTGTGTGTGTGGAGGAGGTACTTGTGTTGTGCCAGGTTGGTCGGTTGGCTCATTATGACCCATCTGAAACATGACTATGGGAGGACACTGTGTGTGTGTGTGTGTGTGTGTGTGTGTGTGTGTGTGTGTGTGTGTGTGTAAGAGGCACTGTGTGTGTGTGTGTGTGTGTGTGTGTGTGTGTGTGTGTGTGTGTGTGTGTTAGAGGCACTGCTGAGGCCAGTGCTGTGGCAGGTTGGTGTGTGATGGCACATTATGACCCATCTGAAACATAGCTAAGGGAAGACACTGTGTGTGTGTGTGTGTGTGTGTGTGTGTGTGTGTGTGTGTGTGTGTGGGGGGGGGGGGGGAGGGGGAGGCTCTCTAAGGGAGGCCCTGTCGCTGAAACCTCTTTAGCTGGATTTATAGTCAGTCCAATGGCATGTGGCTGAACAGACAGTAAACTTGCATTAATAGCAGACCAAATGGTATGCAAATATGCAATAGGCTTGTAGTTTGAATTCACTAAAGAGCCTCTTTATAGCTGAGCTGCAATCAGGCAATAATGTGGTGGTGTGTGACTGAGGCTCATATCCAGACGGATGTCCAGATAACCAGTTTGATGACGGTCCAAACATCGATGCTTGTGCGTAAGCCTTCCTGACTCGTTGTTTGGCTGCAGTTTGTTTACAAGCTGTTGTTTGCCCGGGCCTTCAACACAGGGCCTCAAAGTGATGGTTTGGCATCATTCAAGGATAGCCCTGTGTAACAGATGGCAACTACCTCGGCTAGCTGGCCACAGTACGGGTAAATCCTCACAACTCAATTCCTTCTAACTGCTGAGTTAGAAACTTGGGATTTTACCTTAGTGGTTAAAGCGTTCGACTCATATGCCACAGGTTGGTTGTAGTTGACAGAGTGGAAAGTTTGAGACTTGAGTGCAGTGAGAGCGGTTCCGGCTACACCTGTTACATTGAGCCTGCTGACTGCACTCAGTGTGGGGTTACTTTAGAAATGTCATGTGTTACAGTTATAAGTTACCCCATCGAAAATCTAATTGTACTGTAACTATTTTCATTACTCTAACAAAGTAATGGTACTAATTACATTTGATTTTGGTCTATGCTGTTGCAAATTTTTTCCTTCCACCCGCTATAGTGCCGTCAGCGGGCTTGTGCAACAGGACTATGCTTGAATGATGCTGAACCATCGTCTTAACCTCTTAAACGTCAGCTACAGGCTCTTCTTAAAGGACAGCTCTGGAGTGAATTCAAGCTTAGCCCTTTTGAAGAAGCATACTAAATGTACCAGTTAGCGAGTGGAACAAAATAATTTGGTACAGCATAGACTGAACGCGAATGCAGAAAGGAAACAAGCACTTTCCACTGAATCAATGGGACCTGACTATTCGAAACCGAAAGTAAGATCTGAGGTGCCGCAATATTTTGCTTTTAGAAGGCTCGTGCAACAGGGCTATGCTTTAACACATTAATGCTACACTTTAATGTGTGACACACACTAACAGCAACAGGTGAGTCATCCTGAAAACAACAAGGAGAGAAATGACCCCCCAAAATGCTCTTTAATCTCTGTTGCAATACTGTCCATTTATTTTCATATTCTGGTGAACAGTCCCAGTGTATATTACAAGTTAGGCCCAGATCCTGACAGTGTGCTCTCAGTGTAGCTTACATACACTGTTTGGGAACTCTGGAGTGGTTGTGTATGGCCATATAATGAGGATGTATGTAGACTGCTATACATTTTCATAATAGCTTTTCATTATATAGAGAAAAAAGCATCCTCAACATGTGCTCCCAAACGACTGACTGCTGTTCTAGCTGAGATCTACGACTGGTGGGAGGGACAGTAAAACCCTCCCCCTGCATCTTAATAAACAAATAAACCTAAATAAACCTTGATTTTACCAACCGATACAGAAAATACTTTCATTCGCCTCCACTAGGAGGTTTCAAATGAGTTAAATTCAAAATGAGTTTGAAATGGCACCTTTGCTTTGTTTGTATTCCACACTATTGAGGGAGATGTGTCCACACATTAGCTCTCATTCTGTCACTGTCACTAGCTGTCACACCGCGGCTGGTTTATCACCTGTCACATTGCATCCACCTGTGGAGCCGTCTGAAGGGAGAACAAAACCAAAGAGCAAATTAAATATTGTCTGTCTCCTTTTCGAAATGTGTCTTGATAATCGTCTGTCTGTGATATCTGATAATGGGAAACAAACAGAAACAGACGTAGCATGATAGATTGTCCACACATTTCAATCTGAATAAAAAGAACCTTTTTAAAAAATAAATAAATAAATAAAACAAACAAATGGCATCTTAAAACAACCCTCTGATCAGCTATCATGATCCAACATCATTTTAATCACAGCTGTCATCTTTTTGCAGCTGCCAGAGAACCAGTCAGATGTGTGTGTGTGTGTGTGTGTGTGTGTGTGTGTGTGCGTGTGTGTGTGTGTGTGTGTGTGTGTGTGTGCGTGGCTGTCCACTCAAATGATGATCTAGCCGCCCGCGCATTTAATTACATCAGTAATGAAGGCAATGTATCATGGTTATGTCAGCCCTATGCACGTATATATGATTTCAGGGCAGGCCGACAGAGGATCGGCTGGATGCCTAGTGACATACAGTATGTCGGTGTAGACGTGCGTTCCCGTATGGAACCGAAAACGATGTGTCGCGGTGTGTCTCGGCTCAGCGCATTATTGCTTCAGAGCGCATTTTAGGGCCAGTCATGGGCTGGCATGCTCCAGTGGTTCTGATAATTATTTCCGTTCTTCAGCACCAGGTCCAACTTTCAATAGGGCCGAGAGTGGAGAGAGGAGAGCTGAGAGCGTGCCTCTCTCCTCCCCCAGTGGACATGCCACTCTGGGCCGGCACAGCCAGCTGAGGACTTTAGTAATGAGGAACTGGAACCAGATTAGATAAGATTCCCCACTTTTTTTTTTTTCCTCACAAGCATCTGACGGAATGAAATTGAATTTTAACAGTGCTATCAGTCAGGCTGAAAGGCTTGCTCTATTGTGCTGTTTATAACAACCTTTATAACACATGTCTTATCCCACAGATAGCCCCCACCCTCCCCCTACACACAGATATACACACACACACACACACAAACACACACACACATGCACAAACAGACACACACACACACACACACACACACACACACACACACACACACACACACACACACACACACACACACACATCATCTGCTAGTGCTGATTCAATCCTATGGATGCTGCAGTATTCCATAGGGTCACGGGCCACAGTCATGTCCCCCAGTATCTACATTCCTCTGCAGTTTATCCACTGCAAGCACAGATGGCTTCTCTGAGAACTGATGATGTGCAAATACTTGTACACAGTATCACCCAAAACACTCCAGTTCAGCATTTCTAGTGTGATGATGATCACAGCATAACGCATGATTGTTATTGAACAATAGTGTGCAAGAGACTAAACAGCTTTCGGGTTTATATTCACATTTACATTTACATTTATGCATTTAACAGACGCTTTTATCCAAAGCGACTTACAAAAAGAGGAGTAACAATCAAGCTGCAACACAATACAAGTAAATACATACTGGGAGTGGCATTTGCTAAGAGGAGAGCAAGTGCAAGATTTGGGAAGTGTGCTGGGATATTAAAAAACGAGACGTGATATTAACCCCTGGTGTAGACTGAGTGTATATTCCACATACGGCATCAGCGTTGGCCAGAGAGGGATTTTACAACGCTGAAACACAAAAGCCACTACTGGTGTCTGTGCACAACAGATAAAGCTCAACAATGTCTTTAATAGGCTGCACAGAGACGCCAGAACCAATGCTTGAGAAAACCTGCATTTGTTCCACCCCAAAAGATGAATGTGTTCATAGTGTCAGATTAGTCCCATTGGTCAGGCCTGCCATATTGACAGCACTGAAAGGAGACGCAAATGTGTGTCAAGGCGATAAATCTGTATGTGTGTGTGTGTGTGTGTGTGTGTGTGTATGTGTGTGTGTGTGTGTGTGTGTGTGTGTGTGTGTGTGTGTGTGTGTGTGTGAGTGTGTGTGTGTGTGTGTGTGTGTGTGTGTAGTAGAGAGAGAGAGAGAGAGAGAGAGAGAGGCTGTGTGTGTGACTATGAGTGTGAGTGTGTGTGTGTGTGTGTGTGTGTGTGTGTGTGTGTGTGTGTGTGTGTGTGTGTGTGTGTGTGTGTGACAGAGTGTGTAGAGAGAGAGAGAGAGAGAGAGAGAGAGAGTCAGTTTGTGTGTGTCTCAGAGTGCAACCCTTTGGGAAGAGTCATTACTATTCCCCCCAGTCTCCCCCCGCACTCATTAAGTTCTCATCCTTACACGGTTCTGGGCTTGTTTGGAGAGCAACCCCACCCCCTCCCCCTCACACACACACACACACACACACACACACACACACACACACACACACACACACACACACACACCTCTCCTTCACAGGGTTCTCCAGATCAGATACTCTCTCTGGATCTGATATCAGACAACAGGATTCCCAAGTGTTACAGCATTACAGCATTGAGATCTCACTGCTGATACTATTTGTGTTCTGATGCAGTGGGTTCTGTTGCCTCCCGTCTGTTTTAGATTTGTGGGTTTGGTTCCTTTCTGACTGGCTGAATCAGTCACAGAAGTAATGACAGGTGAGACATCGTGGACATAATTTCATAGTGTTTAATACGTCTCTCGCCTTGGCTCATTACCCTGTGAGTGTTTGTTTGTGTGTTTGTTTGTGTGTGCATGGGCGTTTCTATGTGTGTGTGCATGCATGTCTGTGTGTTTGTATGTGTGTTCATGTTTATGTGTGTGAACGTGTGCGTGCATGCATGTGTGTGTCTGTGTGTGTACTGTACATATGTGCATGCACGTGTGTATGTGTGTGTTTTAGCGCTTCTGCACTGTGCAGCTGTGGATTTCAGACTCCTCACACACACACACACACACACACACACACACACACACACACACACACACACACACACACACAGCTTTTAATGCCTGACCCAGATAAATGACACTGTCATGGCAGAAACAAGTCAGACTCCCTTTCCTTGCTTTCTCCCCTTCCCCTGGGTCTGTCCCTACTCCTCTCCTCTTTCTACTCTCTTTTCTCCTCCTCTCCTCCTCTTCTCTCTCTATCCTCTCATCCTTGCTTCTCATCTGTCCTTCTCTACTTGTGTATCCTCCAGTCTCTCAGGACTGCTCTGCATCGCTCCATCCTCACTCACTCACACACACACACACACACACACACACACACACACACACACACACACACACACACACACACACACACATTCTCACTCACTCACTCACTCAAACTCACACACACAAAGTCCTCCTCTTGGGAACGTCTTTCACATCGCTTATGTGTTAATTACTCTTCTTAACAGGGTCAATCTCTCCATTTACTGACATTTGAAAAAGAAACTCCCCTAGATCCCCCAAAAGTTGTTGGTTAACAAGTCGGATCAATTTGGATGAGATTTAGTAGTTTGGTGAAGAGACGCCTGGAGACAAGCCATGAATTTAAATTTAAGGACTTTTTTTTTTTTTCCTCGGCCACATCTGCTTGTTGATGTAGCCTGCCCTCTAGGGTGTGTAGGAGGTAAAGCTATACAAATTGAACTCTGATTTAAGACCATTAATCAAGATAAGTACTTTATTCATCCCATAGGAAATTTAAAATTCTGAGTCCCCGAAACTCTGGAATTTAGAAGAAAAAGAAATGACTGGCACTCGATGGCAATTTTTGAGTTCTTATTTTAGCCTGGTACTTGTGATTCAGCTTCTCCGAGCTCCAGCGAGGGTTCCATCAGGACGATTGGTCTCTGAGGGTTGTCTTTCTGTCAATCACTCTCACCCCCCCGCCACCACTGTTGCCATGGGAACATCACTCTTGTTGTCACTCCCCCCCACCCCACCCCCCCGTAATGCATGGGAGAGTTTGACCTTGTGTCCCTCATCCCCTCCCATGTTATTTGTCCTTTAGCATGTCACCAGCCTGCCTCAGAGACTGACAGTGAGAGACGTTTACCTCACACACCCCTCCCCACAACTCCACAACTTTTAGATGACAGGTGGAGCGCTCGGGATGACAAGAGCCATGCTGAGTGAAGCACAGGTGTCTGAGACACGGGACTATGCTGTAAAAACAAACCAAATCCAATGAATTTGCATTATAAGTAAAAGGAGAGCTTATACTGAAGCGAGCAACTCGAATGATGAGACGCATTATGGTTAGCAATTAATGAGGGGAGATGAAATATTTAATGGACAGATGGAAGAGAGAAAAGAAACGTTAGACAAATAAATACTTGAGTTTTTGCCACGCATCAAGTACACATTTCTTCAATGGCGTTTTGTCTCCAGAGATTCCACTGGGGTTTACGGCAGAGTGGCACAATGAATCATCTGGCCTACTTTTTTTGTCCCTGATGTTTGGACCCCCTGGAATCAGTGGGCGGCGAATATTTGTAGGGGATCAAATTCTTTCTCTGCTGCCTGTCGGCTGTTGTTCTAGTGCCGAGGATTACAGAAATCCTTGTTAGACATCACAAACTTTTGACTCGTCCCCCAAGAAACCAATGCCTGTGCCTCGGCATCATGCTCAGAGCCCTGGTGTCACATGGTGGCCATCCTTGGATAGACAAAAACAAAGAGCATTGGCATCAACTCAGTGCGATTACATGAACATGAATAATCTGATTATTTAACCGAATATTCCATTTCAGTTAGAGTTTATCAAAGCATCTCCTTGGATACCGTTCTATAGAATGCACCTCGGAATCTCTTTGATCAGATTATTCCTGTCCATGTAACTGAGCACTGGGCCAGAGTGGACTTTACTGAACTGGACTCATTTAAGAACGGTTCAGTTGTAGCCTACATGCTGGTCAAATGAGAGCTCAATCTTACCCAAAAAAGGAACTGGGAATAGATAGATAAATTATTCAGCTTTTGGAAGAAACAAAGATCTATGTGTGTGTGTGTGTGTGTGTGTGTGTGTGTGTGTGTGTGTGTGTGTGTGTGTGTGTGTGTGTGTGTGTGTGTGGGTGTGTGTGGGGGGGGGGGGTGAACTGGCATATTGATTCAGCCTCTTGTAATATTTGCTTAAGATGCACTCCATTGTAGGCATGTTCATACATCTTTTGGAAGACTAGGTCTACTGAGACAATTCTTGGGAAGAAAATACACTGAAATAGAAACCATTCCTCTCATGCACTCATTCAGCTTTGAGATTATCAGATTGCAGATTACCAAAGACTATTGGAATTACACCAAGATGCACATTTTTCCATGCTGTAATTGACAACTATGAAATTAAATTTATGGTTTAAAAACTGCTTTTCCAACACAATTCCTTGTGTAATTCATTGGAAGTAGGCTACTGTTACTTGGACATGGGTTAATTAATAGATCAGAGAGAGGCAGTGTCATGGCCTTTTTCTAGTTCTCTAAAAAGCCTGGGGCTAAATTTAGGCTATACCCAAATCATAATTTCTCAAACCCTAGTGGGAGCACATTTCATTCTTGTGTTGGATGGTGTCGGCGATCCTCAAACCATCCCCCTTTTCAAGCATATTCAGCATCACACGGCAGACTTGGCTCAGTGCACTCTTCCATGTAAACGCTTAAATGTACGAGTCCCTCTTGGCCCCAGAGCAGCAGCCTGCTGGCACGGTGAAAGATCTAACTTACACGACATTTTAACGGCGGTTTAATACGAGCCCGGCTCAGCCATTCCGAGAGTGCCATCGACACACGCGCACAAATCAATCGGCTGTGTTTCAATTAAAGTCAGATTAAGTGACAACAGTCCTGGCACAGTCCATGTAATTATAGGCAAGCTGTTCGACACAGGGATAAACTGCTGCTTATTGGAGCCGCCGCTAATTGGAATTCCTCCTCCGGCTTGTTTTTTTCCCTACTCAACCAACAAGATGAAATTATACACTTGCAAAGTATAATTTCCTGACAGAGTTTAATCAATGTGTGCAATGGGGCTCAGGAGGTCAAACATGACGGTTTTCATGCGCAGCGACAGCGAGCTTCCTGTGTGTGGGCCGAATGGCTTTGATTTCCGCTGCCTGAGTAAGCTGTGCGTCTCTGTCTGACTGCAAGGGTGAAAGACACAGGATCTTACAGCACAAGCAAACAAATAATCCTCAGGGGATGCAAAATTAAACCTTCCTCAGGCCACACACACACACCCACACACACAATCCGTCAATGGCACACTGACCTCATCGTGTGGGAGACTATTCATTCTGTCTGTTTGCATTGCCATTCACAAGTCCCCTCTAATGTGCTGAAGCAATGCATTCATTCCCATATAAAGGCTGAGAGGATGATGAGCAAGGATGCTAAAGACGCTTAATTTGTGCGCCATCTTTAATGTCATCTTAATTACCAATGATAAACCGCTGATTTTCTGTGTAGGCTACTACTTAATCGCGTCCCACCCTCCCTCTGTTAGGGATAGCTGTGCCAAAAAATGAGCCTTGGCACAGTTATTCCTTTAGCTTTGGCTTTACACAAAAGTGTTTTATTCCCATAATTAAAAATACAGTTCATCTGTAGGCCACGCTTTGATGCCACACTTGCTCCGATAGGATCATTACTGTTGTAATGGAGCTATCTGTCGCCCAAGGCAATTAACACAGGGAAAAAAACACAAGGCCCTGTGAAGCGCAGTGTCTCTAGGACAGCATCTCTTTTTCTAATGCAGCCACAGACGGTAATGCTACAGTACCAGTCAAAGCCAATCTCCCCGCGCGCGCCCCATGGCATGGTCTGCTTTCATTAAATCTTAGAGATTTAACGGCAGATAATTGGCCCACACAATGTTGCTTTGGGGAAACTTGTGAATGTTGTAGAATTGTGAGAAAATTACTGTAGTTCTCTAGGAAATCAGGTGGCTTTTACCTGTCATACATTTCATGTATCAGCCACTAATATTTCATTAGTAATATTTCATAGTGGATGTAATTAATTATGGCCTATGTGTAGCCTAGCTGTTTAACTGCATTTGTCTCTGACATTTTGCTTCACAATGTTATATATGAAGAAATCATCAGTATTCAGCCTCAGGGTTGGTTAACAAATGATATTCCCACAGCTAATAATGCAGTCTTATGAAGAATTTACTGCATATGTAAAGTCCCTCAGTTCAGTCAGAGTGTAGCCATAGTCACAGCCTGCCAAGAATAACCTTGGACAACTTGGAAAAAAGAAAAGGTGCAAAAAAAATGTAACTAATCTAATTCCAATGTAATAAAGTTAATTTGATTTCTTCTGGTCACCATACATCTTTTGATATAAGCAGTGCACTCACTGTTGACAAGTGGACTGCTTGCACACACAAGCCCTGCAATGCATTACACTTCAGTTGACTAATAAGATGGAACAGCAATAGTGACCTCTTCTGGCCAATAGTAAAAAAAAAAAACACAAGAGAGAAGTCTTGCAAACTGACACATACTCAAACGTAATGCAATATTAATCCCAGTAAACAGTTTCTTACCAGCCCTTTATCATTTTCAGAAAAAACACAAGGCTGATTAAATAAAAAAGTACTTTAATCAGATGTGTCATATTTATGTATTTATGCATTATCTGATGCATTTACAGACTCAAACGGAAAGGGCCAATCTCCATGAAACAACACTTGGTCGAGTGTCTCTTGCCAACAGGCACAACAGTGACAGATGACAATTAAACCCACATGCCAACCTGCTCCATAGCCACCAAATGGGCTAAATTAGAAAATGTAGGCTACTGATTACAGTACTACAGACAAACATTTACCTGCTTACTTATTAACACTAACTTGAGAACACATTGCTGTGAATGAAATGAGCCAACTCAGTAAGGAATCAAGATTTACAATATATTAAAAAAAAAAAATGCTTGTGCACGCACGCACACAGATACGCACACACACACACACACACACACACACACACACACACAGTCACTCACTCACTCACTCACTCACAGAAATGTACCAGTGCAAAATTATACAAAATTCCATACAATCATTGAATTAATCATCCAGCCAACAACCAACTCTTTCATCTCCATCAAGTATATAGTCTGCTCTAAAAACAGCAATTACAATCATGATCAGAATTGTTGTAGTTCTAAATATGCTTTTCTTTGTCACAACTTCAGTAGTCGCCACTGTCCGTTAAGCCACCCGTGCCATAAGGGTGCATGAACCATATTGATCGGTGACGTCAATGATCAACTGGAGAGGGCGACTAGAGGGCAGAAGTCTCAAGTCAATTTGAGCCCGGTTGACTCCATGAACACGACAGCACAAGCGTAAGACTCTCACACACACACACACACACACACACACACACACCCATACACGAGCGTGCACACACACACACACACACACACACACACACACACACACACACACACACCATCTGTGACCAGCAACAACCTATTCACCTATCTGAGATTTAGAAAATATCCACATTCAATTTCACTTCAAAAAACACTTAAAGGTATAGAAAATATAAAGTTTTAGCACATAAAGTGATAAACTTTTAGCACATCACTTTTAGTACAGCATTGATAAATCTTTTTTTTTATTAATGTTCTGCTGGATTTTGTTTACAGTTATCCCCCTCAGATCAGAGTGCCATGATGGGTCTGGTTCTCTTATTTGTCTCATCCCTCCTAGGACAGGCCCTCTTTCGGCTACTTCTCCTCACTGCTCTTTAACGGATGGAATCGACATTTGAATGCTTCAGCTGACTGCAATCATACGCCTCTGACATCATCAACTCCTCTTATCAATGTCGGCATGTCTTCTAGACCATGGTCACTGGGTCTTTCTGAAAGCCACACTGAAATAGATCACCCCGTTTTACATGTTCAACTTGTAATTTGCTAATACTGAAAATCTGTATAGACTACCCTCTAAACCTTCTTCCCCTCCACCAACTCCTTCTCCTCACCTCCTCACCAGGCCACGCTCTCCTCTAGCTCCCTCTCCTCATAACTCCTCCTAGGCAAGGCTCTCCTCACTACCTCTAGGCCAGGCTCTCATCCGGCTCTCTCTCCTCACTCCCCCCCAGGCCAGGCCGTCCTCACTACTCCTCCCAGGCCATTTCCTCCTCACTCCCCCCCTCTAGGCCAGGCTATCGTCTGGCTCCTTCTCCTCACTCCCCCCCTCTAGGCCAGGCTATCGTCTGGCTCCTTCTCCTCACTCCCCCCCTCTAAGCCAGGCTATCGTCTGGCTCCTTCTCCTCACTCCCCCTCCTCATCTCCCTGAGCTCCTCCATGGCTCCCTGTTTCTCCTCCTGCTCCTGCTGCTGCTGCTCTCGCCGGCTCTGCTTGGCCTCCTGGGCCAGCCACTTGTAGTTGAAGTAATTCATGATGAACAGGAAGATGCCCGGCACCAACATCATCACTCCGCAGGCATAGTACATGTATTTGTAGTCATGGAAGATGTCCACCAGAGCACCTTTGGACACACAGAGAGAAAGAGAGAGAGAGAGAGAGAGAGAGAGAGAGAGAGAGAGAGAGAGAGAGAGAGAGAGAGAGAGAGAGAGAGAGAAACAGTTAGACATTTACAGAGAGGCTTTAGGGCATAGATAGCTGAAATAGAAATGATTTTAACAGCATTCTCTGTACTGGAGGCAAAAAGAATTTAACACAGCATATTACAGGCTACTTGCTAGTGCCTACGCTTATTCAAATCAAGTGTATCTGATTTAATATATCAACATAGGCCTACCTCGTTTAACAGCTTAAAGGAGGGCATGTTTGACTTTTACTTAAACTTACAGCAATGCCTTGAGGACTTGAGATGGTAAATGGACTGAATGTGCATAGCACTCTTCTACTCCTCCCAGCACTTAAGGTGCTTTACACCAGGTGCCTCACATTCACCCATTCAGACACACACTCATACACACACTCATACGCCAGCTACGAGGGCAGCCATGCACCTTTACCGGGAGCAGTTTGAGGTTCAGTGTATTGCTCAAGGACACTCGATAAGGTCAAGGGGAGTCAGGCTCGAACCTGCAACCCTCCGATTACAGAACTGCACCTCTACCTCCTGCATCACCATCGTTAAAAAGTCATTGTTATGCAGCCAATATAACCAGTGAGTCTTATTAAAAAGGTTCACGTGTAAGGTGTATATATTAGCCCAAATTTCAATTGAATTCAAGACCAGCATGCATTGCTTTAAGTCACCCGTCCAGCCACCCAGACAGCCTGTCCTCTCCCCATACCAGAGAAGGTTCAAGCGCAGTAATTCCATGATCTTTGCCCATACTGTACTCGACTATCACTCACCAGAGATGGGCGGGCCCAGAAGAACCGGGGCACACTCAATGATGGTGGCCAGACCCACTGCACTGGAGAACCTCTGAGCCCCTACAAGGTCCATCAGAACCTCGAAAAGCAGAGCGCACACCATGCCAAAGGCCACTCCGAAAAACACGGCGTACACCACCAGGCCTCCGTAGCCCGTGGCCAGCGGACACAGGATGTGGCAGAGGCCGTTGTAAGCCACTGAGAAGCTGAAGAAGTATTGGATGCGGGGACGGATCCACTTGGTGTTGGCCACGAGGCCGGTGAGTGGCCGGGCGAACATGTCCACCAGGGCGAAGATGGAGAGTAGGAAGGCGGCAGAGTACTCGTCCACCTCCATGTGCTTGGCATATGGCGCCATGAACACCACCGGGGCGAAGAAACCGAAAAACATCACCACGTTTCCCACCAGGTAGATGATGTAGCCCCGGTGTTTGAACAGCGAAAGGTCGATGAACTGGTTGACCTTGGCTGCACACCCGGTCTTTTGGGAGGGTCTGGTGGCGCTGGTCTTCTCCTCTGGGGATTCCTTATCGCCCGTAGCTGCTCCGTTTGCACTCGTGCCCGAACTCGCCCGTGGCTTGACGTTGATTGGTCTCATGAGGGAGCCGGCTACGCAGCAGTTCAACACGAACCCGCCCAGGATCAGGAAAGCTCCTCTCCAGCCGAAGCTGTCGAACAGGAACTGGTTGAGAGGAGCCAGCGTGGAGAGGAAGACGGGACTGCCGGCCATGGCCAAACCATTAGCTATGGGCCTCTTGACCTGGAAGTACTTCCCAATGATGGTCAGCGCAGGCTGGAGGTTAAACGAGAGGCCAAAACCTGGAGAGAAGAAAGTAAAAGGTTGTTAGTGTTAGTGTTTGTATACTGTGACTTATAACACGGTATGTTATATAAAAACGACTACTCTTCCTAATGCCAAACAACCCCACAACCACTTGGGGCTGTCTGCAAAATTATATTTATCCAGTATATATAAATAAGCAGAGAAATAAGTTCGTGAGAGAAATAAGTTCGAAAATCGTGAGTGTTTAGAGATAAGCTGTGTATGATAATGGCTTGGACTCTCATTTATTTGCCGCAATCTCTGGTGTGCCTACCTATGAACTTTGCACCAAATGCTGTCGAGGAATTTCACCAGTTGACAATACAGAGAAAATATCACCTTTTGGAGACTTTAATGGATTATGCCATGATGCTAACGAAGAGGTGATGCTTATCTGCTCCCCTCAAAGCCAATCAAATTATTATGTTCTTAAGCTATTGTTGCAACAGAAAAGTCACAATCTAATGACAATTTGAGCTGATCCTGTTCTACTGTGTAAATGTGCACAGCCCCAAGAATGAAGACAAAGGGCAAAGATGATAATGTGCAGAAGTAGAAAAGAGAGAAGTAGAGACCTATAATGACCTTTTCCTCAGCCAGCTGCTAAACAGATGAACTCACTCACATCACTTTCTTAAGTGACCTCATATGTAGGCTTACCTCAGGTTTGTGGAAAACATCATTAGCAAGAAAACAACAAGTCTGATTTGATTGACATCAGTGTCTTTAGGCCCAGTGATAGGCTAGTAGAATTTGGAGACAAACAGTTCTGTTTCACACAGGACATGGCCTTGAGCTACCCCCTCCAGCCAAATACAGAGAGAGAGAGAGGGGTGGGGGCAGGGGGAGGTACCCTCGTACACTGACCCCATCAGTGAGGGAGGGAGGCCCTTTGCTCTCCCTCTGCCTGTGTGTGTGAATGAGGGACTACAATTTACAAACAATAACACCACAAACAGCATGTGTCATTTTTTTGCATCTGATACTGTACGTGGGTAAAACTGAATGCAATAAGATTGTATTTAGCGAGAAATATGCCTTACATTTATATTTATGCATTTAGCAGACGCATTTATCTCAAGCGACTTACATTTGTCAACTATCAAAAAGTTCAGGGCAAGTCTCCCCTAGGGCAACTTAGGGATAAGTGCCTTGCTGAAGGACACAATGGCAGCCGGGATACAACCCACAACTTCCAGACTACCAGCCCACCAGAGTCAGAGCACCTAACGACTAATACTACAACTGTCTTACCTCCGATGATTCCAACGCAGATGTACAAGTGCATGATAGTGGTTCCGAAAGAGGAGGCCACCATTCCGGCTCCCACCATCAGCCCTCCTGTCATGACCACAGGCCTGCTGCCATACCGGTTCACCAGAATGCTGCTCACAGGGCCTGCAGGCACATAGGTGATGGACAAGTTCATAACAGTCAATCATTAGCACAATGTCAGCCTAATCCCCAACAAGACATGCAAGTGCAACATTCTTAACAAAGTTCCTGGTAATAACAAAGATGGTAGACCGGTGGAGAAAGATACTTCCTGGAAGTTTAGCTCAGTGGGAGCAATGAATGGGTGTGTGCTTGATGTGCTTGGCTGTAGTATAGGATTGTGTACTTAAATATGCTTAGTGCACACACCTCAGAAAAATAAGACTTAAAAATGCTGTAAAACCCTCCAAATCTGGGGTTTTGCCATAAAGTTCAATAGTTCGTCATGAAATACATTTATCTAGTCTACCATCTTTGGTGTTCCCTGAATATCACTGATGCAATTGAACTAGAGTACTTTACAGAGAAAAGAAGCATTGTCCACGGATCTGTCATACAATAAAGTAGACACGCCAAAGAATCCACTGCCAAGCAGCCAAATCGGGAGAACTTGTTTTGTTAAACAATGCATAATGAAGTTGTGAACAATGAAAATGAAAGAGAGAGAGAGAAAGGATGAGAGAAAGAGAAAGAAAAGAAGATTGCCCTTTAACGTACCTCCTGCGTACATGGCAGCCAGCATGATTGATGACACCCATGCTATCTCACTGTAGGAGACGGAGAAGTACTCCTGGATCTCTTTAAAGTAGATAGTCAGGGACTTGGGGAAGGCGTAAGAAAACCCTATGGATATGAAGGAGCCAAAGACCACTGCCCAGCCCCAGCCACCATCTGGTGGAGTGTAGTCCAGGTTTGTAGGTGCAGGAGGGGGCATGGTGAATCCCCTAGATAGGGAAGAAGATTAAATCCATCAAAAGAAAGTTAGCCCATTTTCCCACTCTGAAACCTACTGACCCACATACAGTTGTATGATCTATTGTTTGAAAGAGAAAAAAACACATGTAATGTTAGACTTCTGAGACACTGAATATGCCTCTTTCAAGAAAAAGTTTGAAATGCACTAAGCAAGTCTGTACTTTTTAACATAGATTATTGATTAAGCATGCTTACACAAAGATCCTTTTGAAATGACTTAAGTATTTACTTTATCCGTTTCTATTTTAACAAAACGTGAAGCCACTGGGAAGAAACACTTACCTCTTTGAAGCTGACTCGTGTGTTAGAGACAGTCACCCAGGAGCGCCGCAGCCAAGATGAGTAGTCAAACATCACGTGAGCGCTCTTAAATCTGGCCAATGAGTTCTGTTGGTGTATTGACCTGTTTACCTAACCCTTTGAAAAGTCGTCAATGGATGTTTTATTTCGGAATCAGAGTTCATAAAAGGCAAGTTTAATCTCGTTTCATTCGAGTGCTGCTCAGGTCATCTCTTATTTCACTAGTTCATAGTACGTTCTCACTTTTTTTTACTACTATGAGCGCAAGAGAGAAATCTAAAGAACTTAACCATCAGGCTTGAGAGGTTCGATTTTCTTTCGATCCCTACAGATGTGCTCCTTAAAGGCCAAAGGTGTCCTCGATACCTTAAAGTTTCTCTCGTCTAGTCTATAAAAATCATTTGCCCTTGTTTTTATGAAGACCCTGGTCTCCGCCAAAGCAAAAGTGAAATCACACGGGCTGTTGAATTTATGGACATGTTTGTTACATCAGGGCCTTCAATTGCAGTGGTACAATAGGCTAATTGTAAAGCGTGGCGTTCTGGCGAGGGGGGCTTAAGGTGTTATGATCATTTTGGGAAGAGAGATCACTGATCAGGGAGTGAGTGTAGAAGTTGGGGTATGAACTGCTTTCAAAACTGACCCAATAAATTAAGCCGAAGTGGTGGTGATGGCTGTTTGCAAGTGAGATCTCTCAATAACCATCTTACCCACTTTCGTTAATTTGATACATTTATGAACACAGGTGTAGTTAACCAAGAGTCGGTCTTGACCCATTGATGAAACCAAAACCACAACTGATAGTGGACAAAGCTGTTTGCAAAGTTTATTAACAGTTATAGACCAAACATGCGAACGCGCTGCGTCTCTTTTGCGCCAGGGAACAGCATTCCGCGCCCATGGCTTTACGCACGCATTTTGCGCACAGTGCGCACTGCAATGATCAGGCATATTTTTTCACCTAGCTGTCAAGATGCGTGTCGGGGTCCTGAGCCCTACAACAGCAACATAGTTCAACCACTGAGCCTCAAACATAAATATGTTTAATTACGGTGTGTGGGCAGCGCGCGCATGTAGGGCTAACTAGACGGGGGAAGTTACGTGACTAATTGATTCATATTGCTATTTTAAAAGTCTGTGTTAGCTTTTACCTGGCCGTTTTTGTCCCAATCCGCTCCTGCTTCATTCATATGTAACTACTGAACCGAG
>JAODXP020000018.1:10801733-10951733 GCA_027497455.2 Sardinella longiceps
CTAGCCTAGACTCTAGACGTACCCCTAGCGGTAGCAGATTTGAATTATGATATAGTCTGGCGTGTCAGGCTAGAACCGAGCAACCTGCGCGGCTAATCTCTCACTGACTAGAGTAGCCCCCAGCTGCGGACTTGCAGCCTCAATGTGGGCTGGGCTCAATGTTGAGCACAACCCTAATTGCTAAGCTTCAGCCTATGAGCGCAACGCCTGGTCGAAAATCCTTTCTTCCATGGCCATTGTAAAGTTGTGCGTGTTTTTAGGGCCACGACTGAGAATTAATATTTTTCTGGGGGGAGCGAATGGTTAAACCATAGGCAACAAAACTAAACACATAACGTTAACACGACGAAACAAAAGCAAAAAAAAAAAAAAGCAAAACAGACAAGATTGAGTCAAGTTTAAACAGGGTCACTGCTGAGAATGATTAAACCGTACATAGGCATGAAACATGAATTGTAATAGTACACGAAACAGTCACTCAGTCCATCGGAAACGTACGTGTCGTGAGGAAGTAATGAATGACGGTAATGAATGGTTAATTATAATGGAAAACTTGGAAACATTAGATCCCTAATGCATTTGGCTATCTATGCGTAAAACACTGTGTCCATTTTTGACCGAACATTTGAATCGAACCGACTTGCTCTTACAATGTGCAAGTATGAGCAAGGTATTTTATGATGCTGCTACCACTCATAGATCTCCATATAATCACAAAAAACTATCCATTGCTTATCTAATCCAACTGCAAACGTGTGACACATGTCTCGGGAAAACTTTGTATAAAATAACCGGTAGCCTACGTTTTTCATTTTTCTGTTAGCCTGTCTTGCCCAGAGGCAGAGATTTTTCTATACCGCTCTGGTCCTACCATAGACAGGCCTTACGGTAGGCTACAGGGAGGGTTGTGACATTGAGCCGCGTAGGCTACAGCGAGGGTCAACATTGAGCCGCGTAGGCTACAGCGAGGGTTGTGCTCAACATTGAGCCCAGCCCACATTGAGGCTGCACTTGACTGACTAGGCTACTGTATATTGCCTCCACGTCGTTTGGTGGCAGTATTAAGTTTCAGAAACGAAGGTGCCAACCACAGAAGAGAAGGGTCAAAGATGCATGCTGGTAAAAATGCGTGTGTAGTTCACAGGCTGAAAGTCAGATGTTATTTAAGACATTGTGTAATGTGGATTTTTTTTCCTGTTATTAAACTGACACTGGGGCAGGCAACATAGTCCACTATAGCCAGAGAGAACAAGTTTGCCAACATGATTGCTAGAAGTGCTTTATTACTACCGATGAGGACTTATCTCAGGACTGCAGTCTTAGCTAAACATCTGCATACAACTTACTTGAGATCAACAAACGTAAGGGTAAGTAAACAAACGCTGTCATTCTTGTTCAGATAATATTGAACTGTTTCAGTAGTTAAAAGCCGAAATTGTGTTCACCGTCCCAGGTATTATATGATGGCGAGTGTCCGATATGCGTGACAGAGATCAACTTTCTGCAGTTTCTGCAGAAGAATCGAGCAGAGAAAGTCGATTTTGTGGATATCTCTCTTCAAGGTTATGATGGAGCTCAGTATGGTGGGATCAGCTACGAGAAAGCGATGGAGGAAATGCATGTAATCGATGAAAAAGATGAGGTAAGTCTCCTCTTGTGATGTCTGTGTAGTCTATTATTGCCCCATTTTATTTCTGAGACTCATACTACGTTTTGACATGGCACATCCCAGCATTTTTGACTAGAACTAACTTTGCCTGTAAAACACAAAGAATCAGACCAGTATAGGTGGTTGGTGAAACATCATAGTATATACTCTGGCTGAAACAAATAGATGTAATGCAATAAAGTGTAAAGGGTTTCTGTCTCTCAATCAGAGGCACATAGCACACTAATTACCTACTGCAGAGTAATTGGAGCCACCACACCCCCTACATGCATAGATCTCCTTATTGACCTCATTAAAACATCATCACTAACACAACATCCAATCAATTTGGCACACTACAATAATACCTGCTTTCCCAGAAATGTAAGTGGATTTGTATTCTCTCCCTGAACAAAGATTGGAGAGGCTATTTGTAAAGGAATGCCCAGGGTCGCCCGTCGTAACAGGATAGGCAAACCGGGCACTTTCCTGGGGCCCCAAACTGTAAGGGCCTCCCAAGATCAAATGTTTAATCATTTAATCATTTAATTGGTGGCGTTTTTCAATAAAATATGACTGTAGGCAACTGTAAGTTCAACAATAATTGTATCAATGAAAGTTGCTTGAAGATTATAACAATGGTGGTTATGTGGGGGTGAAGGGCCCCCATTTCCTTTTTGCTTAGGGCCCTGGGAATGACGCTTGGATAACATTACTGTAGGCTACATGTGTAGGCTTCCACACACACTCTGACCACTCAAACACACCCTGAAAACAAGTGTGTAAGATGATGACTGTTTCTCGAAGTCGAGAATGCTTCCTAAGTAGAATCCTAGCCTTGGAAGTCATACACTACAAAGACGAGGTTCCATCAGTGTATCCTCCAAAAATCTATGAATAAATGACTCCGTCCTCGATAGAATTTAGAAGTATCCTTGACATTTGAAGAGTGGTTGGTGAAAGACAATGACGTGGACTACTCGAAAAAGCAGCCTTCCAAGTATGCTTCCTCTACTTTGAGAAACGCACAATACGTGAATGTCAACTCAAAATATTATTTCCTACTATGAAAATGTAGAGTGACCGATTCTGAAGTCCAACAATTTCTAATCCTATGCTTCTGTTTGTACTCAGGTCCACGTTGGAGTCCCTGCATTTAATGTGATGTACACGGCTGTTGGCCTGGGCTGGATGGGCCGCTTTATGATGTGGCCTGTCGTCCGGCCGCTTATGGACAAGTCTTATGCCATCTTTGCCAAAAACCGCCTCCGGTGGACAGGCAGAGGGGAGTGCACTACTGGACGCTGTGAGAAGAAAACAGACTGATGGGACTGATAAGACTGCAGACACAGAGCTGAGATGGAGATAAGACTGCAGACAGAGGAAGCGGGATTAAAACAGCACACGCTTTGGTGTGAAACTAGTGGAAACTACTGAAACTACTGTTCCTGCCAATAATTCACACAAGACAAACTTGCACACACTTCCCAGGATCTCAGTGGCACACTCTAATGTGTGCTTCATCATGGCAATCAGCAGTGCTGTAATGTTTGTTTTTGGTTGGCTGGGGCTTTTTGGGTTGGTTTCCTACACTGCACCCAGAGGTACCCTGGGCGTATCCTGGATAACTGCTGAGAATAACACTTGTATTCATCTGCCCCTCGAATGGCATCTAAATTAATTTTCAAAACAAATAGACTAATGAAAATGATACCTGAGGATACTTATATGTCTGACTTGCTATATAGTGTTCACTACAGGTTTAAAGACTTTATTTTTTTATTTATTTATCAGCACTACCAGAGGCATGTCACACAATGAAAACATACAAACCAGTATGTTGACATGTATCAAGAGAAGAAAAACATAATTAAAATTGAAAGATTAAAATTCTAACTTATCAAGTACTCCTCTGTTCCATTACATTATAAAACGTGACCAAAAATAGTGTAAACAGGACTTGTTCACATATTCCTTTAAAATGTATCAAATTCAGAACGAATAGGAAATGCCCTTAAACATCTTTTCTTTTTTTCTTTCTTTTCTTAAAAAAAAAAAAGGCAGTACAGCAGTCCAGGTCGCCTATATGCACTTGCCTTGCAACCATCATACGTTTGACAGCAAACCCGCTAACCCCCATGCTGGTGTATATGTGAATCCTATATGTGGAAGTCAACCCATGGAGCCTAGCTGACCCACCCAAATGCCAACCGTAGCATGTCCCCATTGTATAAGCACATGCAGTAATGGGGACAAAGCTCCTTTCCTGGGGTTGGTATTTGGGTTAGTCTCATATGGGCTACATGTGTAGCCACACACACTTACTGGATTCACACATACCCTTGAAATGAGATTTGTGTGAGATGATCTGGAAGTTAAAGGAGAAGTTTGGTGTGATAAGAAGAACCCAAAGTATATTGCAACATCATAAAAAGTTGGAAGGTTTGAGAGGGGGCAGAATTTTGAAACGCTTGTTCAAGCCGGAAAAGACCTCTTGCCAGATGTTGCAATATACTTTGGGTCCTTATCACACCAAACTCCTCCTTTGATAGCTACTGTGAAGCATTTAATATTGAAATTGGCATTGACAGATTACAATATACAGTATGCTGCTGTTTGTGCCCAGGCCCATGAGGGTTTCCCAGCGGTTAGTGTATTGTGTCATTCATGGCTCTCGGCCTGGGCTGGATCGGACACCTCACTACTTGGCCTCACACCCGGCCTCTGACTGACAGAGCGTACGCCATCTTTGCCAAAACCTGCCTCGTGGCGTTAGACAAAATGAGTGCACTACTGCTGCTGGATTCAGTGCAATTCAGAACAAAATCCCAATGCAAAGGAAAAACACTTTGGTGTGTGTGTAACTAGAGGCCTTCATTTGAACTTGAACTTAACACATACCTAATTAACCCAAATACCTGAAAATACCCCAACAGTAATTTGGTGCCATTTTTGAAATTAGGAAAAAAGTGTTGCAATCGAGACTTCCCATAACATAGGAGATTCAATGACATTGTATTTTGAAAGGTATTTATTTACCAAGCATATCAGTGAATGTGGAGGGCATTATTATGATCATGTTTGGAGTATTGTAAGAACACTGCTTGCCCATTGGTTGTTTTGAGGACATACGCCTGCAAGGCTACCTAGAAAAACAAAGGACACAAATAAACTCTTAGGTTGGTTGACATCCAGAAAGGAAGCAGCGTGTGAATTTGCACATGTTGTTCCCTTCCCCAGCAGGCTTGCATGCCCACTGTGCTGGCAGCTGTATTTACTAAACACATGGCAGCAGCCAGCCGCACAATAAATCTTCACACTCCGCCGCCTGTAGCCCGCTGGTCAGGCTCACGCTGTTAGCACGCTAGACTGGCTGCCAAGTATTCAGACCAAACTTCATTATGTTTTCTGTACTCTGTATTCCACTGTCAGGGCTAATCATCTGTGATATTCAAAAGCAAACTGGGTGCATAGATCAGTATAGAGAATAATTTATTTGGTTAGTTTTCCGTTTTCTGGCTCATGTGGTTCAAACGGTCTCCATCCACAATTTTTTTTTGTTGTTGTTGTTTGTTTGTTTTCCCGATAAATAAACGTGACGTCAGTGCTGCGCCGCATGTCCGAGAACTTTGAGTGGTGTTTCTCTAATTATAGATTGAGGACACATGAGCTCCCATGTGTTGGCCAGTGAAGAAGTGACCTATAGGAAAGAATGTGACAACGGAGGGCCTGATTGGGTTATCAGAGTTCAGCTTTGGATGGGACTGTCCTGGAATTAGCCAATCAGACTGCCGTGCTGGGAGAGGGAGGAGGGAGATTAAGTATCACAACACAAGCTTGTGTTTGTTCATGCCTCAGAAGAAAGGGACTCTCAGGGTGCAAAGACACATTAGTTATCTGATAACACCTGGACAACAGACGCATAGGCTACCTGTCTGCAGACAGTAATCAGCCAAAGGAAGAGGAGTGGGCAACAGGTAAATCTAGATCTAGAACTTTAGTTTAGTAGTGTTGTAGCTATACCGGCACAGGCCATATGGCCTTCTCAAGGTGAATCAGAAGATTTGCTGTGGTTCATGCCAAATGCTTGCTTTTGACCTTCACTCTCAACTGAAGGAATGGAACTTAGCAGTCTTATACTGTGGAAGGGCCTGATTAATATTAAGCTGTTTTAGATACCTGAGATGTATATGAAAAGATTATTCTTTAAAGATGCACAAACAGTAGAGCAGCATGTGTACAATAGAGCAGAGTAGTTGCTTATATTAAATCTACAGTAAGCTATAAATAATTGTTACAGAAATTATAAAAGAAGGTAAGAATTGGTGCACAATGTGGAAAATAATTTGGAAAAGATAAAATGTTACTTTATTCATCCCGAAAGAAATTCAAGAAGTTGTTTGTAATCCAGTGGTTTGTTGTGACTAACGGCATTGTGGCCTGACGGAATTTAGAACAGGAGGTATGGTGTTCTATCTGGGAGTTCTAGGAACTATGCACAGATGAACTGTAGTGGCAGCAGTACAGGTAGTTATCTGTAGAGGTAATGACAGGTGGACAGGCCCCATGCCTTTGCCTACCATGTGATGTGTGCATATAAATACAGTGTGATGCTTGTAGTAAAACTCTACAAGAGGCTCTATGAGCCTGCTGTGCCTGTTGATAAAACACTCAGCTATGGCCACTACAGTGTGGGTCTAGGGACAATCTTAAAGCCTTCACAAACACAATTGGCAATTTTTGGAAATGTTTCAACTGCTGCTAAATGATAGCCTTTCTAGATAACCAAATACATCTACGTTACAGTAATTTAAGAAAACAATTGTTAATGGAAAATGATTAACTTCAGCTATTTAAACTGTAGTCATTATACACAGACTGTTGATTGATAACTGATAGGTAAGGTGTTCTGTAAGAGAGTGAAAGAGTAAAACATTATTGTTACCTATGTGCTAAAATTATTTACTAAACCACAAGCACAAAATCACAACATTGTGAGTAAAAAAAAACAAACACAAAACAAAAGCAAAATGCACACAGAAAGGCATGAGACAAAATTCTTCCATATTCCAAAAATGTGATCAATGTCAATTGATATCAATGTATCAATGTGTTTTGAAGGAAAGTGGTGATACCGATAGACACCTAAGCCAATCCAGACGCAGGTCAGAGGTCAAGCAAGGTCTTGGGCAGCTGTTCCCATTCATCAATGGGTCGCTACCTCAGCACAAACTTTGTGTCTTATCTGGGAGAGAAGAGGCTCAAAGTGAACTCTAAGATAAGGTACCTCCGATCACTATGTCCTCATCAAAGTTTGAATATTTCAGGTTAAATTGAAATCAAACTGCATCATTTTGAGTCAAACATTTATGAAAGTTCAGTGTGTAAAACGGAGGGCCTAACTGGTCCATGTTAATCTTCCACTTGGCATATTCCAGCTTCCTGAGAAGAGCCCACCTGAAAGGTGGAAGGTCAAAACAGCGGAACTTGAGCTTGGGATCCACTGGTCACTTAGGCGATGTTGGAATAAAAGCGACACAGGACACTGCACTGTGCGCACAGGCTGTGCGACAATACTCCACCTCCAGCAGAAATGTGCTCAAAACAGAGGCCCCGATTGGCATCTACCAGGAAGAGAAGCCTTCTCTCCAGCTGAGTCTGCTTGGCATGCGTCTTGGAGAGTCCTTTCAGCGTCTCTCCAGACACATCAATGTCTATTTCAGGCAGAAAGACTTGTCCGTGGCACAGGATGTTAGCAACAGTGGTTTGGTGTACACCTTCCATGAGCCTCAGAGAAGACAACAAAGGCGTGTCCACAGTCAGAGGCCAGTGAAGGACAGGAGGCCTCTGGAGGACTCCAGGGGTCAGGTGAGGTCAGTTGCGGTTCTAGACGCAGCGGCACAGCAACATGAAGAACAAACCTCCGTGTCCAGACTCTATGCTGGGCTGCAGCTGTTTCACATCAGCTCTCTGGCCACCAGGTTTGGGGAGAGCTACAGCTACGTTGCCAATCACATCAACTCCGTTTTCTCCACAAGTCCAGCACAAGACACAGCTGTGGATGGGTCTCACTATGGCACAGTCAGACATGGAAGGAGGAGAAAGACCCTAACAGTCACCACCACCACCAGTACCAGCCAGCCACCAGTGCATGAAGACGTAGCGCATGGTGTCCAAAAGGAAGAGGCCAAAGTGGCCGCATACCCAAGCAATTGGGAGGAAGGATACCTTCACTTTGCCAGCCACATCAACCGCTACTTTGGAGCGAAAGAAACAGATTCTGGGACACCTAACACTGCACATTTGACCAATAGGTCCACAGCTGAGTCCAAACAGGGTTCCCAACCACTTCAGCCTGGGTCACAAGGCCTCTTCCACATGAGCAACACAGCAACAAGCTTTGGAGCAAACCATGCGCACATGGCCAGTCACATAAACCACTATTTCAAAGGCAATGATGGCTTTGAGGACGACCTAGATGGAGACTATATGGACGATTCATTACTGGTTGTAGCCAGTGCTCAAGAGCAGAAGCCTGCTACCCTTATGCAGTACCTGCGGGAGAGAACAGCAGCCATTCCAGACGTAATTGGCAGCTATTTGGGAGTTGGCTCGAAGAGTCAGGAGGCTGAAGTCAGCCCCAGACAAATACCCAAACACATACCAATACAATCCCAACCCAGGGTGCGGAGGCCGGTGAGTCATCATTTACCATTACAGCAGAAGCCAGCGGCGACTAATCAACTACGCATAGCTGGTGCATGGCATTGTTTTTATTTAAAAAGTAACAAATCTATTGCATGTTTGGTTCCCGGATAAGATGCCTTTGTTTGGTGATGGTGGGGTGTCATAGCGCATGACTAGGTCAAGAGTAGAGGCAGACTATTGTGGTGAAGTTAAGAGTTATTTACATTTAATAACAAATAATTTCTACGCGCAATCGCTCTCTCAAAGAGACTAGAGACTCCTATGGAAATCGTGGGTATGAAGCTTTGACTGCGATAAGTGATTCAGCCAGAATATTCAGTCATATGATGTGGAAAAGGTTGAAAAGTATTTACGACTGCCCGCTTTACGGTGGCTTTGTAGTTCTTGTGGGGGAAAAAACGAAGAACAGACGTCACAATCAAGATCACGACATGAACAAATCGGCGACTGACTGTCACAGACTGTCATCTGTGCGTAAAAGCATGGCGAGTGACGCTACGTTTGTGTGGGATTGCATCGAAACGTTATGGTGATGGACGAAGCCCTACGATGTCAGATCGATCAAAAAAAATTAAACTTTTACCACTGGTATCTGTCCAATAATTATAGGTTTTAGGCCAGGATCAAGTGGACGAAATGACAAAGGTCCTTTTGGCGCATCTGAGAAGTGCTAATTCACCGTCTTCCATCATTGCTTGTGCAGAGGAGCTGAACAGACATCTCGTTGCGCATCCAACTAGCAAGGCAACGGTGTGGCAGGTAACTTTCTCTAAATACACTATTTAGTCATGTATTTGGGACAGGCACTTGCTTGTAATGTTAACTGATGAGCGTCTGCCATCTTTACTGTATCTATTTTGAAGGAGAAGGGTGCATTGCAGCTGCTGAGGCATCGACGGCAACACGCAGAGGATGTCAAACTTCAGAGGGCCGTCAGGGAAACCATGGCTCTGATTGGTTACATCGACCCCGTCAGAGGTCAAGGTGTCAGGATGCTCTCAATTGATGGAGGTGGCACAAGGTAGCTGACTTTATTCTATAAAGCCTGATGATGCATGTTAATACTTCTTAACACTAGAAAATACAAAGATATAGCAAAGTCAGCTCACATAGCCAAGATAAGTCAGTTATGATAAATAAATAAATAAATAAACTCTTAAGCAGTTGTGGACTGATCACTTTATGTGTTGTACCTCTGCTCTGTTGGTAAATGTGCTGTGCATTTGTTGTCATTTCCAGAGGAGTAGTCCCTCTTGAGGTGTTGAAGATGATAGAGTCACACACAGGCAAGCGGATACATCAGCTGTTTGACTACATCTGTGGAGTGAGCACAGGTATGTGGTATAATCAGTGTTATTTGTGACTAAACAATAAAGAATACAAGAGTTGTGACACTGTCACATTAATGTAATATAGACATATTTAGTTGAGAATTATACAACAATTAGGTCCGGTCGAGCTATTTCTGAATTTCTGATTGGACAAGATACTGAATGATTATGACACTATTGAACCTTTATAGAGTTAGCGCAGTTGATTTCATTCAAAAGTATCCTCTTTAGTAGTGCAGCCTTTTAAAAGAAATAACTGATTGTTACAGTACAGTAGTACAGTTGCTAACTTGTACAAATGAGTGTTTTTTTTCTCTGTCCTTATCTGTGTCTCCTCCCCCTGGCTAGGAGCTGTGCTGGCCTTCATGATTGGTCTAGGACGCTTCTCTCTGGATGACTGTGAGGAGATGTACAGGCGCTTCGGGTCGGATGTTTTCAAGCAGAACCCCTTGGTGGGGACCATGAAGATGGGATTGACTCACTCTTACTACAGCACCGAGACATGGGAGTCGCTACTCAAGTGAGTCAGAGCACAAATGAAAAAATATGAAATGAAATCAGTGTTGTGTACTGGGTGTGCTGCGGTCCCGTGTGATTTCATTGGGACGTTGCGTTGTCTGAATTTGTGTTGTTGTTGTTCTGCAGGGAGAAGATGGGTGAGAGAGTTCTGATTAAAACTTCCAGGAGTGAGTTTTCTCCCAAAGTAAGTCAACATCTAAAGACCCTAAACTAAAGGGTTTGTTCACACCAGGAACAATAACTACAAAGACTATTTCTGTACCAGTAACTAGCCTATGTAATGATATCAGCATTCACATTGATCAAAGGGAAATCTCCCCTCATGCAGAAGAGAATGCAATGGCTACAAAGTCAGTGGATTTGAATTGGCTTTCATCTTTTTATCTGTGTAATAATCCCTCAGAGTGTCCTTCCAGATATTATTATCATTCCTGATATTATCATTATGGTATGGTTTTTGTCATTCAGATTAAAGTAACAAAGGGAAAAATATTGGTTTTGGTGCTAGCATTGTAGTTCTCTTTCCGGGTGTGAACAGCCCTGAAGATTATGTACACTGTACTGTCAATTCAGTTTATGGAAGCAATCTCTTTCTGGACTAATACACTTTCCTCTTGGATAATTAGAACCGTTTCAGTTCTATCAGACAAGTTTTACTTTTTACTGAGTTCATGAAATATATTATGTTTCTTGTTTTGCTCATTATGACCATATGGCCAGTGTTCAATACAGGTGCTTAAGTCCAAAAAAGTGCTCAACTCCACACATTTCAGCCTGCACAGAGCATTTTTTTGGACTTAAGCACCTGAGAGAATGTGTTAGCAGAGAATTCAGTATTCTAAATAATTACACTCTTCACATCTCTTACACTAGAGGGTGCTGTGCCTCCATGATTTCTGTTTGGTTGAGCGTTGTAATGCCCTGTATATTCTGTGAGTAATGTTCTCTTTGGCCTCCAGGTGTCAGCAGTGAGCGCAGTGGTGAACTGGGGCATGAGCCCCAAGGCCTTCATCTTCAGGAACTACAACCACGCGCCGGGGCGTCTCAGCCGATATCCGGGGGGCTCGGCGTACAAGCTGTGGGAAGCTGTGCGGGCCTCCTCCGCAGCACCTGGATACTTCCGGGAGTTTCCGCTGCATAGTGACATCCACCAGGTGAGGACAGGAGGAGTTTAGCACTGACAGATTGTAATCACACAGATTTCACTTTTTTTACACTAGTAATCATATGCATGTGACAAATAAAAACTCCTTGTGTCCTTGTATCCTCGATTAATATTTAATTCAGATTTATTGTTTTTATTTGACTTTGAGGCTGACTCCGAGTCTGAGGTTTTGTTACTTGTGAATGAAAGCCATTGCTTATAGCACAGCCCATTAGTGGGCAACACTTACAGTAGGGTCGTACTATAACATTGTTGGCTTGGTATTTTGTACAGGATGGGGGTCTGATCCAGAACAATCCGTGTGCCCTGGCTGTGCACGAGTGCAGACTGCTGTGGCCCAGTCAGCCCTTCCAATGTGTGCTGTCTCTGGGGACCGGTCGCTATGACAACGCCCAGAGAGGACCAGCGACTTCCACCAGCCTCAGGGCCAAAATCAACCATCTCATCTACAGTGCTACAGACACAGAGGGTGAGTACTGTAGGACACACACACACACACACACACACACACACACACACACACACACACACGCGAAAGGTGAGAACTCCAGGACACACACTCACAGACGCAGAGGGTGAGAACTCTAGGCCACACACACGCGCGCGCGCGGAGGTTGAGTACTTTAGGCCACACACACACAGAGGTTGAGTACTCTAGGCCACACACATGCACAGACACACACGGTCAAGACAGAGTGAGTGTGTCATGCACGGTGATGTTGGGTAGTAAGGTATCAAGAAAACAATTTTTTCCCCCAGGTGTTCATACTCTCCTGGACGACCTGCTGGCGGAAAACGTCTACTTCCGTTTCAACCCCATGCTGAGTGTGGGGGTGTCCCTGGACGAGTGCCGGCCCGAGGCTTTGGACCAGCTCAAGTCGGACACGCTGACGTACCTGGACCGCAACAAGCTGAAGATGGAGCTGCTGTGTGCAGTGCTGGGGGCTGAGCGAACCCCCCTGGCCAGGGGCAAAGACTGGATCAGCGAGAGGGTGTGGGAGCTGAAGCACCGATGGGTCTGATCTGACCTCCAGAGAAGCCGCTCTCAGAGCCTCCATCCTCCTCTGAACTTAAGGGTCACATGACTCAGTGCTGGAGGACATAAGAGCTCAAGACTCAACTGATGAGATGTGAACTATACTAGTTCCACAGAAGGGCAAAAACAAAGGTGATTATTAAATCAGGAGAAGGACTCTTATCCTTCTTAAATCAAGGAGGACTCTGTCCTTCTTAAGATATGTATTTTCAAGCAATAAATTGAAACAGCAATGAAAGATCAAGGTTGGAATTCTAGTCATGAAGGACAAAATGCATATCAGTGTAGGATCATTTGCATCATAATCGCACATTGTAAGGAAGAGGAGAGAAGAGAGACACAAGCTGTGGGTACAAAGGAAATATAAGATTGATATTATTTGCACTGATATATTACTGCCTTGTTGTAATAGCCCCTGTTTTCCATGTAAATATGTGATTGCTAGACAGCTTCCTAGACAGCAACACACACAGGGTTTGTTGTCATGTATGGTGGACAAAATGATGCTGTTGAAATTGAAATTGAAATTACTGTGGTCAATCTCTATCTACACAGTCACCCATCAGGTTTGCCCACAGACTACTTGAAGCAATGCAATGCTGCTGTGCCAACTATTTGCATATTAATGTATTTATGATATTTATAGGAATATTTATATAAAAAAAAACACTATTTAATAACTTACATTTTCATATACACAATAAAGATATTTTCTCAGGATACGCAGTAATAGTCATTTTTTTTCCCCCATTTTGTGTCAGTTTTCTTGTGAATAATGTCTTAGTTAGTTAGTATGCAAGACACAGCCAATGGATAAATGAAAAATAACAAGAACGAACACATGGCAAAGTAGCTCAAGGTTTCAGGAGGCCTTCCCACCCCCCCACCTCCACCCACTCCTCCATCCATCCATCCATCCATTCACAGTGGCCAGGCTAAGAAAGGCTGACTTTGTTTAGGACACAGAGGCCTTTGGGAATACTGAGCGTGCCCGTGCCAGCCACAGAACCAACAGAGGCAGCCACAACATGCCTGCTCTCTGGTCCTCCCCTGTCAACAAATACAACACTAAGATTAAAGAAGGGGTTTTCATCTCTGGCTTATGTCTCCCAAACAGGTTTTTAACTGAAGATTTTTAAGAGAGGGTACATAATCAGTGCTCTGTGTTTGAAAAGTAGAGTTAAAACAAATCAAATCGGGGGAAGTGTTGGACCAGAGCCACTTAGGTGATGACATCATTTTGTAAATTGTGTGTTGTTGAACAAAGAGCATATTATCAGGGCTTTCGTGAGAGTCACGTGACCCATGGCGATTCAGATGAGGAGGAAGTCAGATGAACAAAATACAGGTCTTCCTCAAAGGTTCACCTCTTGATGCTCCCAGAAATAGGAGTTATGCAACTCCATAGGAGTTATGCAATGCTGATGAACAATCTGTTTACTATGGGGGAATCCTACTGACTTAATGGAGTATTTATTTGAGAATTATGGACTAAACAGCAGTTCAATTTAAACGACAACAGTGAGGAGATCCTACAACATTTCACCTTTATGAATGGAAATCACAAGACCATAAATTCAGGTAAAGCATCTTATGATACATTCCCTTATAGTGTAATCCTAGAGCCTATAATAATTAAAAATAGAATTCATTGAGGAGCTTGAAGTTGAGGTAAACTTGAAGATGTTTTCTTTCTCTGCCTTGGGTAAATCAGGGACAAGGCACAATTCGTATGTTTATTTATTTGTTAATTTAGCGGGTTGTAGTGTGTGATAAGAGGCTTTGTGGTTTCATTGTCCATGTCATCTCTGTAAGTTTAGCAGTGATGTCATATTGAGAGAAAGAGAAGACTGTCATGTCTGACTCAGCACTTTGTATTGGTGTAGAAAGCGATGCCATTCTGTGAAAAGTAGGTTACGCCAGAAAGTTTATTCTTTTGAGGGAATGGGCTGACTGGGTTCAGCTCATATGAATTACACAGATGTTGAATTCAGGACTGCTACTTCTACTATGATTGATTTTTAAAAAATATATTTATAATTATACATTGATTAAATTAAATTTTACATATATATATCAGTCTATGCTGTTCCAAATTATTTTGTTCCACTCGTTAACTTGTTCATTTAGCAAGCTAGTTCAACAGGGCTTTGCTTGAATTCACTCCGGACGTATCCTTTAAAGGTCCTAGGTGTAATACTCTGGACTAGACTGGGACCAGCCCATAAAGGCCCTAAGTGTAGTACTGTGTTTTTAGCTTAAAATATCCAAAAAATACCTTTACACAGAAGCAGAAAGTGTGCTGACTTGATGTCAAAAACACCTAAGCATATCATTGGTCAGATATCCACTGAAGTTGCCATGCTTCTGCTGTATTAAATATAATGCATCGTATGTGAATGTAAATCTCTCTGTCAATATGACATTAAAAGCAGAAGAATTCTATAAGATTTACAAGTAGCAGGTTTAAAGTAGTAGAAAATTGTAAAAAGTTTGCCAGTGACTGTGTGGACTGGATTGGCCATGTTACCACTAACCTCATTGGTGTGTGTATGGGGCTATCAGTAATGCCATCTCTACTGATGTGCATATGGGCTATCATCAATGCCATCTGCTGGGGCTCTTTTTCTATGGGGTTTGAATGATCTGTCTGCAACTGTCTTCCACTCCGACTAGAGTGGGGCTGTCTCTCTCTCTGGGGGCCAAGACATGCTCACATCCCCATTCTCATCCGCTCTTGAGCTTGTCTACGCGCACACACACACGCGCATACACACACACACACACACACACACACACACACACACACACACACACACACACACATTCCAAGGGACACTTGGAGAAATAGAGACACCATTGTTATCATCTTTGGAGGAACTTACAGACATGTGTGTGAAAGCCTGTCTGTGTGTGTGTGTGTGTGTGTGTGTGTGTGTGTGTGTGTGTGTGTGTGTGTGTGTGTGTGTGTGTGTGTGTGTGTCTCTGTGTGTCTCTCTCTCTAGAGAGAGAGAGACAGAGGGAGTATAGCCTACCGCTGTCATTCCTCTCTCACTTGACCAGCGTGGTGTGATCTGGAGTGTGGTACCATTTAACCCATGAGGCTGATGTCATTTCCACCGAGACCAGTGTCCACTGGGGCCAGTAGAAGAAGCTGTACTGTATATATGCAGTGCCCTCCTGCAGAGGGAAAATAGACTATAGATCTTTAGCATGACTATGCTGATGATGTGATGCTATGCTGAGTGCTGTGAGTGGCCACTAGCCGTGCTTAGAGGGGAACAGATAGTGATGTGGTGTGACTCGGGTATGATCTCATTACCCAGAGTTCCCCTTACTTGTCTGGTGGATCAAAATCTTTCACTCTTTCACTCAAAAGTCTGGACTCTCAGTATTCAAACAATCAACCAATCAATCAATAAGTTTACTTTACTCTGTCTTAGTTAGAACTTTACAAGTATTGGTTATGCCCTCTATTTCTGCTGCTGACTGGTGGCTAGAAAAACCCAAGCCTTGAAAAGTTCCCTGATGTAGCACTGTAGCAAAATATACTATTGAACCGAGGTACTACGGCAGCACAGGACCTCAAAAACCTTCAAAAGATGACAAACCAATTGAAGGTGAATTACAGTGACTCCCTGTCTGGACTGTGCGTTCCTCACAACCCACTCAGGTCAGAGGGGTAAAGGAAAGCGCTGGAATGGGATGGCCATTGGTTCCCACGGCAATAATCTCTCCTGAGTCCTCAGCCAGCCTGAGACATGAGAACACATCCGCCAGAAAACACAAGTGGTGTGTGCTGTCTCTTCGGACCCCCTGAGTCACTTTTCTGACACTTGTGAGTGTACAAGTGTGTGTGTGGGTGTGTGTGTGTGTGTGTGTGTGCGTGCGTTCGTGCATGTGTGGTCTCCAGAATAGTGAAAACAACGTATTATGTATTATTTGTGTGATTCATCTCCCAATTGAAATGATCTCATGCTTTTGACATCATCTGTAGAATGCCAGCCTGTATGACAGACAGCTTGAGCCACGAGATCTTAATCTGAGCAGACTCCGTATCTGCTGTACATCTTGTCCATGTACTGGACATAAACAGTTGATTTAATGCAGAGTCATGAGGTTTTATGACCTCTGTCATAATTCAGAAACACAAGCCTCTCTTTCATTCTCGCAGTGCTATTTTTTCAAAACTAAACAATACGCCCCACGCTCTGATGTCAGAAAGAAAAAGAATGCGGAATATTTGGCCCAAGTATGGGTGGGCTCTTTTGGCCTGCGGCAGTTTTAGTGAATGAAAATGGTGGAAAGAAAATAAAACGAAAGGAAACGAAAGAAAATAAAGTTTTCTGTCTTCTGCTAAGTTTTTTTCAGGAGAGAGCACATTTACATGAAGGTATAGTGTGGTTAAATTTATAAATTGTTTGAGGAGCAGGGCCGGATTAATGTATGGTTTTTATGGGCGGGGGCCCAGGGTCCATCAATTTCAAGGGGTCCTTTCTGCCCCAGCATTACTTAAGACGAAAATTAATATTGAACAATTATTTATTCTCCTAAAGTTGTCTGAAATATGAGCATAAAGGAACACGTGAATATGAGAATGCAACCTCAGAATGGGACATCAGATAAGATGTGTCTTCCCATCTGAGGGAGTTCCCCCTCCCAAATGAGTTGGTTTGGTCCGATCGTCTTTTTGGAGCGGTATGAATCAAATAGTCGCTTGACAAGGCTCATGGAGCTCTTCAATCTGGCATGATAGGCTCACGAATTCGAGGTCATTCAAAACATAGGCTACATCATATGATTGACAATGGATTCAACTAAAATATGTTTAGGCTAAGCCTAATCATATGCCATATTAAGGCTTGTAAATATAGATTTGCGTGATGGTTTGGTTGCGTGATGCTTTTGAGGTTTGATCATTGGCGCACAGCTCTCTCCACTCGCTCACACACTGCTCAAGTTGAATTTGGACTTTGACACTGACAGAATACAGAATAGGCCCATATCCAAAGCCTATAATCAGAAAATAAATCTGCGCGGTGCGTACACTCGGACATGCTTAAACACAGCCTAAAGAAGGATGTTCGGAAAGTTCTGTTATAGAGATAGCCTATACTGTATATGCGACAGCTACAATTATACAATTATGCAGGACTTAAATCCAACTGCAACGACCAATTTGTCAAATGAGAATGTAAGAATTAAAAACATTATCATGTAGGTTCGAGGGATTCTTTCCCAATAATTTATTTTAAGTAGCCTTAATAGCGCAATCCCGCGCTATTTCAGACAGAGAGTGATTTCAAAGACAAAAACAAAGCTCCCATACTTCATTCTATTTATTAACTACGAATCTGATTGGAGGTTTTCACCTCTAATGTTGGTCAATGATATTTTTTTCTGGATGCTGGTAGACGTCGCGCACACATGACATGAGATCCACAACGCACCTCCTGCCGCCTTTCATTGTCAACCCATCGGTCCTATATTGACTTGCCTGAAATAACGGTGAAATACCAGTCAAGACCACAAAAATGTATTGTATACCATATAGTGTGCGTGATCGTTCTCACACACTGCATCCATGCACGATCCGCACGAGGCCATAGCTCAAAATCTCCTTGCGTTTTGCTTTACATATCGGTCTGCTCACTTATCCGCCTATTTGCGAACCCACCCGCTTTAAACGAAAATGAAAGCGTTCCAGGAGCAGTTTGTGGTTCATTCTGTCACCGTGAAACGATTCGGAAGAGACAGTCATTCTTAATAATTTCACCAAGCATTACAATTATATGTCAACAAGGGAATAATTGTGATTGCCTTCTTAAAACATTTTTTCTAGGCTACTGGTTGGAGGAGCTTTTGGAAAGCCACTTCTCACAGCAATGGGAAATAGGTCTCTAGCTATTGGGAGTAGGCCTATACACTTTTTTAAAACGGTATAAATGGTAATGCAAAATTATAAACCATATAGGCCAACTTAGACTACCCTATATAATAGATATCTGCTGCTTACAATAGTTTTCTTGGGTTTTCTCAAGTGCTCACAAGAAAATGACAAAATAGAATGTCTCTTAGGTGTCATATTTATTGGCCTTGAAATTTCAATATTAAAAATACGCATATACTCAGGGTTCGAGTTAGGTGGGAGCCAGTGGGAGCGGAGCTCCCATAGAGAGAGGTCTGGCTCCCATGAAAGCAGCAAACTCAAACATCTGTGGGGGCTCTGACAATACAATAGTATAATATTTTACTGACAAATAAAGTTATCATAAGCGGGGATCAAACCGAGCTATGGGAGGTGGAACCTTTTTATGGAGTTGCGAGCGCGCTAAGCGCTTGTTACAGGGGTGTTTTGACCATCTTTTCTTTTTGTGTTATTGCCTTATTGGCATGCTGTTATTATGTTCTCTGATGATAAAGGGGCACGGTATGCTTGCGCAGTTGCAATGTATAGGTTGTAAACATAAATCAATGTCTTAATTGATTGTAAACCATGATTTGGTTGTGACCGATAGTTACCGTGCGTAACAGTCGGGGTTTGCCTCTGACGCGAGAGGATCTAATGATGGTATGTTATATTGCCTAGTTTAGTTTGTTTGTTAATTTGTTATGTTATGCACCCCGCCGGTGGCATAATATAAAATAAAAGAAAGACGTCTGCATTATTCCGTTTCCATGCCTTGAGTCTACCACCCGCCGGACACACTCCGTTACAATGCCACTGAAAATGTGGCCGCTTGCTTGTTTCGGTTTCAGCCTACTTCAATAAAGCCAAACATAGGCCTACTGTAGCTCCAGATAGTAAGATAATGCGCGGCTCATAGGTCAACCTCTCTCCTAGATATTGCTTTAACCAGGCTATTCCGATCATGCTGCGCATGATGTAAACTTTATTGAGGATTTCGCGAAAGTAGCATATTCACCGAAATTAATAAGGCCAGTTCCCGGGGTGTAGTGGGCAGCAGTACCCTTCTAAGCAGACATTTATGTGGCTATTTGTAACAATTATATTGGGCATTCCATTTTACATGAATACGTACCCCACTTAAAAATCCCCAACACCTCTGCAGTTCACCGTTATGCATAACATTCAGCCAGAGGTCCGGGAGAGAGAGATAGAGAGAGACATTGTCAACTTCTCACATTGTAAGGTCAGTGCTTGCTTCCCATTACATTCAAAAGTCCGCAAAGCCTTTACCGAACTCATGCGCAGTTGCGCAGACTGGAGAACGAAAAAAAAAAAAAAAAACATCCCATACACCCCCCCCCCCCCCCCCTGCATATACTATCAAGCTATGGGGGGCCCATCGAAAAAATGTGCCCAGGGTCCTTTGACATGTTAATCCGGCCCTGTTGAGGAGGCAATCATAAAATGGTCAGCAAGTGGCAGAAAGAGGTAGACATGTGGCAGTGGTGGTGGTGGTGGGGTGTGGGGGTGGGGGGGGGGGCATATTATTCACAATTCATGGCCGGAGTGGAGTGGGTGTCTGGCAGCAGACAGACCCAGTAACAGACTGGAAGTTTGAAGTGCGTGTATTGAAGGAGGCTAATGAATCACAGAGAGAAAGAGTGCTGGGCTCTCTGAAAGATCAGCTACACTCTCATTCCTTTTTCTGCTATTTCTCACTGGAGAAGGAAGGACAATATTACACAGATACTGATATACAGGAATACCAGGACTGGTTTTAGTGGATTACATTTGATGGCAAATGAAAGATGAATCTAATGATCTAATGATATCACAGTGGTTTCTCCACAAGGTACTGTGCACTTATTTAATGTCCTGGTGTATTATGTCAAAATATTTGTGGTTAATTTCTGCATTTCATTTGGAAGCTAGTGTTGATATAACTCATTGTGGTTTAAGCGTTGGGATAAAAATCACTAGTGTACTAAAAACTTCATTTCCCATACAGCTTTTCTTCCTACACAACTGTATGGTGGACAAAACACTAGTTTGTATCCTGTGAGTTTTAAATGTGTCTTTTGTATTGTATTTTATTTATATTTCTGTAGGTCTAGTTATAGGTCTAGTTATAGTTCTACAGTATGTATCTCATCAATAATCAAATGATATTCTTTGTTTCAAGTTGGAATTGGATGTAGTCTTCTGAGTTTGAAGTCGACAATGTCTCAATGCTGGATGCATCAGTGAACACAGGTAGACTTTTGTCACTGCATAACTTGTCATTAAAAAATCATTAGGCTTTGAAATACTTGAGAACAGTACAGGACTTTATGATCCATCTTATGGATTCATTTTTAGGATTGAAATTATTATATTCTCTTTATAATGTATTCTCTTTAAAGTCACTCTCACCCCTTAGGCCAGGGGTGGAGGTTTGTAATTAAATGCTACTCTCTTTTGTTACAACATAGCGGTTACTGAATATAAATGTGCTGGTTTATTCTGACTTTTGGCAGTTAGATAAATTTGTTTTAGTTATGGGGTCAGTGGGCACAAATTCTCGCTGTGAATTATTGATATTTGCTACTTTAGTTATTCAAAATGCAATTAATGTTGAGGTGAACTTACCATATAGGCCTAATGAAGTGATCTACAGACCGTGTTGCTCAGCCATTCATACGAGTGAAGAGGGATGAGCTCATGTAAAGTTGATGTAAAAGGGACTGGATCCATGACAATAGCATTAGCCACATACAGTAGACAGGAGGCACACACAGGACAGTAGGCCCTCAGTACTGAGCTCCGGTAGAGCCAAGCCCTGTTGGTAGGCTGAGAATGGGCCTGAATGGAGCAGGCTTGAGATGGAGGTGAGCTCCATGCATTGTGTGAGCGCACCGGGCCAGCGTGGCCATAACAAAGGAGTAGTGAGAGACAGTAAGAGAGAGAGAGAGAGAGTGAGTGAGAGAGAGATGCTGCTCCATCAGTCCATCACAACAGGGCTACTGGTGCTGACTCTGAATCATCACTGTTTACAAAGCACTCCACTATCTGTCTGTACCTCTTGGCTTGTCTCCCTCGGACCATGAGCCCTAATATCCTCCAGACACACTGCTTCTGACAATATGCGGAACACTGCACTTGCAACATCTATTGTTTTCAATAGAACACCAGAATGGAACTGCCGCCTGTTGATTACGATTCAGGGGCCTCATTCACCAACCGTTCTTACAAAGTAATTTGTTCTTAAAGGAATGGTTCACCTCTTTATGAAAATTGATTATTCAGCTCCTTACCTGGAGTTACATGTGTGGGTAAAAGCATATTGGTCTCAGTGCTTGCGTTTTCTAGTATGGCATCCCCAATTTCCCCCATTTTTTAGCTTTAGCTTAGCATAGGGGCTGGAATGTAATGTTGCCAGATAGCAACTCTTTGGCAACTTTATTTTCCAGTGCCTATGCTAAGCTACAGGTAAAATTGGGATTGCCAGACTAGAACGACGCATGCACTGAGACCAAAATGCTCTTACCCAGATATGCAACTCAAGGTAAGGGTGTGAATAACCAATTTTCATAAAGAGGTGAACTATTCCTTTAAGTCACACTTACGCAGTTTTTAAGAGGATTTGTATTCACAAATACGGGTTTGTCAATGGGACCTTAAGAAAAAATGTAAGAAAATTATTAAGATGATATTGGTGAATGAGGCCCCAGGGCAGTTCAAGCATATCCATAGGTGATTCCACAGGCTACGGTGCTATGTTTGCAGCATCCTGTGTGTCGTCATGTGTGGGAGAGCAAAAGAAAGTGCTTCTGTGTAATATCAGAGCTAGGGTGCAAAGGTTCTAACAAGCACTAACTAGCCAATCATTAAGTCAATTTGTGCCAGTTTTTCATTCTGTTCTATAACTGTAGTGGCAACTTGAAATTTGGCTGTAGGTGTATCCCTTCTTGTGACAGCCAACTCTGTCCAATCAAATAGCTCAGTGGGGACTCTGTCCAATCAAATAGCTCAGTGGTGAATGAGTGGAGAGGTGAGACCAACAGGTGAAAACAGACACAGCCATGTCTTTGTTTCTCTACTGTGCTTGTTGGCAGAGCTGTTGATCAGTTCCGGGTATCTGGAGGTCAATCTGAGTAGAGATGGGGAATCAGGACTGGGAGGTGTCTTTGGTCGTCAGGTTCGCTGTCTTACTCCTCACAAGGCCAGCCCTGTTTGCCATGGAGATTCCACAAGATGGTGAGTTATTAGTCCCTCATTTTAAAGGAAAATTCTGGAGCATTTCAACAGACAGCCCTGTTTGAGGTCAAAGACTGCAGTCGGTCAGGAAAGGAAAGTGAGTTGTTGTGTGCGCACATCCAAAAGTGTTTTGGCAGGTGCTAAATCAAAAGAACATACTAGTGAGAAAAAGAAAAAAGATTTGCACACTGCTTTAAAGTGACTCTGCTAAGTCAGGAAAGGAACTATGAATTTGGTGAATAGCGAACCATCACACTGACGGAACAGGGCACATACACCAACTTTCAGTTTCATTTTCCTATGCTCCATTCAGTTAGTGTTACAGAGACAGACACCCACTTTGAGATGAATTTTCCTGATTCAGTTAGTGTTTGATGCCAGTTTGACATTCGGTCCAAGTTTCAACATCCTCTTTCTCAACTGATAGCTCACAGTGACCTCCAGCATCAGTGCTAATGGGTTATGATGTTCCAGACTTTCCCTTTAATTAGTCTACTGTGTGGCCATGATGTTACAGACTTTCCCTTTAATTAGGCTACTGTGTGGCCATCCAGTAAGCATGGAGAATCCAGTCACAACCTACAAACTGTTATCTGCTCCAAACTATTAGCCTGAATAATTATATGGCCTTTTCTGGACAGTCAAACAGCCACCTACCATTATCAAACAGTCTGTGAAGGATCACATTGTGGAGCCGAAGGATCCCATCGTCATTGAGTGTGAAGCCACAGGAAACCCACAGCCTGCGTAAGACTCATCTTTGACTGGTTTCCCTCTCTCCTATAGTAATGTGTGTGTATTACAGTCATTTTCATTTGGAACTGATGATGAGTTGTGGTCTAAAACTAGCTAGTTAATTAGCAAGACTCACTTTTACCGTAACTGATTTCCCTCTCTTATAAGAATATGTGTATGTTTGTTTCAGTCATTTTCATTGATACTGATGAGTCTTAGTAGAGGACTAAGCTAGCTAGCTTAATAACAGGCCAGCTCACTTGCCCCAGTTATAAACACTGAAAAAAAACAGTTGACATGACAAATGAGATTGGAGAATTTAAACTATCTTGCTAACTTCTCTAGTCTTCTTATCTAGTCTATATACAAGCTACTTTTTAGAGTTTTACATTTTGACACATTTTCAACAATTATGTTGAATTTGAAACTCAGTTGGACGCAGTTGGCCCTGGTAGATCACTTCTGTGTCTGTTACCTCCTGCCAGTTTCACATGGACTCGGAATGGAAAGTACCTGAATGTTGCTCGAGATTCTCAAGTGTCCATGAGGAGGCGATCGGGAACGTTGGAGATCTTCTTCTACGGTCGGCCGGATGACTATGAAGGGGAATATCAGTGCACCGCCACAAACGAGTTTGGCTCAGCAGTCTCCAACAAGATCAACCTCAGGGTTTCTAGTGAGCAATGCAGCTGTTACTAAACATAGTCAAAATAGTGTCAAAACAGTCATGGAAGGCACTCTTTGTTGGGTTACCTCCTGACCTGTTTTTTTAATTATTGTTTGTAAGCTATATTTGTGTACTCTTACATACAATATTTAATCTGAAGACATCCTAGATTGATCCTAGATTGTGGTTGTTTAGACCCTGTGGTTTAGACTGTCACTGTCATATCACATCACCACTGGAGAGTCAAAGTTTTAGATACCAATGTATGACATCCAGTGTTGGGAGTAACGAGTTACAACAGTAACTAATTACTGTAATGCATTGCATTTTGTGGTAACTTGGTAATGAAAGGCATTACAGAAACAAAATTGGTAATATTTTACTCTGTACAATTTTGAGTAACTCAAGTTACAATGCTTTTTTAACTTGGAATGAAGTGGTGTTTTTTTCCTTCATACAAATCACAGAGAAGTCAGCAAGGGTAAAACGTCTGCTGTGCCAGAATTAATGTAGAGCTTTACAGTCTCCGCCTGTCATTCTCAACATTCATAATGAATTAGTGAAGTTCATAGGCTACCGTGGGGCCCGAAGAGTAACTTAAATGTAATGCAACACAGTAATGTAACGCCTTACATTTTCATAAGACTAATATTGTAATGTAAGGGATTACTTTAAAATGTCAGTACCGAGTAATAAATAACGCATTACAGTTTTGCAGTAACTTGCCCAACACTGATGACATCTCTCCCTCTCTCTCTCTTTGGGACAGAGTCTCGATCGTGGCCGAAGGAGCACCTGGAGCCCATGACTGTGTTTGTGGGTGAGCCGCTGGTTCTGCCATGCAATCCCCCTCCAGGTCCACCAGAACCAGCCACCTTCTGGGTCAACAGCTGTAAGAACTCTTATTGACATCATGGGGCTCTTTTACTCTGTGTGTTTTACGTAAATGGGTCAATATTAGTTACTGTGGCAGAGGACCCAAAAGATGTCTTTCATAAGGTGACCGGTAGCCTGACACGCCAGACTATATCTAGGGTACGTCTAGAGTTCTAGGCTAGGTGACCGGACCTCTGAGATGACAATTCCTGAATTTCCTGAATTTTCCTTAGGAATCAGGATATGTCTATTTCTACAGCCAATATCATTCAAATAACTAATGTTTTACTGTAGCTTGGTTCAGGGACAGAGTGGGTTTTCTTGTATTTTACCTCCACTTTTAAAGTGGGTCGTCTTCGATTGCCCCCCAGAAATTGGGGTTTTCTGGTCACCCTAATGTGCCATCTTTGTTATCTCCCACCTCAGCAATGGTGCCAATCCGTCAGAGCCGCAGGGTATCCAAGGCAGAAAACGGGGACCTCTACTTCTCTTACATCTTACCTGAGGATGCTAACACCGACTACTGCTGCACAGCACGCTTCCCAAACACCTTCACCATCCACCAGAAGAGCGCCGTCATTCTGCAGGTGTTAACAGGTGAGCTCTAATCGTCAAGCCCTTATGAAAACATGTAGTGTTTGTTTTGTCTGCTTTCTTCACTAACTAGGCTAATGTAGCTGCTGTTACAGCTAATGTTACTAGATATCCAGGCTCCCCTACAGCCACATTCATTCTATATTAAAGAGGAAGAGGTATATATTAACCAGGATAGCCAGAGAGAGTAAAAGTGGAGTAGTGGAGTAGTAGTGGTTACACTGGAGCAGTGTAAATGAACGTTAAGTTCTGTTCTGTTCTGTTCTATTTTTGTGAGCGGAAAGGGGGGAAAATCCCCTGCTATGTAGACCAGAGTTGAGCTCTCATAAGGTCATACAAAGATTGTTGATAGTTTATATTGTGACGCAATACACTTATGCAGACCAGAAATGTCCAAGTTATTATTGGATAACTGTATGAACGTATGAAGTTACTCTATCTTGATCAGTATTCAATGATCTTTGGGGAAACTGTCACTGACTGGGTGAACACAGGGAAATTGAGAGAGTGTCATTGACTGAATTGTGTTCATAAGAGCAAACAATGTGATCACTGATTTACAGTAGCTGGAAGATGTTATAGTTCATTAGTCTTGGCACTAGAGCATATTTGATTTTGGTCTCTGTTGTTCTTCACAACCCTGATACAATCCTAGAATGGACTAGTTTTTTTTTTTTATCAAATGTGATTAACAATACTAGTGGTAATTAAACTAATTATTAAATTAAGTTGACTTCCCTCTGTTTGTTTGTTTGTTTGTTTGTTTAATTGATTTATCTGTTATTGATTTGATTGGGAACTTGTTGTTTTGTTCCAGAGTAAATACTGCTAAAATGCCCCACTAAGGTTCTCCTTAAACCATACTGACTGAGTGGTGAGTCCAAACCACACTATTTCCTCACCACTTTTGTTTGTTTGTTTGTTTGTTTGTTTGTTTGTTTCTCTTGTCTTAACAACATTTCTTTCACGTGGCACACCCAAGCTGAACTACCAACTTTCACTAATCTAGGGTTTACTAAGCCTAGTGCTTTGTTTATGTACAATATAAGTATTCTGTAACTCATTATTTGAAGGGTTCCATAAGCGTAAACAGAGCCTGTTATGAACATGGCATGACACATATGAATAATAATAGCACCTTATTCATGTTCATGACTGGTGTCATTATGTGACATTCAGTTTTTGCACTGTCTGCATCATAGAGTCTACATTTCAAAAAGCGAATGACACTTAAAGACAGCAGTCATTAACATGAATGAGGAGTCACTAATGTTTATGATACTGTACATGTCATAGCATGTTAATGACAGGCTCATATCACCTTTATGCAGACCCTTTCAAATAAAAGTATTTGCAAAATATTCTGCTTTGAAGTGCTTGCTACACAGACAGGAGAATGCCTGACTGACTCTCAACAGCAGAATGCTAATACGGCCCCCACTCTGTGTTATCCTCAGTGCGAATGCCAGCTGAAAAAGCCCCAGCGTTTATGTATCCCCCTAAGAAGGCCACCTCCAGAATCGCCCTTGTGGGGGAAGAGTTGGTTCTGGAATGTTTTGCCACAGGAGTGTAAGTCACAAATAAGTCTGGTTCTCCAAAAGGGATAAAAATCGTTTTTCATACTTATGAACAATGTGGGCACAGTTTAAAAAAACATATTCAATGAATTTTAACCTGTTACTGTAAATATTCAATAAACTTTCAACTTGTTTAACAATGCCATAAAATGTCCTTTGTCTGCATGTGGCTCAAAATTGTAAGTGTTGTCGTTGTTGTTGTTGTTGTTGTTGTAGTTGTTGTTGTTGTTGTTGTTGTTGTTGTTGTTGTTAAAATGAACCCAAATGTTTCAGTCCTCCACCCGTCATAAAGTGGACCAAAGACTGGGATCAGATGTCCCTGGATGGGAAGAGGCTGGAGAGCTTCAACAAGAGACTCCGTATCCTGTCTGTGTCCACGGATGACGCGGGCGAGTACACCTGCACCGCCTCCAACAAGATGGGCTACGTGGAGCGCACCATCTCCGTCAGTGTCAAAGGTCAGCCAAGGACACACAAGACCCTCGGTGTCTAGTACTTATACAGGGATATAAGCGGTTTCTGAAATGGCATACATTTGTAAAACCTGCTCAGAATAAAAGACTATAGAAATAGGAATATAGGAATAGAAATAGGAATATTCCCAGTTGTCAAGGAAAATTCAGGGAAATGTCTGCGATTTTCATCTAGGAAGTCAGAATGCTCATTTTACAAAGTGACTTAAAAAAAAATGCACACACTTTTTTTTAAGTGCACCTACTCCTTGTTTACATAATAAGGTTCCTGCAATGACATATCCTGACATATGCTCTATACCTCCTATGCTGTTGTTCAGTAGCAGAAATAGTAACAGTCTGGCATCTTCTCTCTGTTTAGTCTCACCTGTTGTTCTTGTTTTTGATCCACCACAGCGCCGCCCTCCTGGGTGGAGAAGCCCAAGAACATCATCATGTCCCGAGAGACCAGTGCCAAGATGGTGTGCCAGGCAGATGGCGTCCCAAGACCCACTATTCAATGGCTAGTCAATGGAGTGCCTATTGAAGGTACTGATTTTCATAAACATGGATTAAGTGTCAAGTGCAGCCTCATTGTATTCCCTGTGTTTTTTGGCCCAACTCTCTCGTACTCTTTGTAATAACTTAATGAGTTTTGTGGTTTAGTGATCGGTTTGATCATTTTGTGTGTGTTTTCATGAGGTGGTCCTAAGAACCCTAGTTGTTGAATGTAAGTCATTTCGCAATACATCCAAAGGATTATGTCCTTGATCTTCATGTACATCTATTTGTTGTGAAGGTGCAACCTGAAGCAACTGTTGGGTTATTAGCCCCTACAATGACCACCTCAATCTCACCGGTCTTTATGGCTTCATCATTCTCTGAGATGACATTAGGTTCAGTTTCAGATTTAGGATTTACTGCCCTTTCCAATCCTATCTAGAGGTTGACAAGATCCCAAGCAGACAAGTATCTGGAGAAACTCTCAACTTCCGAGGGGTGGTGGATGAGACAACAGCTGTGTATCAGTGCAACGCGTCCAACCCCTACGGCTACTTACTGGCCAATGCCTTTGTCAACGTAATGGGTAAGACACAAGTCACTGTGAAGATAAGTGTGTGTGTGTGTGTGTGTGTGTGTGTGTGTGTGTGTGTGTGTGTGTGTGTGTGTATTGGAGGTGCACTGGAGTGGCACAGTGGAAAATACCTCCAGAAGTGCGTTGCCATGGGAATGTGCTCTAGAGCGTCAACAGTCCCCGTGGCTAATTCCCTCGGCCTGCTATTTGCATGAACACAATCAGAGACGGCCTGCAGGTGGGCATCCAGGCTGGGTTGAATACAAACACAGGTTTGGCTTAAAGCCTCTCATTTAGCATAGCAACAGTGACTGACAGAGAGATTCATTATTGCCAGAGACATCCAGAGACACATACACACACACGCACGCACGCACGCACGTGCACACACACACACACACACACACACACACACACACACACACACACACACACACACGCACACACACACACACACACGCACACACACACACACATATTTAGATTTATAAATCCAGTTTCATTATTTTTTTCTTCTGCAGACCAGCAGGCTCGTATCCTGGGTCCTAGAGATCAGCTGGTGAAAGTGGTGGAGGGCAGAAAGACGGTGTTAGACTGCCCATATTTTGGGGCCCCAGCACCAGAACTACGCTGGTAAGGGTGTTTTTAGCTTTCTCACGCAACTTTCTTCCTCTGAAGTTCATAGGTGTCACTCTCTCTCTCTCTCTCTCTCTCTCTCTCTCTCTCTCTCTCTCTCTCTCTCTCTCTCTCTCCCTCTTTTTACCCATTCTTGTGTTTGCTCTAAGGTCAAGGGGTGGAGTTGGCAACTTGGAGGGAGGTCGCTACAAGGTGTACCGAAACGGGACACTGGAGATCCGTAAGACACGTGTGGATGACCAGGGCATGTACACGTGTACCGTCAGCAACATCATGGGCAGAGACGAGAATCAAATTACAGTTGAGGTCAAAGGTCAGTCATTCTGGTGTACCCATGGAGGATCCAGGTTCGAATTCCACCTGTGGTCGTTTCCTTCTCCCCTCCCATCTCTCTCTCTCTCTCTCTCTCTCTCTCTCTCTCTCTCTCTCTCTCTCTCTCTCTCTCTCTCTCTCTCTTCTCTTTCCAATCACAATCAAGACAGGGAAAGGTTGAAGGTCAGTCATTCTAAACCCATAATTAGGTCCTATGTTTAGGATGAGCTACAGTACATGTGTACACTCATCAGGAATCAAGAGAGATGCATTCATGCAATTTCAGAATTTCATTAGAGGATTTGTTGTTCGCATTAAGTTTATTACTGATGCAATAATCCAGTTCATTAAACTGTCTGCTGTTAGAGTGTTGGTACAAATAAAGATCTAGAAAAACTTAGAAAATCTGAAAAAGGCACCTGAGGGATTAAGTGAAGAATGATTACATTTCAGAGCCCACGCAAGTCATCCGCAAACCACACAGTGCGGTCATCCTCCGGGGAGGAGAGGTCAAGTTTGAGTGTGCAGTCAAGCATGACGAGACTATGCTGCCCTCTATCCACTGGGAGAAGAACAACAAGACACTCTACATAGGAAGGAGGTGGGTGCTGAAATGGCTGTGGTGATACTGTTCTCTGCTCAGCTGGTTTGCTGGTTTTGGCTCTTTGTACTTCCTTAGATTGTTTTCTGATTCTTTTGGTGCTCTTCTTCCCTTCAGGATGCTAAAAGAGGAGGATGCGCTAACTATCGTCAATCTGGTCAAAGCGGATGAGGGCGTGTACAGCTGTGTGGTCAAAACTGAACTGGATGAGATTGTAGTCTCTGCTCGCCTTAAAGTAATGGGTAAGCTTTGGGCATACTATACATACATGCATACACACACACACTCACAATCTCTCTCTCTCTCTCTCTCTCTCTCTCTCTCTCTCTCTCTCTCTCTCTCTCTCTCTCTCTCACTCACACACACACACACACACACACACACACACAGACACAAACATTCAGTACTAAAGTAAAGATATATTCTGATATGCTTCCTTTGAACAGACCGCCCAGAGCCCCCGACAGAGCTGGTGATATCAGAGCCCTCGGAGCGCAGTGTGCGTCTCGCCTGGAAGCCTGGAGACAGTAATCACAGTCCCATCAGAGGTACTTAAATATCACAGTCCCATAAAAGACACAGCACTAAGTAAACCACGGAAGATCTGATATCACCAAGTAATTAAGAGTCCAGGATCAATGTTATACTTGTTGCCCTGGATCAATGGGTTAGGTTTAGAGTTAGGTTTAAGGTTAGGGTTAGGGTTAGGCTCAGGGTTAGGTTGATCCAGGACAAACAAGTTTAACATTGATCCTGGACTCTTAATTACTTGGTGATATCAGATCTTGCGTAAACCACAATACCATCAAAGGTACTTACAGACCACAGTCCCATCAAAGGTACTTAAAAACCGCAGTCCCATCAAAGATACAATACTTGTACTATACTACCACACTTATGCTACCACAGTCCCATCAGAGGTACTTAAATCACAGTCCCATCAAAGATGCAGCACTAACTAATCCACAGTACCATTAAAGGTACTTACAAACTACAGTCCCATCAAAGGTTTAAATTGTAGTTTATAATATAAATTTAAAGTAAGGACAATCTGAAATCCATGTACAAATATTAACAGAAGAATGAGTTGCTGATGGGAACTGTAATTGTTGATGTATGGTAATCAGTAAAGGAATTGGAATCAGAAAGATCTGAATCATACCCAACTGTATTCATTTCCTATTGTTTATTGTCATAGAGTATCTGGTTCAAGCCAAGGAGGAGTGGTGGTTCCCCTCACCCTGGAAGAACCTGACCTCCTACCCAGGGAACTTGAACTCAGTGGTTCTCCAGCTCTCCCCCTACCTGAGCTACCGATTCCGCGTCATCGCTGTGAACGGCATCGGCCAGAGCGACCCCAGTCGTGCCACAGAGTACTACCAGACTGGCGGAGCCGGTAGGAGCAGCTTACTACTAACAAGATAAATAAGATCTGCATCTAACACACACCCTGTATTTCAGTAGTGCTACAGTATGCCTTTCTGTGTTTCAGTGCCCGATGCCTTCCCGAAAAATATCAAAGGACTCGGGAGTGGGCTGTGGAGAAATAACTTGGAAATCACCTGGGAGGTAAAATGTGACACTAAGATCTCCCTGCTAACACAAGGACAGATTTCAATTCCAAAAAGGCAGCGAGATCTGTTTTTTTCCCATGTATATCAGTGAATCTACAGTTGGGATGCTTATACTTGAAAAAATGTAATTATACGAATATTATCTAAAATACAAAATAAAAATAATAGCTTTTTAGAAGAAGCGGATAATTAAGGTTCATAAAATAGCAAGATACAGGCCCAATATCTACACCATTTGCATTTATTAAATTTTAATTGAAAATAAAATGAATAAAATTTTGTATTGTCCAGTCCAATAGAGTCCTATAGAGGACCTTCTTGAAAATGAGATGCTACATCTCAAGAAGCATTCCTCCATAAATAAATTGAAGTATGTAAAGAAAAAAAAAACCTCCAGAATCCTGTGATATTGTTTGTATGCTGTGCAGCCCCTGCCTGAGCGTGACTGGAACGGGCCCTACCTGCAGTACATGGTGTGGTGGAGACGGCAGGACTCCAAAGAGGAGTGGAAGAACGTGACCACCAGGTGGTGGTGGCACACCATCTACGACACAGACACCTTCACAGCCTACGAGATTAAGGTGCAGGCCATCAACAAGTTTGGTTACGGCCCCGAGTCCCCAGTCGTCATTGGCTACTCTGGGGAAGACCGTGAGTAGAAGATAAAAGACACCCGACACACACACACACACACACACACACACACACACACACACACACACACACACACACACACAGATGTACACAAACACACACACACACACACTTAATGGTACATATGCGCGCACACACACACACACACACACACACACACACACACACACAGATATATACAGGCAGGCATACAGAAATAGACTTGCAAACACACTTACCGGTAAATATACTATATACACACATATACACAGACACACACAAAAAAAAAGTGTTGAGAATCACCTCTCTATTTTTTGTGTATAACTACACACTGGCTATGCATAAAGCATGCACGTAAAGCTATCATTTTTTGAAGGACACCCATATTACGCTCAATACTGACACTTAAGTGCATTGTACTGCATGCATATTGTAGCACCTGAACAAGTCCTTGAGTGCCGTCGTGTTTTTCTAGGGCCTCTGGAGGCTCCTTCAGAGCTGAGTGTGTCTGACATAGAGAGCACTTCAGCCACAGTCAACTGGCTCCCTGTTCCACACAGCACCATTATGGGGGAGCTGAAGGAGTACAAGGTAATGCTAACCTCTAGATGCTAGGTCTGGTGCTCAGATATGACTCTGTGTGTGTGTGTGTGTGTGTGTGTGTGTGTGTGTGTGTGTGTGTGTGTGTGTGTGTGTGTGTGTGTGTGTGTGTGTGTACTAAATTTGTCTTTTGGCTTTTCATTCAATGACCTTCCATCTTATTTTCCAGCTTGTAACTATAATAGAGTGGCCTAAATCTAGATATGAAGTCACAATAAATGATTACCATTTACCGTAGTGTGTGTTGTGCAGGTGTACTACTGGAGAGAGAGAGTGCAGTCAGCTGCCATGTGTGTGTGTGTGTGTGTGTGTGTGTGTGTGTGTGTGTGCACTGTATGTGTGTGTGTGAGTTTACCAGTATCTGGTGTGTGTTGAGTGCAGGTGTACTTCTGGCAAGAGAGCCGTCAGCTGCCGTGGTTGTGTGTGTGTGTGTGTGTGTGTGTGTGTGTGTGTGTGTGTGTGTGTGTGTTACCAGTATCTGACTGATGTGTTATGTGCAGGTGTACTACTGGCGAGAGAGCAGTCAGCTGCCGTGGCTGAGCGTTAGCAGACGGAGCAAGTCCAAAGGTTTTGCGGCCTCAGGGCCCCGTCTCTCTGGCGTGGTGACGGGGTTAACCCCTTATAGTAACTACAGGATGTACATAGTGGTGGCAAACAGCCGCTACGAGGGCCCAGCCAGCAGCACCATCGAGTTCCAGACACCAGAGGGCGGTATGTGATGTTATGCCAGGCACTGCTGCTGAGCTCTATCACAGTTGTGCTCATGTCTTTGTGAAGTTGTGTTGTTATTTTGATGGTTTCATAAAAAAAATAATTGGTAAAATTTTATTGTAACAAACAAATAAAGTAAGTCACTAATACAGTCATTAACTAGGTATGCATTAGGGGCTAACATGTGTTACTTTAAATCAGTTAAATACCACATAATTCAATAAATAAATCAATAAACATACTGCATGTAAAAAATAAATATATGAAAAAATATATACATATAAAATAAATTCATTCATAACGCATAACCGGCCTGTTTCCCATCTTCCTTCTTCAGTGCCGTCTGCTCCGCGCTCCTTTAAGATTCAGCACCGGCATTTGGACACAATCTATGTGGAATGGGAAAGGCCAGCAGAACCCAATGGCATTATTAGCGGATATGTACTGCGCTACCAGCAGCGTGAGTGGACAACACATTTTATACAACATCATATCCACATATACAGTATATGTGTTACTGTATGCTATCTGTTAGCAAGAAAAAGATGAATATATGCAGGCAGTAAATCGAGTGCTGTTGTCTCCTTAGCCTTTAGACTTGTGGTGTATTGTCTGAATTGAACCTTTGATTTCTCTTCCAAGTGAATACCAGCAGAACGGCGAAAATCCACGAGGAACAACTTCCTGCCAACTTGACCTATTTTTCCGTCCAGCGCTTTGACCGCTACACGCGCTACAAATTCTCGGTGGCGGCTCAGACCCAGGCTGGCCTTGGCGAGTTCTACACCGAGGAGTCGCCCCACTTCACAGAGGGTGAGTGTGAGACATCCTCTGGACTCTATTATATCATTGCTTTTAGTTTCCCCCAGGATTAATAAATCTATCTATAAATATATCTGGGGTAATCCTCACAACCTTAACCTTAAGAACGCTTCTAACCATTTAGATGGAAGCCTGGGCTTTTCAGCTCAGTGATTAGAGTGTTCGACTCCCATGCCATTGGTTAGTTGTAGTTGACGAGGTGGTGGGTTTGAGACCTGTGAGCAATCAAACCAACTTCTGTTCCATCTTCACAGTATCTGTGAAGATCAGGTCCTAATCTGTGTGTGTGTGTGTGTGTGTGTGTGTGTGTGTTTGTGTGTGTTGTAAAGCATACTCCACGGATCAAGTGGATCTGGCCACCCAGGGTTGGTTCATAGGTCTGATGTGCGCCATTGCTCTCCTGGTGATCATCATGCTGGTGGTGTTCTTCATCAAGAGGAGCCGAGGCGGGAAATACCCAGGTAATGCAGTTTAATCAAAGAAAGGCAAAATACAGGTAATTCATAATCACATGTCAAACACAGTTAATAGTTTAAGAATTGAAAGGCACAGATGAACAGGTGGGACCTATGGTGTATTTGTTGTTGTAGTTGTAAATACTGTAGGCTACCAGAGCCTATAGCAGTCCCCCCAGGATATTGCGGACCTTTTTTGAGATTGTTGCGATAAAAATGTTGCAATTTTTCTAAGCACCACTAAGTTTTTGGTGTGTTTCACAGTACTAGGTGTGCAGTAAACAATGTCATGATGCAACTAGGTCATTTCTACCGGGGCATTTCTACCCGGGGGGTGAGGTGGGACAACTTCACATACAGGTGCCCTGCCGAACTCATGCGTGACCTTTATTGCAATACAAGTTTATCAACTTGTCAAACAAATGACCTTTAATAACATATAATTATGTGCCAGTCATGCACTGTACAGCATGTGCCATGGCTCAGCTATGCTGCACATAAAAAGAATATGATATGCAGATATTTGAACTTTCCAATGAAAAGACAAAAGGCTGTAGATTCCTAGGATGTTAAGTTGTTCTTCAATGGCAAAGTGTAAACTGAAATAGACAATTGCCTATGGGCTTATGTCACACCTGAACATTCCTAGATTCTATTTCATGGTAGTAAACTGAACATTGACATGCATTGAATTTATCCCTTTTTCTGACTTGAAAACATTGGTTCATATCATTTAAAACATACCTACATTCACTTTCTTTTAAATAATGCACATGATTTGCCCATGAATTTAGATAATTGCGGGCCGTGATTTGGCGGAGATTGGTTGAATTTGTGTTGATTTTGCAAATCGCAACATGGCGAAATCCTGGAGGGTCTGACTATAGATGTGGCATTGTCCACCTACAGTATGTATAATTTAAACTCCCTAAACTCTTCATTAGATACACCCAGACTTACTCAAATATCTAATCATCATATGACAATCTGCTGAACTTCAAACTGTGCATCAGAATGTGGTGGTAAAGTGATTTTAGTGACTTAATGAGTCGATAAGAAATGGCTGATGTTTGATACTTTTATGCGCAACCATCTTTAGAGTTTACAGATAAAGGTTCAAGAAAGACAAAAAACAACAACATAAACAGCAGTTCTCTGGGCATACTGTATATGGTAGAGGTGTACAGGAATGGGAAGACTGGTTTGAGCTTACAGAAACACAACAGTAAAACAGGAAACTGAGGCTACAATTTGCACAATAAACCTTGTTTACCGACGCAGTGTTGAGTAAATGTCACATCCTGTTTTGGTGTTATTGCTGGCCATTTCCCTCCTTTTATGACTTCAGTGTAGGCCGATCCATCTTCATTTCAGTTCAGTTTATTTACATTTACAGAGCCAAATACAATACAACTGCCTCTGTAACGGTTGCCAACTAGCTCGGCTACCTGGCGGCAATATGTGTAAATCCTCACAACTCAAATTCCTTGGGCGCTTGAAACTGCTGACACAGATTTACTGACAATATGACGACTCCTCCTAGCAAGATACAATGCATCACTTGGCAAATCCTCAATTAAGTCAAACTAGTTTATTGAACAAGAGAATTACAGTATGATTACAGTGCTCCATGGGTTTCCACCACCCAAAATCTGAATAAGTGACTCATTTAGGCATCTTGACCTTGTCATGCTGGTGACTTTCATCACAAAGAGCCTCTTTGTGTCTCTACTACTGTTATAAACTTGCCTTTATGTCATCATTTGTGTGTTTTCTTTGATGTTTGTATGTGCCCTCACATTCATAACAAAGCTATGACTGTGGGAATGAGTCATAAATTATAATACACTAGTGAAGTGGCTGTGTAGCAAAGATTTTTCTCCACTGAAAGCACTGCGCCGTGAGTGAGAGGGGGAGTGGCTACGTAGTTAGAGCGGCAGGAGTCTACTGAGCTTCATTTAACGTTATCTTTACTAATCTTTGTCCCAACAACATCAAACTTGGCACTGCACTCACTCGTGTCATTAGCAAGATGCATAACAAATTTGAGGTCAGTCTGACGAACGGTTGCAGAGTTACATTACATAGTTGTGTGCATGGAACACACAGACAGACAGACAGACAGACAGACAGACAGACGTTCCTTGCATTAATACATAGATAGATGTCTTCTTCTTTTTAATTGACTGTGAAACCCTTGATAAAACAGTACAGAGTCTCGGTTTTTCCATAATTCTGTTAAATTTTGGAAAATGGGTTCCAAGACCTTCTAGCAGCTGTTGTGTTCTAGATTCTGAAATTGTCCTTCCAGAATGGCATTTTCCCCAAAGAAACACATTACTGAACTATGCAGTCCATGAGGTGGATGAAGCTGGGGCATTTCTCAATGCATGTTAAACTATTACAGTAACTACTTCTGGAGTTTCCCACCCTATTAGGCTGCTACCCTATAACCATATCTGGCCTACAACCTCCTAATACTTGTAGGGTGGACCTATGAACGCTGCTACAGAGTATTAAAGGTACTGATGACACAGTGTTCATAATATGCTAATAACTATTTACTGAGCAAGTGCTTTCTGGCTTTTTATCTTGGCAGTGAGGGATAAAAAAGACTTTGCCTTGGAACCGCTAGATGATAAGGACCAGGAAGGAACATTTGACTATCGGTGAGTTCATGTGTTGTACAGTAGAACAGAAGCACTGTAAATGTTGGTATGTTCAAAAATGCGTGAGACAGTAAAGATTACATGTTATCATTTCAAGCATTTTTTTTGCTTGTCTGCTAGTCATGTTGTAATTCATGGTGTATCTCTTTTGACAGCAGAGGGCTTTGCAGAGTATAAATCTATGAATCTTGTTTTCCCGATATTTGTCCTTATAGTGTTTTGAGACCATGGGCAATCATGATATGCACTATAAATAACAACAATATTAATTTAAAATTAACTGACATTTAACTGGATTACTTCGGTTATTACTCAGGCGGACACAGGCCTATGCTGTGATTTTATTTTATGCTTGATATACAAAGGTGTGATGGTCCCTTGAACAACCACAGTTGTCACTTACTGCACAGTACATCACAGACAACATTATTTAGTTTTATGCTTAACTTTCTATTTTGTATTTCATGAATTTTTAAACTTTGTTTTGCATTTTGTTTTGTTTTCATCGAACCGTTGAAGGTCTCTTGAAAGGTATGAGATGTGTTGTGTGCTCTGTCCTTACTGTGAAGACACAGCTGTGTGCCACATTAACTGTCAACACCATGTTCTAACACAGCGTGCTTTGTGTTTGTTTAAGCAGTTACACAGTGCTTATTCTTCAGAGTGGTTACTATTGTTTGTTTTTTTTGTTTGTTTTTTCAAAACTGCTGTGTGAATCTTTTTGTTTTTATAAACATTGTGTAAAGTTGCCATTCCTATGTACACTAAAGCGCTTTACCCTCTTCTCTCTTCACACGGCTCAGGATAACACGTGTGCCCACTCTTCCGTACACCAGACGGTATGTACAATACAAACCGCCACACTATAATAAAGCTGGCCTTTCAAAATCAATAATCTTTGGGGCGTGAGCAGCCCTCTGATGTAATCCATCTTTCATCTGCATGCGAAGAGCTCAGATTCAAAAGCATCTATTCTAAATATATTATATATTCTAAGTGTCTAATAGTGAATCTATTTTTAAAAATTAAGTTGTTTAAATAATAATTTCCAGGAAATCTCTATCAAACTGCACTTTTATCAAGTACAAACAAATCAGGCCAAATCTATACAGGTTGAGTTGGAGTGATACTGTAGTTTAATAATATAAATATATATAAATATATAATATAATATAATATAATATAATATAATATAATATAATATAATATAATATAATATAATATATAAATATAAATAAATATATAATATAAATATATTTCTAAAAATTAATTGCAATGGTTTTTGCATTTCCTTCTACGTGTCCTGATATCTGCAGGGAAGAGGACATCCGACAGAGGAGACACGACTCTGTGGACGGAATCATTCGGCGAACAGAAAGCGATGACAGCCTTGTGGACTATGGTGATGGAGGAGAAATCGAGTTCAATGAAGACGGCTCTTTCATTGGCCAATACACAGGCGTTAGCAAGCACGAGAGATCAGACAAGGAGTACCATGACAGCTCAGAAGCCGCCTCACCAGTCAATACCATATACACACTAGCCTAGTTTAGCTATCATTGTGGGCACCTATGGATGACTGGGTGCTACAAACTGGGTCCCCACAAACCACTGTGGCTACTGAGGAGGTTTCCTTTTCTCTGTTAAGCCAATCAGAGGAAAGCATTTTTCTTGTAAGATTCTCGAGGGAATTTTAGGTTTCTTGGGGGAAATATACAGTAGCCTGAATTTATTTTGGCTTTAGTAGCAAAATAAAGTAAAAGATGGTGGCAAATCTGTGTTTTGACAGGACCAGGCTCATCAGTTTTTGCATAATGCTTTTATGCAGATAATTTACCAACATTATCCTGTCCTGTTTTTATCTTTTCAAACTAAAGAGCTAGAAAAGGTTATGTAAGAGGAAGAGCCGCGTAGTTACTGGAAGGTGATATGTTTTATCATGTTGATAAAGAGCAAGACAGTAAAGTGATTGATGGGTATTTTGTGCATTGTGTTATGACTCAGCCAAAGCTAGTCAAATATGTATGCTCCTTTTTTCCTTTAAGTCCATGAAGTCTCTGGGTTATTTTCTCTGAGCAAGCCTATTATGTGTGTTTCAGTATCAATGTGTCCTCATTGTTCAAACATAAGAACATGAGAGTGTGTTCATGTACAAGACATTTAATGTGAGTTGCAGACCCTGCATATTTCTCCAGTCTTGTATGACTTATACCAGTATCCATTAGTACTAATACAAAAAAGTTGATGTTTAAAGTAAAAATTCACACAGATGGAAGACGAAAGAGGTGCATTATGAGTTTCCCCATTCATAGCCATCAATCAAATTAGGACATTTAAGCTGCTCTCTTGTTGTGAGAATGATGAGGTCGTCCGTCACTTCAGTTTATCCATTTCAAATCCATCACAGAGAAGTCAGGATGGGTTCTCAGCATAATAATGCACTTTTACAACCTGTACAGATCTTCTCAATCAGGAAGTATAGATTATAATAGGCAGAAAGGCGGTCTAGTGTGACTGACATCCCATGCATTAACATCTACAGTGCAATAACAGCCAACAGGCATCTCCATTTAACTGATCATCATAAACAAAGGATTACCTGACCCAATATCAACATGACCTGGGAAGAGAGTGTTTCCTGTATCGCTCTCCTGTTCTCTTTGTGAACACTACATCTTCATTGGGATCTTTGATATCACATAAACAGTTCCTGTGGTCTGCAATTGATTACACTTGTAGGCGGGGGTTTCCTTTGTGCAGTCAGAACATGGGGAAATAATTCTGTTTAATCAACAACTTAGTGCTAATTACAGTATGTTTCTGCTGGTGTGTTTACTAGTACACCTGCTTCTGTTTTGCTTTTAACTCTCGCCTGACTGTTGGACATTTTCTCTTACAGTCTAGAAAGCTTTTTTTACGTGACATTTTTATATATGTATTTCTGTGGTTTTGTATGTGCATAGAATGGTTTTATTTAATAATTTGTAAGCTAATTTCCAAAATAAAATATGTTGGTAAACCCAGTGTTTATTTTAAAATTATTCTGCATTTGTTTTGAAGTGTTTTTAAAGGAGACATTTTTTGTGATAAGGACCCTAAGTATACTGTAACATCATAAAAAGTTGGAACTCTTGCCAGGAGCAGAATTTTGATACGTTCTTGCAGGCCGGAGAAAACCACTTGCTAGTTGTAGCATCTAGGGGCACCCAGCTAGGTGTTAGTAGCCAAAAAACATAGAAAGACTCAAAATAGCTCCACACTTTGCGTAGTATAATGACAACTTCCAACATCTAAAACAAGGCATTGAAAACATAGTAATTGTACAGATAGCTACTTCCCCCTAGCTGGGTGCCCCCAGAGGCTACAACTAGCAAGTGGTTTTCTCCGGCCTGCACGAACGTCTCAAAATTCTGCTCCCTGGCAAACGTTCCAACTTTTAATGACGTTGCAATATACTTTTGGTCCTTATTACACCAACTTTTTCCTTTAAAGTGTTAAAGTGTTCTTATTTACATACGGGAAATAAATGAGGAATGAATAGAAAGACAAGGACAGGTGATTGTATGTGATTCAGGGTGTCTGTGTAGGGTAGGAGATCATGGAGATTCCCTTGAGTAAAAGCTAAATTTTATTTTTCTTCAGACATTCTTCTTAAGCCCACCCCCAGAGTACAGGGTGAGCCCTGTCTATGGTGAGGATGGGGGAGGAACAATTGGCAGTTGCTACCTGCTAGGCTACTGTTGTTACAGTACCTCTTCAGAAATCTTACAGATATTCACTGAACACATTCAGTCTGTTTGTCATTCAATATTTTGTGTTTTGTGAGTTTTTTTTCTCTCCCCAATCCCCTCTCTACAAAAAGAAAAGAAATCCTAAACCCCAGGCTCCCTGACCTAAATAGCCTCCGCCAGGACCATCACAGCCACTGTAGAGAATATTTAGTGCATGTAATGGGCTAGTTTCACTGAAAGGGCCTCTGACTGGCTGGCTATATCCTCTGCCCTCTTTCCCCAGGGCTCAGGGGACATTTTACTGCTCAGACATGTTTGCCATCCGTGAGGCAGAGAGCAGAAGTGCCCAGTCGCTTTCTCGGAAGAGGAAAAAACAACATTTGAACACAGTGTGTAAAGATGTTATCTTTCTATAAAGATGTTATCTATCTATAAAGATGTTATCGAGCACATTATTTATATTCTTATTGAGACTGAGCCTCACACATACTGTATTTGAAAGGGCCTTTGTCTGGCTGGCTCTATCCTATGCCCTCTTTCCCCAGGGCTCAGGGGACTTTTTACTACTCAAACAAGTTTGCCATCCGTGAGGCAGAGAGCAGGTGCCCAGCCTCTTTCTCGGAAGAGGAAAAAACAACATTTGCACACAGTGTATAAAGATGTTTTATATGTATCATGATGTTTTATGATTTATATTCTTGATGAGACTGAGCCTCACACATATTTAATGACACACTTACACTCATGTTGGGCAGTCAGTCAGGCCGTCTGTTCAAAACTGATTGATGGAGAAAGACATTTTTTTATGGAGCCAAGACAAGGCCACGAATTTGTGGAAGTTGTCTGTATTGAAGTCTAATACTGTTGCAAGATCCCACATGTTCCAAAACAACACTTGCTTTCACCATGTGTCTCGTTGTGGGTAGAATGTCACGCTGCATGACAGGATGCTGGCGCAATATACACCCACCCAGTTGCAATACCCTGGAATTCTTGTGAACTCTATTGTAGATACAGCAACACATAGAAAACCTCTTAAGACTGCCATCTTCTTAAAAAACAGGAATTGCTGTAAAAGAGCTCTAAATGCATGAATGAATGAGTGAGTGAATGAATGAGTTAATTCATTAATTAAATAGTCAAATGCATTTTTTTGTTGAACCAATTTCTTGATTGTATAATCTTTTAAAAACAAAATTTTCTTTAAATTACTGTAGGCTAACTGTACTAGGATATGCCCCAAATGTTCTGCAGCTACCATTCACTACTTTATCATATCTGGTGTTATGCAACAACTACTGTACACACTACCAAGACAGTGATTATTAGGAGGGCTGACAACATAAAGGGGCGTAAGCGACATTTTGGTCAAAATCGAGCTACTGTATGAATATCAAATGAAAACTCTTAATAAGCTCATTTTCACTGACAAAATTATGGAAGTAAAATATTCTATTTTGATATCTTTACATCATTAGAGAAACCATGATGTTCAGTAAGGAGTTCAGGAATAAAAGATTTTTTGCTGTGAACCTCTATGTATGTGTGTTGCCATTCATGCGTAACTCATAGAAGAATTTTAGCGAATGGACATGACTTTTTTGTATCATGACGTAGTGCCTAGCCATCCCCACAGTGCTAATAGTCTGTGTCCCCAAAATTGTAGACAGAATCTAGAAATAAAAACGAAACAGACCATTTGACTTTTTTTTTGTTTGTTTCACACCCACACCCCTCCCCCAATCGTCTAGTCAGTGATTGGTTTGAAGCAGGTTCGTTATATTCTGGTGCACAGCCTGTGCCCAAAGTGTTTGTTTGAGACTGGTATTCATGTGCAGGCAGCCAGTGGATCAAAGGGAGATGCTTACGGTTTGAGACTAAAGTGAAATGGTGCTGAAACTAACAATTTTAATCTTGACCCTGAAAATGCCAATAGAGCTGAATGAAGCAGTATGATAAGTTAATAGTGCCTCAGCATGTAGACATGTATTTACAGAAATGTATCAACATCAGATCAATATCAAGGTATACTTTATTCTGTCTCCCTGGGGAGAAATTTGTGTAGGCAATATTTCCCTGATTATCGACATTGATGTTTAAGTTGTAATTAATGCAAATAATTAATGAAAAAACACACTGAGTACACAGTGATCACACCTGGCTAACTTATTGCATCTAGACCTTGGAATAGCACCATAAAGATAACCATACATGTATGTGCGACCATCTACATTCCTCTGTTTGGGGTAAAACACTGTCACTGTCTGCACTATCTGGGTCTTCTTGTACAAAATCAGTGATTTCTGTTGCATCATGTCACCCCTGTACTTCTTGCTCGCCCCTCCCTCGTCTTATCAGAGATGTATAAGTTATGTCATGTCAGTCACTGTCCTACTGCCTATAAGCAAGGAAAAGGTGAAGGCATTCTCTGCCATTCACAAGGAAAAGCTCCCACCTATACATTATGGCCAAGCCAACGATTGTTACTGGTAAGTCCTACTATATTCTAAATTAGAACAATGTTTTAAAACATAGGTTCTCAAAGTGCAGCCGGGGGACCAATAGCGGCCCGCGAATACTGTATATCTGATTATATCTGTAAAAGTGTTAAAATATACATTGCTTTGAAAGAATGCATCTCTATTTAGTGGTGTTTATTGGCATCTATTTATGCATTCATGCTTTTTCCCCCCTCCCCACCCTTTTTGCAGCCCTCAGTTCAATGTTGGGTCCTTAAATTGGCCCTCACCTATCAAAACTTTAAGTACCCCTGTTTTAAAATCATTTGCATTAGGACAGATCATAAGGCTTTGGGCCTACTGTATGTACAACTTCTAAGGCAAGATTATCATTTAAAAAAAATAATGTGCTGGGATTTTTTTTGTAGTGCACAATCTAATAATAATGACCTGTCTCTCCTTCAGCTTTGGCCCTTTTGGTGTGCTTAAATGTGGGTAAGTGATACGCCTAAATGTTCTTTTTACATGTGATCTTAAACTAGTCTAATTAAGAACACATATAATTGACATAGAGCCATATAAGACCCATTTGTCATTTGTGTAATTCTTTACATACTAAAGATTGAGTGTTACGTGCTACATTCTTGAATCTTTGGTGCATACCGTACCAATACTGAGACACAGACGCATCTGTCCTAATTCTGTCCTTAGGTTAGGTCACTTAGTATTCTCCAAAGTGCTTAAGGCCAAAAAAGTGCATAGCTCCATGCATTTCAACCTGACTGAGCACTTTATTGGACTTAAGCACTTGGGAGAATACCACCCTTAGTACTCACATTTCTAATAATAGTCAAAATAGCTACATGATCTGTCAGTATTTTCCACCATCTCTGGTATTATCCATGTGTCAATACACAATGCTGATCTTACTGTGCTAATATATTCCAGTGTCATCAACCAAACTGGTGTGCTATTTCACCAACTGGTCCCAGTACAGACCCGGTACTGGGCGGTTCCTTCCAGCCAATGTGGACCCAAACCTGTGCACCCATCTGATCTACGCCTTCTCCGTTATCAACAACGCCAATGAACTCGTCACCTATGAGTGGAACGATGAAACTCTGTATAGATCCTTCAATGGCTTGAAGGACAGGTATGCACAGGAATGCAAGGAAATCTGATTACATTCAATCAGTTCAATTCAAAGTATAACTATAGAACTCTTGAGAACTCTATAGAATTTTTTTTAGGAATAATTGAATTTAACTTAAATGTTATTGTCACACATGTATAGAGATACTGCTCATCACTATATCCTCACTAATAGCTCATCGCTAGATGTACTAGCTGAGCAAAACTGTTTGCTACCACTGGGGTATGTAGATTTCTAGGCATGTTAAAGTATAGGTGACAGACCTGTTATGGGAACTGTTTGTGGTTGAAATATAATGCATTGTTTTTGACAGAAATCCAGCTTTGAAGACTCTGTTGGCTGTTGGAGGCTGGAACTTTGGCACAACACAGTAAGTTAAAGCACTTTAAAGGGATGGTCTGTTAAAGCTTCTTTCCTTTAAAGGGATTGTCTGGAGTCAATCAACTCGGTCCAGTTGTTGGTAGAAACAATAATGAGAATATTGGGTGTAACAAAGCAAATTTGCAAAATGGCAAACACTAACTGAATGGAGCACAGTGACACTGGAGTTTCCTTGCCCTCATCAGTTAACATTGGCCGCCATTTTTATCTACAGTATCTTCTGCCAAATATTCTCTTACCCACAGCACTCAGCAACCTCCAAACAACTGGGTTGATTGACCTTGGATTATTACTTCGAAGGTCTCACCTCACTTGCTGTAAATGCACAGAAATGGTACCATATCAGTCAGTAATTTCAGCCTGTAAACTCAATGGTACCACAGAGCTATCAGTCCATAATCTCAGCCTCTAAAGTCAATTGTACCATACAACTATCAGTCCATAATCTCAGCCTCTAAACTCAATCCCACAGGTTCTCCATCATGGTGTCAAATGCAGAAAACCGCCAGAGATTCATCCAGTCGGCCATCTCCTTCCTGCGGGCTCATGAATTTGACGGGCTGGACCTGGACTGGGAGTACCCAGGTTCCCGTGGAAGCCCCCCAGTGGATAAGAAGAGATTCACAACTCTCTGTAAGGTGAGCAAGTCTACTATTCCGAGGCCCATCTCACCCAATCCAATGAGAAGAATGATGGCCACAACCTAAGATAAAAATCAGTAGGTCTATGTGTAGGTACTGTAAGCAGTTGTTTAGATAGTGTCATTGTTACGTGATTTGTTTAAATACTCATACATACATACCAGCTATCGTTCTAATATTTGATTTAAAATCTCATTATTTTGACAGAGTATACCGGCGGTATTATTCGCTGTCAACTGACTTAGGTGCAGGCTGCCAACCCTCAGCCTAGCCCTGCAAACCCTCATGCAATGGCATCTGCCATGCCATTTCACTGCCTCCACGCACCCTCACGCCATTGGGCCCTTTCATCCGACTCATTTTCTCTAGCTGCCTACTAGTCAGGGGGCCAAAACTGATATTGTAACTTATGCGGACACTTCAGGGTAAAAGCTGACAACATACACAGTGTTAATATTTGACCCCTTAACATGAAATCTAGCCAGGTTGTCAGCCTGGAAAATGATTTTTTCTCCATTTTATGACTGTATTCTTAAAAGTGGCAAAATCGGATTTTAACTCAAAGTGCTTCCTTAATAGGCCTAGCCTACTTGCAATATTATCCAATTGATGTTCAAACCAGACCTTTACAAAAATGTATTTCAGTATACCAAAGGAGTACTGCACCACTTTGATCAGCCCGGTTATGTTATGAAGCCTGAAGCAATGGGTAGCCACAGTTAAGGTGTTTTCATAGAATAGAACAGAACCATTGTTCTATTGGCTTCAAACAAAAAACTAAAATTATAACACCAAAGTGTCATGGGTTGGACCTGACATGGCCTGTTATAGTTTTTGTTTGTATTTGTTTTCTGTTAATTTTTACCCTAAGAACCAATAGGCCTAATTGGAGGGTCTGCTCTGCCAGAAATGTCACCAAAAAAAGTGTATGCATTTTTAGTGTAATTAGTGTGTAGTATCAGATCACTGCATACTGAACTGGGTCTTGCTGATTTTATTGTCTTAGGTGAACAATGCGTTTCGTGTGTCGCTTCATCAAGTTCACTCATTCATACACTTTCTATAGGTGATTTGTGATGATCACATGACCTCACCCATGTAAAACACCATACAATTACCAAATCAATTAAAACTCCAGACACACATCCAGTCTAATACACAATCCATATCTCCAGATTTAGGCTCCTATGCCAATATGTTTACATGCAATGTACAACTCCAGTGTAAAAATTAGAATCAAAGTTCATTACTAGCCCTAGGCTATCCAGAAATGGCACCAGTATCTTGAATAAACATCTGTTTCAATAATGCATCTACACATATATTCTAGTATATCAATACATAAATACCAAAGTTAGTTCACATTTCATCATTACATCATTTGCATTTTTTTGACACTGGAGTTGTATGTATACATATTGGCATGGGAGCCTAAATCTGAAGATATGTTTTTTATATTAGAATGGATGTGTGTCTGGAGTTATAATTGAATTGTTAATTGGATGGTGTCTTGCATAAATCACCTATATCACCTGTTAGTGGCAAGACCAATGAGTTTAAATGAGTAAACCTGATGAAGCGACACACACGAAACGCGTTGTTCATCTGAGAAAATAAAATCAGCAAAACCCAGTACTGTGTGCGGTGATCTGATTCTTTTTGGATATTCCAATATGATATCTTATCAATTTTACACAAATAACAGCCATATGTCATGCTTTTCACCAAACTGTATGTTTATATGCCAGTAATCTACAGAAAAGTTAATAAAACTGCAATCAACAGGCTCAGAGCCTCAATGGAATTATAGGCTACTCTGAAATGTCCGAATGATACTGGATATTTTAAATAGTTGGGCGCACAGAAAATCCATATAGAACTGCTCTCTCTCCTGCACTGTTCACCTTGAACACCACAAACATCAAGTACAACTCGAATCATGCCATATGCAGACATTCTTTGATGATACTCCAATTATTGGGTGTCTCAAAGATGGACAGGAAGAGGGAGTACAGGAGCCTTGTGGAAGACTTTGTGGGATGGTGTAGGACTAACCAGCTCTCGTCTCAGGGCCTGTGCTGTCCAAGTGGTACCAAGTTTGACGCAAAGCTTGAACAGATCACCGGATCTGTGTAAAGTCCCCTCTTGCTTCAAAAGCACCACCATTATCCCGAGAAACCCTCCATCATGGGATTGAATGATTACTGACCTGTGTCCTAAGTCCAATGAATGTCTAGTAATGCCAAATCTCAAAAACATCACAAGTAACCAGTTGGATCCCCTATAGTTTGCCAACAGGAAAGTGGGAGTGCATAATGCAGTGAACATGACTGCATTTCAATCTACAACACATTGAGCAGACGTGCCTATACCACCATGTCGTTTGTGAAGATACCATACCTAAAATCCTTACCAATCCTTACCATCAGCTCATAGTATCTCCTGCCATCCGTCAGTGGATCTCCATCTTCCTGACTGACAGGAGTCAACATAAGCAGCTGGGAGATATATCTGGAACAATGACAACCAGCACTATGTGTCTTTGCCCTTCTGCTGTTCTCCCTCTACACAAATACCTCTAAAGACCCAGCTGTCAAACTCCCACAATGTGCAGACCATATCAACATCATTGGGCTCATCCAGGATAAGTGTATCACCATGTGGATGGATGATAAGTTGGTGATTTGATGCCGACAATACAACCTAGAACTCAACATTCTAGCAGTGTACCTCTGGCATGAACCACTAGTGGGCCGTGTGTGTCAGGCGGGGCACAAGACATGTCCTTGCGATTAAACAGTGGACTCTCAAGTTTCTGGGATCCATCATTTTCCAGATGCTGAAGTGGGAGAATGGCTTCAACAGTAATTCTCAAAAAGGCCTATTAGAGTAGCCTGGCACGCCCTCCCAGTGAAGTAACACCTTCGGCGTTGCTGTCGCTGGTCTGGCCAGCTTCTGATCAGGCAGGACTTCTCAATTCCCCTTGATCGAGAACCAATCAACTTTGAGCAGCTCCAACGGCTCTCAGTCCTGTTCAAGCAATTCCCTTCGCGTCACATACGTCAGAGGAAAGAGTGGTGTGATTGGTTTTGCTTCGGCACAGCATTTTCTAACATCGACCAGTAGCAAACCGAGGCATTTGAGGGAGGCGGGTCAACCATGCGCTTTGAGAAACTTTGTTATACGGGCTCTTGGTCAGACCAAAGTCTTGTAGAGCTTTGAAAGTCGATGGCAATCAGGCTACTATTAGAGGTACTTTCTATGAAACTTCTACAACTTCCAGATTACTAGCACATTAGTCTGGCTCCTTAACTACTATGCTAGCACTGCTACAAGAACTATTGGCCATCTACACTGCTGCTTATCCATCACAGTGCTGGATTGGTGCATCTTCTAACGAGGACAAGCTGACTACAATACACAATTCGGCGAGATACAGTAGAGTCATTGGTGCAGCCTACTAAGGATACGATTGTCTATCTTTTTTAAGTTATTATTATTAATTACTCTAGATGCTAATTTGTGTTATCTTCCCCAACCATGTTAAATATCCAGTATGTCTTGGAATTTTCAGAGTGGTCTAAAATTCCATTGAGGTTCAGAGCTTGTTAATTGCTAACTAGTCGTGAAATCATCACAGATTCAATGATTCTGGTTGGATTTTTAGGATTATTTATGTGTAATGACTATACTATTTAGTGAAAAGAATGACATTGACTACTGTAAATCATTTTTCACATTTTTCTGATAAAAAATCAGAATCTTTCTGATAAAAGGATGTTTGGTCATTTAATGTCTGTACCCTTTATTATTTATATTATTGATATTTCTAGCAGAGCAGACCCTCCAATTATTGGTTCTTAGGGTCAAAGTTAACAGAAAAAAGAAAATCAAAAGTAAAAAGTATAAGACTATGGCAAGTTTATGACACATTTTCTTGAGCTTTCCAGACTATGGCTCCCTGACAAGATAGGGAAAAATTCTAACCCCAGCAAGAAGTCAATCAAGACCCTGTATTGTTTGAGTTTATTGAACATTTTCTCAAAACCCTCATATATCTGCCATATGACCAAACAGTTATTTTATTTCTAAAATAGTTATTAACTCTAAAGACCTGAGAATTGTGATAGGCCTATGTCAAATAAATATAATTGGTTTTACAGTCTGGTAGTTGAATTAAATTGGAACCAATGGCTATAAATTTAGATTTCCGCCTGCACATTAAAGTGCTAAAACCTGTGCAGTGTTGCCTGGTCTCACACTACAAAATTTAAACTTGGCATGACTCTGTCCCCTAGATAGGGGTAGTGATTGATGGAGGTTTTAAGCTACTATCTTATGTTTCCAAGCTGCTATTCACTTTAAAATGTGGTTCCCTTTAGGCGGAGATTGATTTTTACATGTTCTAGCTCTGTCTTCTCCAACAATGTAATATATATTTTCATTATGACACATTTACAGGCATCCCATGAGTGTAAGCTTTCATTTGACACCAAGTTTATGTATGTGGCCCTTGTGGTTGTGGAGATATTCAACATTTACTGTATGTATGTCGTGTTGAACAAAAAAACTGAAAATTGGCATAAAATTGCTTCCAAAAGTCATAAAAATAATTTTTCAGCCTGACAACCACCCTAGTATTTCACCTATGGGTGCCTTCTAACTAAAAAAATAGGTTGTCATCTTTTACCCCAACATGTCCACAAAAGTCTTAACGGAAGCACTTTTCAGAATTGGCCCCCTGACTATACCCCCTCTTTAAAACTTCATGTCTCCTCTCCTAAATAGGCAAAGCCTATTACAGTCATTTTTCAACAGTCTAAAGACGTCAGTATTAGTAGGCCAAGCTACATGTTTAAGAAAAGAGGCATTTAGGACAAACTAAATATTGAATATACAGTATTGGATTAAGACTTAAATTTCTTAACTCATACGTCAATCTTTTGGTTTAACTTGCATTGGAGAGGACTATGCAGAAATGTCATACAGAAATAAATTCTTGATTAGGCTGCTTAATTGTATCTAAATTCTGCAGGTGATGTTCTCATACTGTTGTGATATATTGACTACCCTGTGTTTTGTCATTTGTTGAGTAAGAGTTCGTTAATTATTGCACCAAGAAAAATGGGTGTGTGATGGACATAGAGTTGCATAATATATTAAGAAACTAGCATACTGTACTTTCAAAGTCATATTTCTCGCGAACCGTTTACACCGAGTGCCAAGCTTCATTGGAAGGTTCAGATTGCGCAGTTTTACATGACTGATAATATCTGCATGACGACAACTCAATGAGCAATTTAACCGCGATAAATTCATTTAAATGCACTTAGGTAAATAAGGGTTGGGGCAGATATTTTGTGTGACCAAAATAGCACACACTTCACATGCACATTACCACCAATGGCAATTAGTATCTCATTACTTTGACTTTATTTTAACTTTGTGTCCATGTGTTCTAAGTAATGAAAACAGGTTTTCGCAATTCATTCCGCTCATCCAAGACACTTTTAAAGGATGCCTTAATAATGTGTTTCATACTACACTTACACTCTGTTTCAGGAGCTGCTTAAGGCCTTCGAGCAGGAAGCCAACGACACAAAGAGGCCCAGATTGCTGCTTACAGCTGCTGTGGCGGCAGGAAAGGCAAACATCGACGCCGCTTATGAGATTGCCAAAATTTCAAAGTAAGAAAGAAAGCATATAAGCATTCAGATGGCCGACTGAGAGAAACTACCTTAGCATACTAGCATTCAGGTGGTGTACTGAGAGAAAAGTGCCCTTTAAAGATAGTATACTAGCATTCAGATGAGAGAAAAGTGCCCTTTACAGACAGTATACAAAAATTCAGATGGTATACTGAGAGAAACTGCACTTAAAGAAAGCATGCCCTTTAAAGATATATACTTTTCAGATACTATAAAGGTACTATACCATATACTATATACTGTATACTATATACGGCTCTGCTATATACTGTTCAGATGGCATACAGTACCTTGACATTACCCACTTTGCCTCACCAGGTCCCTGGACTTTATCAATGTGATGACCTATGACTTCCACGGGGCCTGGGACGCGTCCACTGGCCACAACAGCCCTCTCTACACAGGTGCCACTGACGAGGGAGACATGGTGTACTTCAACACGGTACAGTAGCCTACGTTAGATTACAGCAGAACTATGGTCTGTGTATTATTGACAGGAAATGAAGGGGAGAGGGCAGTGGGGAAGGCTTGGGAAATGGCTTTTGTTGAGATTTATACATGCATCCCCTGGCTCATGGCCACTATATTATTAGATCAATAAGCTGCTAACACACAGCAAATTAATAGGCAAGGAATAGTCCCAGATCTGTAACTTCCTGAACAATCTTGTAGAGAGTTAACACAGGTAATAAAATACATATATGACATTCACAACAGTACTTACTCATAAGTTAATTAGAACCAAAGCAATAAAAACTGTGTAGTGATTTGGCTACATGTCTGGACAGGCACCAGTTGTTGTCTGAATATCAAACAGCTTGTTTCATAACTACAAGGATGAGCTTCCCTTGCCTGGTTTAAACTTTAACTTTAACCAAAATGTCAAGGTAGTAAATAGCCTGCATCACTGGCAGAGTTGTATAAAGTACTGGAGTAGAGGAGTGGAGTAGAAGTAAAAGTACCATATCAAAAAAATGACTTGAGTAGAAGTAGAAGTGTTCTTTAAACACCATACTTAAGTGGAAGTACTAAAGTATTCAAAATGTTTTGTACTTAAGTATTGCAAGTAAAAGTATTGTAGAAATTGTTACTCAAGTACTGAAAGTAAAAGTAGAAGTACTGTGTATATTAAAGAAAGCAGTCAAAAGTTTGAATATCATATTGTTTTACATTTATTTGGCTGAAATGGTTTGTTTGACCATGGACTCTAAGTAGGGCCAGTGATGGTCACCACCATTCCCGTCACTACAATCATTTGAGGTTTAAGAACTTGTTGTTCTTCTTCCATCTCGAAATGAAGCAGTAGACTGACCCTTGCGAATCGTTCCAAATTGACTGCATTCAGTAATGCGAAAGGTCGAAGGGGAGCATGAGGTCTCTTATACCACTTGAATCGCCCAATAATAATGAAAACCTGGTGATGGTCTGGTCTGGCATTGATAGGCTATCACTGGATGTGGTATGATTTGTAATTTTTTTTTATAAAAGTAACGAGTAACTAATCAGCACATCAAAAATGTAACGAAGTAGAAGTATTAAATTTATCAAAAAAATGTAGTGAAGTAAAAGTGGAAGTAGGACAAAAAAAGAATACTCCAGTAAAGTACAGATACTGCATTTTAGTACTCAAGTAGGCTACTTAAGTAGTTCTACTTCGTTACTATACATCTCTGATCACTGGTTACTGTTTGTGTGTCATCATGTTACGCCTCTTTAAACAGTGGACCCACTAATCCATATTTTTAGTTGTCATGACTTAACTTGGGTAAATCCATATTCAAGTTTTCTGAAACGCAGCAAAACAGGATAATTATATATTGACATATTTTACATTTTTTGACAATACATTTTGAATCATGTACTGTATCTGAATTTCACCAGTCTATAATTTATTATAACTAAGTATTTGGGGATTTGAAGATCGTTGTTGAGGTGCCAGTCAAAACAAACATGCTCATCATATTGGATGGTATTCTCGCAGACGAGTAAGTCCAGCAATTCGCTTTTTTGGACTTTTTGCTCCTGGAAGAATATACAGTATCCCATTGTGTGTACCAATGAGCCTAGAAATCCAGACTATACATTTTAAGGTTATAGGATGGCTTGCCAGGCTATGTACCAATAATAGACAATTAGAAACTGGGAAATGAGTTTCCAGTAATCAGAAACTGAAAAATGTATAGGTCATAGGGGTATAGCTAAGAAACTGAGAAGTGTATAGTCATTAATAGCATAGCCAATCACAATCAGAGACTGGGAAGTGTGTAGCCAATGATATGTGTTGATGTATTGTTATGTGTTCCACAGGACTTTGCCATGAGGTACTGGAGAGATCAAGGAGCACCTGTGGAGAAGCTGCTGCTGGGCGTGGCCACATACGGACGCACATTCCGACTGGTGTCTGACAGCAATGGAGTGGGGGGTCCAGCCGGTGGCCCCGCCCCCGCAGGAACCTACACCAGGGAGGCTGGCTTCTGGGCCTACTATGAGGTGTGTCTCAGCTGCCAGATGGTATTTTTAAGCCCTCAGCAGCACCTTCCAGACAGCATGCCTCCAAGCCACTACCTTAAAGGAATATTCCACCTCTTCATGAAAATTGGTTATTCACTCTCTTACCTGGAGTTACATATGTGGGTGAAAGCATTTTGGTCTCAGTGTATGCGTGTTCTTTGTCCAGCAGCCCCAATTTTAGCTTTATTTTAGCTGTAGCTTAGCATAGGCGCTGGAATGTAAAGTTGCCAGATAGCAACTCTTTGGCTACTTTAGTTTCCAGTGCCTATGCTAAGCTAAAGGTAAAATTGGGGTTGCCAGAAAAGGAAAGCGCATACACTGAGACCCAAATGACTTTACCCACATATGTAACTCCGGGTAAGAGGGTGAATGACCAATTTTCATGAAGAGGTGGAATATTCCTTTAATTCTACTCCTAAACCTTAACCTGCTTAAACCTCACACTAACCCTAGATTTGGGAGGGGGTAGTGCCTTGAAGGCACCGGTGGTGGCACAAAAAGACCAAAGACTATCTTAGCCACTGCACAAGTGCTCTCAGGCCCAATTCAGTATTGGCAATGCGTTGCATTCAGTGTGCGTTGATTGTGCCTTTACAGTCAAACCAGAAATGTTTCCTCAGAAATGTGACACAGCTGCTGACAGCGCTTGTTTAAAAAATAGATGAGAAATGTTTCAAAAGGTGTATTGCTTGCATAGAAAACGACATTTACAGCAGGCCTCAAGCTGTGCATGTCACATATAGGCAGCGTGCAATGCTCTAGCCTGCTACAGTAAAAAGTGTAGCAGCATGAGAGTGCAGTGCAGTAGCAGTTACACTGAAGTTACAATCAAATAGAAGCATAAACAAGAGATAACCAGATAATCCAAAATAAGAATAACCAAAATCAAACAAAGAGAGAGAGAGAGAGAGAGAGAGAGAGAGAGAGAGAGAGAGAGAGGGGGGGGGGGGAACCAAAAGAACCAAAAGTCAGAGTGGCCAAGGCAGCCCACCCAAGGTCTGTTGACACAAGGTGACTGGCCTGTGATTGGTCAGTCCACCTGACCAGAGAGAGGTGGTAGGTAACATACACAATATTGTCATAAAACCATGATCACACTGTTGCACATATTATGAGAATTCATTCAAGTCTAAACATGACAATATTACATTCAGACAGTACATAGATACTGTAGGTAACCATAGGTAGGATGACCACAATCAGAGCACAGTCTTTGTTAAGGCAGTCATATTAATGGCCACAGCCGTAAGTGTTGATTCCAGGGGGTGGGTTACGCCTTACACTATGCTAAGAGCGCTTGCTGTGTGAGTGGACTGGTCACTATGCTAAGAGTGCTGAATGTGGTGACCATAGAGCAGTTCCCTTATTAAACTTTTCCAAGAGCAAAAAAGAACAGGGTTCCAGCATGATAGCTAGGTTCCTTCACTATTACATAATGACCACCCCATGGTTCCCTTGTGGACTTTTCTCAGGACTCCTGTCTGTTTTATGTCACTCATGTGTACGTACTGAAATACATGAGTATGTTTTACAGTATGTATGAGAAATTGGTATGAGAAGTTAGGTATTCATCTGGTAAGACAATGGTATCTACAGTATGTGTCATCACCAATGTCCCTACCTCTCTGCACATAATATGTGCAGTCAAGCATGAGTTTGTGTGCAGACAAGGCTTGGTCAAGACATGAGACAATATTGTCTGGTTTTGTCTGGTTATTGCTGGTGTGACACTCCTTTCTAGGGAAAGACAGGTCCACATTCCTATGCGGCCCCCTATTCTCTCTCTTTTTCCTTCCTTTCCGTCACACACACACACACACACACACACACACACACACACACACACACACACACACACACACACACACACACACACACACACACAACTATGTTCCAGGTGAAAAGTGCAGATGCATGTTTGTAAAAATTAATAGTACCTTGTTCAGACAACTTATAATTATTGTAATTATCTCACAAACTCATTGCTCTCTCCACTCATAATCAACTCTTATATGAAAGTCACCACATAATACATCATAATCAGCCCCTCGGTCTACACTTGTCTTCATACGAGGGTCTGGGATTCCGGCTATTGAGAAAGGATTGCTTGCTGGAAATGTTTGAATTAAAAACGAATGGATCAGCTCTTGACTGATAGCCTATCGTATTCTTGTACCATGTACCATGTACCATGAACTCAGAAATGAAGGCCTGCCAATGTGCTGTAGGCCCATGCAGCACGGCCTAAGCCTTTTTGCCTTATATGGCATTTTTTCTCTAAAATTACTTTTACTTTTATACTTTAAGTAGTTTTAAGACTAGTACTTTTATACTTTTACTTAAGTAACAAGTTTGAGTTGATACTTCAACTTTTACTGAAGTCTTTTCAAACACTAGTATCTATACTTCTACTTAAGTAATGAAAGTGAATACTTTTGACACCTCTGCTCAAGTGTCACTCTTATCAAGTTTACTGTCTGTTTCTCCGATGTCTGTCAGATCTGCCCCTTCCTGAAGGGCACATCCGTCTACTGTTTGTTTCTTTAATGTCTCATATTGCTATAGTGTCTCTCTTCTCAGTCCTTAAGGCTGTTTCTGTAATATCTCTCAGATCTTTAGTATCTCTTTTCTCAACTCCTTTGTCTGTTTCTCTCATCTCAGTCCATAAGTTGGATTCTGTAATGTCTCACAGATCTTTAGTTTCTCTCTTCTCAGCTCCTCTGTCTCACTCATGTCTCTCAGATTTCAGCTCTCCAGTGTCTCTCTTCTCAAGTCTACTGTCTGTTTCTCCGATGTCTGTCAGATCTGCCCCTTCCTGAAGGGCACATCCGTCCAGTGGATTAAGGACCAGAAGGTGCCCTATGCTACCAGAGGGAATGAGTGGGTCGGCTTTGACAACCAGAGAAGCATCACAACAAAGGTGGGCCACTCTTTCGCTCATCTGGCTGTTCCATATGAGGCCTGACTGGCATTAGATTAGTGTGTGTGTGTGTGTGTGTGTGTTCGACAATCAGAGAAGCATCACAACAAAGATGGACCACTCTTGCTCACATGAGGCCAGACTGGCATTAGATGAGTGTGTGTGTCTGTGTGTGTGTGTGTGTGTGTGTGTGTGTGTGTGTGTGTGTGTGTGTGTGTGTGTGTGTGTGTTTGCATGCACATAGATTAAAGTGTGTATCTGTAAGTTTAATTTACTTCAGTATTTACTTTGATATTTTCAAGATGAAGAGAGCACCAGACAAGTTGCCTGACTGCTCCTGCTTGTGCTGTTTTGGCATCTTTAGGTTCAGTACCTGAAGGACAACAGATATGGAGGTGCCTTTGTGTGGGCCCTGGACTTGGATGACTTTGCAGGCCAGTTCTGCAAACAGGGCAACTACCCTCTGATCAACCACCTACGCTCTCAGCTCTTTTCAGGTCAGTTGAAATAATAACAATATGGTTTTTTGAATGGTATAGATATATGAAAGGATAAATTAGGTTTATTTTCTCCTGGAATGGGGGGGAAAATCATGACATGTAGAAATAAGTTGCAGCGATGCTTTTTACTAGCCTGGTCAAAACCAGACCTTCGGTCTACGTTTCGCTTCATACAAGGGTCTGGGATTCCAGCTACTGAGAAATGTTTGCTTGCTGGAGAGTAAGATTAACAAAGATTGGATCAGCCCTTGACTGATAGCCTATCATATTCTCACACTGCATTCTCAAAGTTCACTGATTGGCCAATATGAGATGTATTCAGAGCAAATGAGGCCAATGGCCGGAATCCCAGACGGAATACTGAAGGGTGTTTAGAATCAAGTAGCCAGGCTAGCTCCTTACCTGAGAGAAAACCGAAAATCTAAAATGCCCTTTTATTCCTCTCAGACCTGCCTGTCCCTCCCACACCCAAACCTGAGAGGCCCACAGAGGGCCCTGTTGTCACTGAAGCTCCCACCACCAAAACCACCACAGCAACCACCACCACCACCACAGCAACCACCACAACTACCCACGCCCCAGGAAGCGGCTTCTGCAGCGGGAAACATGATGGCCTTTACCCCAACAGTGAAAACCCCAATAGCTTCTACCAGTGCTCACAGGGCCGTTCATATGTCCTGAGATGCGCCGCAGGCCTTGTTTTCAATGACAAATGCAAATGCTGTGACTGGCCGTGAGATATTGTGAATGTTTGTTAGTTTGTTTGTTTGTTTTGTGATTAATTCTTTGACCTTTACCTCTTTTTATCCTCTGTGAAAAATGGTCATGTTTGTTTTATATTTCATATTGTTTAATGAATTAAAATAGCAATATACCGTGTATTGGATGTCATGATAGTCTTATCAGATACATGCTACAATATTTACTTAAAAGAATAATGCTGTCATGGCATACTGATTGACTTTAGGCTAGAAATTGAAGGGTCGTTGGTTTGATTCCCAACCAGTTGGAAAACAGTGGCCACATTCATAGTTGAAGTAGCCTGGCACGCCCTTAAAGTGACGTAACACCTTCGGCATTGCTGTCGCTGGTCTGGCCAGCTGCTGATCGGGCAGGATTTCTGAATTCCCCTGAAACGGAGGAACTGCCCCCTCTTGGTTGAGAACCAATCAACTTTGAGCAGCTCCAATGGCTCTCAGTCCTGTTCAAGCAATTCCCTTCGCGTCACATACGTCAGAGGAAAGAGTGGTGTGATTGGTTTTGCTTAGGCACAGCATTTTCTTACATCGACCAATGGCAAACCGAGGCATTTGAGGGAGGCGGGTCAACCATGCGCTTTGAGAAACTTTGTTATACGGGCTCTTGGTCAGACCAAAGTCTCGTAGAGCTTTGAAAGTCGATGGCAATCAGGCTATAGTTGAAGTGCCCTTGAGCAAGGAACCCAACCTCTAACTGCTACCCAATCACCACTATAGCAGACAGGCCACAGACAGTCTGCCCTCCTCCTCACTGAGTGCTGTTTCACTGATTCACGTTTTGGGATGAATGCAGAAACCAAAATTCCCTTATGGGATACTTATACCAAAGATTCTAGACCACTGTCTTGTCTAGAATCTTTGCTTATACTGTGTTTTGATAATGGTGAAAAGATCTCTGAACTAAGTCATACCCAGTTGGCCTTTCTGTGCCCATCTGTTTGATTTCATGAATGTAGGTCTTGCCAGTTAAAGAAAAGCTAGATGAGTCACTGTGTTTGGTGGTGCAAGACTTTCAGTGCAGTTACGTAGTTACAGCCAGAGTTTGCCTTTCAGCCCACGACGATGCAACTGACTCATGTTGCATTTCCTCCTACTGTAGACTCAACTTTTCACCCAAGTCACTGATTACTTAACACCAGGCCATGCCAGCAAGTTCCTTGTTTACGACCAAAAGGCTTGTAAGGCACATTGTAAACTCTTATTTGTTTGTGTTGAAATGCCTCTCAAACCCAAAGCTTCTTTAAACTTCAGTTTAGAGCAAGCCTGGCCAGATCTTATCACCATCTGAGGCGCCAGACTAGTACTGCCACTAGTACTGCCACTCAGCTGGCTATTTATGAGGTACAAGTGAATAATTCTGTTCAGAATAATTCTGTTCACTATGTCCAAAAAACACATCAAACAAATAGATAACTCAGTTTACATGTAGATGATAGGCCCAACTAAATAAATACAGTAAATGTTATTTTTTGGATACAGTGCTACAGAGTAAATAGGCCTATATTCTGCTAGAGTACTAAGTCAAGGATCACTCCTTTCCTTCAGTTCCCCTCCACTATTTTCTAGTCAGTGAACAGTCAGAATCAGTGAACAGTTAGAAACAATAGCTTCAAAGTTTCAGAATGTGTATACCCAGGAAGTAAACAAACAGCTGAGAGTTACCAAACCACATTGGGTTTTAGACATTGACTGATGGGTCGGGTGTCAACCTGTTGATGGGAGTGGATTGGCAAGGTGAATTGGTAATTTGGCAAGTCTCAAACAAGTAGCCACATCTTTTTGAGAGGACATGTTAATCCAGGGATAAAAGGGGGGGCTTTGTATTTCATGAATCATGAATACAACAAATTAGACAAATCAGGCCTATAGTCTAATTCACCTTGGCTAAACTGAAATTATTCTATTTTGGAAAGGCTCCATATGCTGGATTATATAGCCCATGTGGCTACCGGGCCTTAGTTTGCCCACCTCTGCATTAGCTGATTTCAATATGTGTACTTCATAAACTAGGGTATTGACTAGGATCTTTATTAGTTACTTGTATATAGACAGATCTGAAAGTCCAGCAGTCAGGAATATCTTAGTCATTCTTGTCACTGATCTTTCCATCTTTGATTGCACAAATCAATGAGGAATAATCTGGTGACTGAGTCCATGGCAAATCATTGGGAGGGCATGTGATCTTCATTACATCAATTGAACCATGCATTATGACAATCACTCACGTATAAACTCTAGACCAATTGTAACATAATGACAAATAAGGAGAGCTGGGGCTTACTTGTTAAGGGGGTTGGACTCGTGACTGAAGGAAATAGGCTGTTTGCATCGCATCATCTGATGTGGGGTTACAAATGAGGACCTGGTTGAGGGAAAAATGTTGAGAGGTTAGTTAAAGCTGTATTTGACAAGTCTATGTAATTCGGAGACTTTGGAAAAACAATTCCAAAACAATTGTTCACAGCTGTGATCGACAGGCAGCTATCCTTCCCACTGAACCTGATTGGTGGAAGGCTACAGGGAGCGCTGGATTTTTGCAACGACGATTACAGGGTTTAGTTGGAGCTACAGAATTCGTGTTTTTGCCTAAATAGTCTTTTCATGTACTACTTCCAGAATAACGTGACAATTCTACGAAATTTGACTTTAAAAGAGTTGGCGAATACAGTTTTAAAGATGCTATAATAACAGCGATACAGCAGGAAAACCAAGCTTCAGACTGAAAGCAAAGTCAGAAAAAATGCTGCATGCAATATGTAGGCCTATTTTGTGTCTTCCTGGATCCTACAGGTTGAAGCTATTGGTTCTAGAGCAGGGGTGTCAAACTCGCTTTTATCGAGGGCCACATGAGCATTGTGAGGGTCGCCACGCCAAGTTTACATGACCACAAACAAGGGTGAAATGCACATTTCCTAGTGTTTCTGACCATCACTAACACAGTCCTAATGCATCACCACTTAGTTTTGTATTCCTTTCCGTTGGTAAGCAGGTCTTTGAATCACGTATTTGGGAGTTGCCAGGATTGTGTTGTGGAAAATGCATCAGTAGACCACATAAGCTAACACATATGCCTACAATTATTTTTCAACTTTTTGACCAGGGCCACATTAAATGATGCAAAGGACCGCATCCGTGTTTCCATGTTTGACACCCCTGCTCTAGAGTAAAACGTTCTACATAACATAAATTATTACACAATCATGTCACATTGAAGATACATTGTATGTTGGAAGTGTCAACTAACCAAATAAGGAGTCTTAATGGATGAGGAAAGGCCATTTTTCACACACACACACACACACACACACACACACACACACACACACACACACACACACATACATATAGCCTACACACACACACACAGAGAGACCAGACACACACACATGTTCACACAGAGACACAGATGTGGCTGGTGTGTGATGTCACTCTGACCTGTCTTTTGTAAATCTTGGGTCCTCTAACTGCGGCTACTGGTTCCCCTAAAAGGTGTCACAAGAATCCCTCTGCAGACATCCCCCATCCTACAACTGCGGCACACGATACGATACGATATGATACGATAATACTTTATTTGTCAGTTTGCACTGAAATTCTTTTTGCGTTTCTGAGCAAGACTTGTTTAACACACAGACATACAGATAACATCAAAGACTATTGCACATGTGGTAGACATAGGACACAGGCTCATGTACAGACATACATACAGACATACATGCATACTTACATACAGTACATATATAACCCACATAACTTAAAGACATTACCATCATGGAAGATGGCACTAAACATAGCCTGACTGACTGACAAGACTGGTTCAGCAGGAGAATTGATTGATGTATGAAGGAATGTTTGAGTCTGTTGCGGTTAAAGGAGGGCACTCTGAACCGCCTGTTGGAGGGTAATAGCTGATATAATCGGTGAAGAATGTGTGTGATGTCAGTGGAGCTGCATGTGGCTAATCGGAGCATACTCTTGTTGTGAGCTTCCTGGAAAAGGTTTGATATGGGCAGCCCAATAATCTTAGAGCAGATTTTGATTTGGTGTTGGAGTTTAGCTTTATCTTTGACAGAGAGGCTGCTATACCAAGCTGTACTGCAGTAAAGCATAACACTCTGGATCACAGATGTAAAAAAATAAAAAGATGTAATCTGGGCACTAGCACCAAAAGATCTTAGCCTACCGAGGAAGTATGTACGTTGTACACGTGATGTGAGTGAGCTCCATCAGAATCCTGCACATCAGAGCGGATTGTACATGGCATATCATCACTCCCCTTGGGCTTTTTGGGAAGGGCTCCCCCTGCTGTTGCCCCTGCTTGGGGCATCCCAACTGGGCTGGTGAGCTGCCATACACCATACCTTATTAGTTATGCTGTGATAGCCTAGTGCTGCCACTTACTCAACACTTGCTATCACCATCTACTTTGCCTACCATCTAGTAACTCACAGACTATATTCTGTATTCATGCTGTTTCTCTGTGAAATCCATGGACAGTATATGTACCATGACTTGACTAATGACCATACAGGTTCTTCACTGGGCCCCAGGCAAGTGGGTTGAGCCCATGAGACTTGGATATGCCCCTGGGAGTTTTTCTTTGCCCTACCCTGTTACTTATGGGTGCTCCCTGTACTGTCTGTATAGCACCATGAGACAAATGCTCTATATTTGTGCACTCTACGAATTAAATTGAATTGACTCAGACATGTAAAATATGAGAAACTATGTTGACTGACAAGTTAGACACAAGTTCATAAAGGCCATGCATGAACTGAATCAATGCCAGCGGCATGTATGTGTTGCAAGTGTGGATCCTAGGATACAGATGCCTTTTGTATGCCTCGAGCCATCAACCAGCTCAGTCTTACCATAAACAATGCATAGTTCTCTAATGTAATGTGTTACATTGAAATAAATTGATTTTCAGAGTGTTTTTAGGAACCATTTTGTTTTTTTATTGATTATGGCTAAACAGTGACCTTTACAGCTTGTTACACAGCAGATATAGATTCAGCACCTAAAAATCATAAAGAATCAATACTTGAAGTGCTTTTCCCTCAAAAATGGCTACAACTTCTTATTTTGAGCTCTTTTTCAATTTTCAGTCTTGGCTATAATTAATGTTTGCTGTGTGTGTAATGCATTCAGGCAGGCCATTCTGGTAAGCACTTTTAGTGAAACTGGTAATTGTTCTATTACACGTGGTTCTGTATCACAACAAAGAAGTTCAGAAATTGGGGAAGATTTTTTTTTTTTATGTTCCAGTCAGATGTTGGGTGTGGGTGGGATGTGGTTAATCATTGTCATGATACAATGGCTCTCTGTCATTGGCTGGATCCTGTTTCCCCTTGACAAACCTGTGAGCCTTTTTAGGCAGGACTCAGGGGAACTGATTCCAGTCTGCTGAGGTCGTCCCAACACAATGGACAAGCTCATTATTTGGACAGGTAGGCTGAATTGCTTTTTGAGAATTAGAAGTATATCTCTCTTTTTTTTTTAACAAACTAAGCTCTTCTGCTGAATGGCTGTCTAGTGTTGACTCTTTCTTAAGTCACTCATGTTTATTCTTTGTACTAAATCAATCATGTTTACTCTCTGCAGGCTTGTGTCTCCTGCTTTGCCGTTTTGGTGAGTTTGGCTCTTCTACATTCAATCATTCAAACTGGTTGCACTTTAGTTGAGGTTGTAAACTTAACAGTGACATGAACCTGTCGTAAACGACAAAAATTATGTATTATGAACATGGATGGCATTTTTGTAACACAAATCGTGTTAACTTCACATTAAAAATGGCATTTTACATTACAAAAACAGTTATGATCATTAAAAGTGTCATTAATGTGCATGACACATCATGTCATGCTTATGGCAGGTTTATGTCACTGTTATGTCAACAATTCCAGACTAAAAAGAATGATTAAAAAAAAACATGTAATCAATTCCAAGTGAAGAGTGACCTTAATCTATTGCATTGATGATGACTGCAAAGTGTTTGACATGTTGGTGTGACTGTGATTATTTTGTCCATCAGGATGTTCGACTGATCTGATTTGTTATTACACCAACTGGGCTCAGTACAGACCAGCACCAGGAAAGTATCTCCCAGCCAATGTGGACCCACACCTTTGCACACATTTGATCTATGCTTTCTCTGTAATCAATGATGCCAACCAGCTGGTCACCTACGAGTGGAATGATGAGGATATGTACAAGACTTTCAATGGACTTAAAACAAGGTGTGTTTTCTAACCAATTTAAAAGGTACACTATGAGTACCTGCATGGTATTCATCATGATTTCACTTTGTCTCAAATCGTAGGCACACAAAAACAAACACTATGGGCGCAGGCTGTGCACCAAAACAAACCACTTTTCACATTTCAGCCAAATCACTGACAAGACCGTTCAGAATCTCGAAATAACTTTCCTTTCCCCAACCATCTTGTGATTGGCTCGAATGTGTTTTATATTTTGGTGTACTCAGGGGGCAGGCAACTAGTGGGTCGATTTGAGACAAAAGTAAAATGGCATCAGGAGCCTTTAATTTTCCTGCTTCTCAATTTTACCACACAGTAAAATTAGAATTTCTAAAAAGCAAAATGGTATTTTCTTTTTTACAAACAGGAATCCCGGTTTAAAAACGCTCCTTGCAGTTGGAGGATGGAACTTTGGCACATCAAAGTGAGTTTTTATGCCATTTACAGTACTGTATGTACAGTAGATCAGAGAAATGTTGTGCTATCATATAACCACATAAAACGGCTTCCTCAAAATGATGCATTATCCCAGGGCTCTCTCATCGCACGCAGTGATCATGAGACACACACAACTGAAAAGTCTCACACTCTCACATCACGAAAAGTCACACATGACGATTCTCACGCTACGTTTTCATCTAGGACGTTTTCATATGCATAATAACACAATTAAGAATTCATGCTTATTATGTGGAAGTTTAGGTGTGTGAGAGACACACACACACACACACACACACACACACACACACACACACACACACTAATGGCACAGTGAATTCAGAACACTGCAACATCCTTACACTGCATGTCCAACCCCAGGTTCACAAGCATGGTGTCCACACCAGCCACCAGGCAGACCTTCATCCAGTCCTCCATCACCTTCCTGAGGAAGCATGGCTTTGATGGGCTGGATCTGGACTGGGAGTACCCTGGATCCCGCGGCAGCCCTCCTCAGGACAAGCAGAGATTCACCCTGCTCTGTAAAGTAAGGACATTTGACTTAAAGGAGAAATTTAATATGAATCAGTCTATAGCCCTGTTGTTGCAGGTACCTGAATGCTGTCTTTAGGAAAAATAATGAGAAAATTGAATGCTACATAGACTGAATAACAAACTGACAGCTAATGTGGCATGATGCAATGAAACTGAAAGTATTGTAAGTTGTTATGCCACATTGACTTTGTGTTAGCACTTGGTGATTTTGAACAACAGGGCTGTATGTTTGCATACAGTATAAATGTAAAATTGCAAAATTTAAATAAAACATTGATAGAAAACATTTTTCCCCTCTATAGGAGCTCCTAGCGGCCTTTGAGGCTGAGGGAAGAAGTTCTGGACGCCCACGACTGATGCTGACTGCTGCAGTATCAGCAGGAAAAGCCACCATTGATTCAGGCTATGAGGTCGCTGAAATTTCTAAGTATGTGAAAAAAAGTCCTATGCCTTTTTGAATGTATAAATGTGAAAGAATTTACAAATTTTAGTCATTGTGACCCTGGGGTCATATGGTGGCAGAAGTGGGATGGCTGCCATGAGTAAGCCATAGGCTTAGTGTGTGGGCACGCAGCATTGTTGTCATTATATTGCAGTCATTCTGTAACCTAAATATTTTTTTGAGAATCATAAATTAATAGTAGTATGTATTTAGCACATTGTAATGCACAGAGTGCAATACAAAACACATGCAAAAAAATAAATAAATAATGTACTGTAATAACAAACAACAAAACAAGTAGCCTAAGCCTATTAAGATACAGGCCTATCAAAGTTTGATTGGTTGTTTCATAAATGCAAGTCAGGCTTACACATGGCTGATTGTTGCATCTGTTCCAGGTACCTGGACTTCATCAGCGTGATGGCCTACGACTTCCATGGCACATGGGAGCAGGTCACAGGCCATAACAGCCCTCTATTCAGGGGCTCCAAGGACACGGGGGATCTTATCCACTTTAACACCGTAAGAAACTCACAGTAACTGCCATTTCCTGATTAAGTTCCTGTTAATAATGATTATGCATAATTTCTTTATATTGTAGGAGGTTAGTTCTGTTTTTGGGAGAGGATACACATTGTCTTTATTCTACTTACCTATGGGATTCATAGGGATACAATGTTGATCTTAATGTTTGTGACTATAACTATGACTCGGAATGGTCATACTTTTGTAGGGATTTTTTTTTTTTTTGTGTGTGTGTGTGTGTGTGTGTGTGTGTGTGTGTGTGTGTGTGTGTGTGTGTGTTTGTGTGTGTGTATGTGTGTGGGTGGGTGTGTGTGTGTCCAGATTGGAAATGCCAAAAGTGTGTAACGCCAGTCTGCCAGTGTGACTTTAGTGTTAGATAGATGACTTAATGCAGGTGCTGTCCCAACCATGCAAGTAGCAAGGGAAGCACTCATCTCACAGCCTTGTAAACTCACTCACCTAACACTGTGAGTCAGTGAAGTGCACGAGTACTCAGGTCTTTTCCTCCTTGCTCTTGTCCTCTAGGACTCCGCCATGACCTACTGGAGAGACCAGGGAGCCCCTGTGGAGAAGCTCAGGATGGGTTTCGCCACCTACGGCCGGACATTCCGCCTCTCGTCTTCGGACACGGGGGTTGGAGCGCCAGCCGGTGGAGCAGCCTCCGCTGGGACATACACCCGAGAGGCTGGCTTCTGGTCCTACTACGAGGTTTGTGGAAACATAGACCAGAAACAGAACGAGTTAGATACATGTACAGTATGTGGCGCTAGTAGAATAATGGTTAAGGAGCAGCCTGACTACTGAGTTCAAACTACTGGAAGTAGTGGGTTCAAATCCCAACTGCCACCACCGTTATGCCCTTGAGCAAGAGTTGCTGTAGCAGACACTGGCCCTAAAATAATTGATATGTCGCAAATTGTATGTTGCTTTGGATAAACACATCTGTTAATTGCATGAATGTAATTATAAGAAATTGATTGATTTGATAATTTATGCATACAATAAGCGATTGAGTAATTTATTAATTAATTAATGAGCAAATTGTGTTGCAGATTTGCTCTTTCCTCCAAGGAGCCACGGTGCATGAGATTGAGGATCAGAAAGTCCCCTATGCTGTGAAAGGGACAGAGTGGGTTGGATACGACAACAAGAAGAGCTTTGAGACAAAGGTACCAGTCTTACTGACATGAGTCACACTGAGAGAGTTACTACCGGTGCAAAGAGCATGTAACCAGCTCCGTTTCCTGTGACTATCTAGGTACAGTACCTCAAGCAGAAAGGCTTTGGAGGGGCGATGGTCTGGGCTATGGACCTTGATGACTTCAGTGGGCAGTTCTGTGGAGAGGGCAACTACCCACTGATCAACCACCTAAAGAACCTTCTGAGTTCTAGTAAGTCCATTTAAAATGGTTTGGCATCTGTGCACATTAGAAAAAGGGGAAGGCCTGTTCGTACAGATTTCATTACATTACTAGAAGTTGTTAAGTACCGTCAGTTGTCAAAAAAATTAAACAAATCCGTGTTGCCTTGGCCGAGCTTTCATGGTTAGCGGAGCCAATGGGGCATGTTTCAGCCTAAATCAACAGAGGTAAGGTACAGTCTACATAAAATGCTGTGTGTAAACATCTCTGCACCACTACTGGGCTAACCATGCATATTGTTTTGGTCATAACACTTGCTATATTGCAATTTTGTTTTGACATTAGAAAGTTAAAAAGTTGCGCTATACATTAAGCCGTGATATCTTGCCCTAAGCAACATGGATTTGTTTCCATTTTTGACAATTGACAATACTCAACAACTTCTCGCAATGTAATGAAAGCTGTATGAACCATTAAACCCATTATGAACCATGAACCATACTGTATGAACCATTAAACCCATAATAATGAAGGAAAAACATTTTTTAAGAAGCACTGTCATTTATGATCATCAACATCCTGGAAGAGGGAAGATTATATTTCAAATGTGTTCTTGTTTATTATTTACCAGACACAGGATATAAATTAATCTATTAGAGATGACACTCAGCTAAACCTGCTAGACTGAACCTGCTAAACAAAGGGACTAAAGATCTTTTCTTTTAAATCCAAAGCTCATGGTGCACTTAATCCTAAAATATCAATTCAATGTAACAATTTGGCAAGAAAGAAGAAATATTTCTGAAGACAAGGCACTTAAAACGCCTTAATTCAAAAATGAATTAAAACTAAAAAAAAAAAAAAAAAAAAAAGAATACATGTGTCCAGAAGCATGGGACTTTTCAGGGCATAGCGAGCATGTTCTTGGCAAGAGAACCATTTTCTTTTCAAACAGGATAAAGGTTCTCATTTGCTGCGCCTGAGGGACTGACAATCTGTTTCCTCTCCCAGCCTCACCTCCTAGTCCACCAAGCACCCTTAATCCGGGGACAAAGCCGACAACCAAACCCAAACCTGGACCGACTTCCACAACCTCCAAAACCACCACCACTACCAAAGGCACCACCACCACTACCAAAAGCACCACCACCACTACCAAAAAGCCTGGGCAAAAGTTCTGTGTTGGTAAAGCTGATGGCATTTATCCCAACCCTAAGGACAGAGGTACCTTCTACCAGTGCGCTGGTGGCAGGACCTATCTGCAAAATTGTCCTCCAGGCCTGGTTTTTGACGTGAGTTGCACGTGCTGTAACTGGCCATAGGGTGGCGCTCTTTCACACAGCCACTGGGCCATCACTATTACCTCAGCATATCTCTGCTTGTGTTTACTTATCATATCTTCAAACTGGCTCAAATGGAATGTTGAGTAACATTCCATAACTATATTAATATTCCTATTGAGGTTACCCTTGTTACTATCTCGAACATTCATTCATTTTCTATATGCCCCTATTATCCCTTACATATCAAAAGATTTCTAAGTAAAAATAGAATATTTTCAACTATTGTCCTTTTTGGAGAGGAAAATATTGTCCTGTGTCACATATCTTCTCTTTTACTAGCCTATGCAATTAATTCCTGATCAGGTCATTCCATCAATAAAATGAGACTGATTTCTGGACAAGAATCTGGTTGAGTTTTTGTTATGTTGTTGTTGTTTCACTTTATCATTTCAATCTATGCCTGTGGTACTCAATCTAACTGTCTGTATTCACTAATGACCATTCCGACCAAGGGTAAAGAGGGAATGGCCCTCTAGGATTTGTGGCTTCTCATGGCCTCTCTGTTGTTGCAACATTATTTTTTGTGTAACTTCAGAACTGTTGCAGACTAGCTGTGGCAAAAAAAATGTGTTACAATCTATTTGTGGTGTGTTGATCACTGGAAATGGCAACAGGTTTGACAACCCTGTGTGCTCAGGAGCCCTCACCCCTTTTTTAGGTGGAGCGCCCCCTAGTGAAAGATGTCAATTCGGAAACATGATGCCAAGATGCAATATATTTGGTTGGGCTGATTAGATTAGCCTTTATTGTCTCAGAAGAGAAATTTGTTTTGGGCAGTCGAGAGGTAGTGGTTACACACACAATAAGATATATTACATATAACACTTATGGGCCAATGCCCACCCACAATCACACAGTCACAAAGTTGCCATCAACAAGACCACCAAAGTTGGCCAGTACAGAAACACAATATCCTCAACATACACTTATATTGCACACTGACCCACAGTATTGCACAAACTCCCAAATTGCACACATTCCCTTAAAAGATTGCACATACTCTCATTTATTGCACACAACCCTAGCCTAAGTATTGCACTTATTCTTATGGCAGTGGTGGGATTCAACCAATGCCTCCAGAGAGACTGGAGTCTTAACCCAGCGCCGTAGGCCGCTCGGCCACGCTACCACAGCTTGTTGACCTTTATCTCTTTTTATCCTCTGTGAGAAAAGTTCATGTCTGTTTTATATTTTATATTTGTTTAATGAATTAAAATAGCAATACAGTGTATTGGATGTCATGATTCTCTAATGAAATACATACTACAAAATTAACTTGAAAAGAATAAGTAGGCTTTAGGCTAGAAAAGGATTGTTGGTTCAATTCCCAACCAGTGGTAAAACAGTTGCCACATCCACAGTTGAATTGCCCTTGAGTAAAGAACCCAACCCTAAACTGCTACCCAGTGGCCATTATAGCAGGCAGCCCACTGCTCCTGATCAGTCTGCCCTTCTCCTCACTGAGTGCTGCTGTTTCACTGATTCGCTTTGGGAGAAATGCAGAAAACGAAATTCCCTCACAGAATACTTACAGTATAACAAAGATTTTAGACCACTAGGCCTACACTCTCTACCTTTGCTTATACTGTGTTCTGATAATGGTGAAAAGATCTCTGAAGTCATACCCAGTTGCTCTTTCTGTGCCCATCTGTTTGATTTCATGAAAGTAAGGTCTTGCCAGTTTTAGAAAAGATACATGAGACTGTGTTTGGTGTTGCAAGACATACAATGGCTTTTGTTTGCCTTTCAGCTAGGGTTGCCAACTTTCAGAAATCAAAATAAGAAACGCCCTTAAAAAAAAAAAAGTTTAAGGGTCAAGATATCCATTATCCATTTGGTGTGATTATGACACTAGGGCATAGGTGTCTTTCATGGGCCTATTGGGAACTGAAAAAAAAAGGCTACTTGTATTCATTTAGACCCTCCGTAGATGCCTCTCTCCCTATTCCACATGATAGGCCTAATTCTCTCCTTCACTAACCCTTGGGACAGTTCCACAGGCAGTGATATAGTGTGCCTTCCTCTAGACCACATTTGATGCAGAGATCAGGGTTATTATTAAAGCAGTGCCAAAGGGAGGGAGTTATGTTTGTGCACATAATCCATTTATATTGTAGTAGCTTGTATCTGGAATTGATAGTTTGAGTTTGTGCTGTCTGACACACCATTTTCCATTCCGTGCCCAGGTCACTGGACCACTTCAATCTTTTGATATCAGATGTTTCTTTTGTATTCTCAACAATTAGTTTGTAAATAGTGGAGACTTGACCACGGTTGCAAAGGTTTTGTAATATGACCTGTTCAAGGCTAGCCTGACTTTGGCCATCCCCTTGGTCTATGCTTTAGCTTCATACAAGGGTCTGGCACTTCACCATTGACAAACGCTTGTAAGCTGGGGGTGTGAACAGTAGAAGTTTAAAACTATTAAATCTGATTTCACGCAATCGCTAACGTTATGCACCAGCTTGGTTGTGAAGTAGATAAGCTACGGTAACGCTACAACAACAGAAACCCAACTTTATCTCTCACAACTCCCTACCCTGCATGTTTTTAAGCGTGAGCTAGAATTGATCTCAGCAAACGATGCCAATGGCCGGAATGCCAGACGGAGTCAAGTAGGGAGATCATTATTGAGCGGAGCTACGTAGGAAGGCAAAGCCAGGCCAGTTCAAGGCTGGACAGGGGTGGTTTATGAATATGCTGCTGGTAGTTCCCCCAATTTGGGGTGAACCCTGATAGGTCAGACTTAATGTTTAGATGTGATTGCACTTTGTACCAAACCTTAAAGGATTTTTTTACAAAGGGATTTTTTGTGTTTTTTAATAAATTACTATGAGTCACACAATAGATAGAGCTTTAATGGTAATGTAGAAGTGGTAAAATTTTCTGTCTTGACCCAGATCGGGTACCGACACGCAGTTCGCAAAGAATCGTGGGTAATTTCATCTTCACTTCAACTTCACTTCGTTCGAAGTCTGCACCAGACCTCCCTCCGTTTGAAGGGGCGATTTGAAGGGCTGAAAGCCACTATCCCTCGGTCCCGAAAGTATTGGGACACCCTACACTTACACATGAACGCGCAAACCGAGAGTTAGGGCCAAAATCGAGGGGAAGTGATAGTGAAGTGATAGAAATGGGACTGGGCCTAAGTCTAGGGCGCCTGTTATTCCAAATAAAATTAGTTATTAATTCCTTCAGTTTAGTGAATAGAGTAGGGGGAGGGCTTAGTGGAATGGGTTGAAAAAGATTAAAAAAAAAATGGTAAAATATTCATTTTAATTAAATTAACACGACCTATTAGAGATATAGGAAGATCTGCACATCTTTTAAGTGCATTTGTGTGTAAATGTCAAAATTGGATTGTAATTTCTGAAATTAGATCATTAATGTTTGGAGTGACCTGTACACCAAAGTATCTGAAACCCTTTGGTGAGTTATGAAATTCCTTCCCAACTTTTGGGTTATTAGTTTCCATATTGTTTAGGAACATAATGTTAGACTTAAGTGTTGTTCACTTTGTAGCCTCAAATTCTCCCAAACAATTCTATAGTATTGAGAAGGGCAGGAAGAGATTGTGTAAGTTCTCTCAAGAAGAGAATAATGTCGTCTGCAAAGAGACTAATCCTGTGTCCACCGTTTCCTATCGTCACTCTTCTAATCAAAGGGTGGGATCTTATTGTTAGTGCTAATGGTTCAATGGCTAAAGTAAATAAGAGGGGAGACAATGGAAAGGCTAAAAGGTTTAGATGGCATAGTTTGTCAGGACCATTGCACTTGGTCTACTGTACAATAGTTTCAACCATTTAATAATGTTGCCTCCCAAACCAAATCTGGGGAGTAAATCAAATAGGTATGGCCACTCCACCCTGTCGAAAGCCTTCTCGGAATCCAGGGAAAGACTGGCCACATCAGGACTTCCCTCTATTTAAAGGTAATCCTACATACCCTACCTTTAAAACTCTTCTAAGATTGTGAAAAGCCTGCCTCTGTAACGGGTACCGTGGCAACGGCACCTTGTGTGAATGAGAAACGTTCCTTTTGTCAAGACTCTTTTTATGATTCACATATTACATATTCAATGCCTTTTTTACCATTAAATGAATTTCAGTGTTCATGACATTATCAACTAATAAATATATCTCTCATTACCAAAATGCATTTTCACTTACTCCTCAGACTTATCTTACAGTATTTATCAAAATTAAATGAATAGACAATGGTAAAAATTAACCAGCTTGAAGTTCAGGATACTTCTCCTGATGGTATTTTTTGATTTTACAATCAGATACACATCAAATGGTCACCATGAGCAAGATGGCTCCGGAGACCAATTATCACCTGAGAGACGTTAAGGGAGGGGGACAGGGGATGTTTACCTGTTAAGCAAATGGCTCTAATCAATTTACCTGTCTAGCCTGCAATATACAGAGACATAACCAAATTAATTAAGCTAATGAAATAATAAGGAATACAATGTTATAACATATGTCTAAAATCCCAAACTCTCACTCCCATTTATAGTATTTCTATCAATACAGTACTGCAAAGCATAAGTAGAACCAGTATAAAATGTCTACTGTGACCCTAAAGCTTATTTTGAACCATAACATTTCTTATCTGAACCAGAGACACTTATATAGGCCTTAGAAGGACTTTGTCTGAACTCATTTAGCAAAAACTCCTTTTAACTAATGGTGGGGAGCTTACACTAATGAGCTAGCTAGTACATTTCAACATCATGAGCTCATGAAACATTTTTGTGCGGTCATTCACGTGGGGAAACCATGTGTGCATCATGCTGAATAGCTGCGTCATAGATGGCTACTTTTCCCGGATTTAACTCTCCCGTTACAAACGTTGCTAATTCCTACTTTTGTGATACTTTAAACACATTAACCAACCTGTAAGACTGGAGAGAGACAAGGACAAATCGTTTCAGTTCAGGATCTCTGCAGCAATGAGAAAAACTATCAATGCACGCAAATTCCCAACTCCCGCCCTGCCCCCTGCTGGCCCGGAGTGTATACTTTAGAATTTACTTCATAGAGAAAAACCATATCAGAATGGGAAACTCTTGGGGATACTTTTTTCCAAAATAAAATACATTAAATTGTATCCAAAGCAAAGACAATATTTCTGTTCACTTTCAAAACAAACAACACTTTTGTGGTCATCACACCTCCCCTTAATAAACCCATTTTGGTCCTCATGGACAAGGCCTGGTAGCAGCTCCAATCTCCTCGCTATAATTTTGGTTATTAGTTTCATGTCAGAGTTTAGGAGGGATATTAGTCCAGATGATATGTGAAAAAAGTGTTCACTTTTTCATAAAAGCGTGAAATTTGGTATACTTGTACAGTTTGGTACCCTGAACAATTTCAGAAATGGAGCCATCGCAAAAATGGCTTGTGACTGCCGTGGCGGCCATTTTTCTTCCCGCCATTACCGAAAACAGTACTTTTAAGCATATCTCTTGAACGGAACAAGGAAATGCAGAAATTGTGATGGCTACCCCTATATTTTCATGGTCAAGGATTTCAATGACACCAAACATGATATTGTAAATGCCTTTGGGTTGCCATGGTTACCATCTCAGCTCTCCGCCATAATGGAATTAATACATTTTTCTTCATAACTTGAGGACCAGACATGGTAATAAAGAAATGGTGATGTCTACCCATATGTTTTTATGGTCAAGGAATGCAGTGAGACAATAATAAGCAGTATATAAGGTTCAAGTAAATGGTTCAAGATGAATTCAGTGACACTGTGGATTACAATGACATCTGAAAATATTCAGAATGAACTTTCATCCTTGAGCCAGAGGGGTTGGTGGTTACCAAAAAGTGGCAATGGCTACCATACATTTTATGAAAGCCTGGAATATCAGCTTTTCAATGATGTATGATGGCCATTTGAGAGGAGTAATTGTTTTGAGTTATTGCACATAATGTAACCTAGATAAAGGAAATTATAGGCTAGTGACAATGGGCCCAAAATTTTGAGAGACCCCTACCCATGGTAGAACAAAACCCAACCATGTTTTTCTTCATCTTTAAGGTCTCCCAAATATGAAATGGATTCTTGGACAAAAATATTTTGCTGCAAAGATGGTTAAATTCATAGATATTGTCATGCACCCCATAGCTAAAAAAAAGAACAAAAATCGACCCTTGCTGAATGGGACTTAAGACATATAAACTGATACAGAATCTTAATACAAGCTCTGAGACCTTTGAAACTTGGCATGTATGTAGCCAAGAAGATGCTGTACCTTTTAGAAAAACCTGTGTGTGAATATCTTGAAGTATGCCATGTTTAGAGCCCTAAGAACACATACCTAAAATAGGCGGACATGGAAAAAATTGGACACCTTTGCAGAATGTTTTTGTTTAGTTTGTGTTTGTTTTGGCAGGGAATGTCATAGAAACACATGGTATGGCTTGTTGGAAAGGTGAGGTTGTGCTGAATCCAGCAATACCCAATATGCAAATGTACCATGTACAATCAGGGTGCTACCTTCCTCAATGTATGAGGCGTCCCAAATTAAGGAAAATGATGCATTGATATAAATAGGTCTCCAGTCCAAAGTCCATGGTCAGTGCTGACAAGGCTGTTGACAATTTCATTGGTATAGTAAAGTATGTTACATGAGTTAAGTCCTAGTCTATATTTAGGATCAGCTACATTTCATAATAATACATCTCATATGACAAACTATAAAAATAAAAACAAAACATTAAAATTGAAAGATATTCAGGTAAGGTATAAGAAGGTCATGGGCAAGACAGGCTTAAGTGCACCTCCCATCAAGCCATTAAAAAAATGGTCTGATAAGGTTGGATATATACTTAAATATTTCTTACCCTTTCTTCAGACATCCCCTAAAGCCCCCCTCTCAGAGTACAGGAATGAGAGAAGAAGGGGAGGGACAAACGTCTATTGGGTTTGATAGACAAATCATATGCTTATGATTTTTTTTATATTGTTTTTCTGGCCTCTTCGTTCCACAGGTGATTAACAAATTTTAGTGTAGTGTATGTCGACAATAGCCATGTTGTGTATGGTGTAAATTGAGGTAATTTTAAGCAATATAAAAAGTATTCCAGGAAGGCATCACATAACCCACCTTTAGCATAGGCGGGAACTCGAGACATACAGTACCCTAGTGATCCTCAGTAGATACGTCTAGCTATCAGCCATAGGGAACCATTGTATTCAGACATTGCCTGTGTCTATCCAATTATGTGGACAGGGAGTTGGGCTTATCGTTGTTTGAATCGGCTTGATCGTTGCTTGGATTGGTCGTATTTATAGCCATACAAAACGCCTCCTATGGCTCTTGAAAGCTCATGGCCAGACAATACATTTTATAAATAGTCAGGCTTGTCAGGCTACTAGAGGTATTTTGATCTGTCTGTTAATCCTGCCTTATGTTAGTTGGAATGATATGAAATTGACCACGCTGAGATGCATAACATAAGACCTAGCCAAGCCTATCAGATATTCAGCACTAGGGTTTCTACTGCCCAAAGCCCCGCCTATCAGTTATTCAGCACTAGGGTATCCACTACCCAAATCCCAGCCTATCAGCTGTCCAGCACTAGTGTGTCCAAAACCCAAGCCCTGCCCAGGGACTGGAGATGGAAATTAGCTTGTAAGCTATAATCTGGTGCAGGTTACTTTTGTAACTAATGGACTTTGCACATGGTCCCTGTTGAAATAAACCAAATAAACTAAACTAAACTAAACTAATGAGCTATGTAGCACTAGAGTGTTCACTGCCCAGAGCCCAAGTCCATAAGCTATCCAGCACTAGGGTGTCCACAGCCCAAAGCTCAAGCCTATCAGTTATCCAACACTAGGGTTTCCACTGCCCAAAGCCAAGGCTATCAGCTATCCAACACTAGGGTGTCGACTACCCAAAGCCAAGCCTGTCACCTATCCAGCAATAGAGTGTCCGCTGCCCAGAGCACAAGTTAATAAGCTATCCAGCGCTAGGGTGTCCACTGTCCAAAGCCCAAGCCTATCAGCAAGAAAGCACTAGGGTTTCTAATGCCCAAAACCCAAGCCTATCAGCTATCCCCGGCACTAGGGTTTCCATTACCCAAAGGCCAAGCAGCTATCCAGCACACTGCCCAAAACCCAAGCCTATCAGATGGCAGGGACTACGGTTCACACTGCCCAAAGGCCAATCAGCTAGCCAGCAGTAGGGTGTCCACTATTCAAAGCCCAGGCCTAGCAGCTATCCAGCACTAAGGTGTCCACTGCCAAAGCCCAAGTCTATCAGCTATGCCCAGCACAAGGCTGTCCACTGCCTAAAGCCCAGGCCTGTCAGTCATCCAGCACTATAGGGTGTCCAATGTCCAAAGGCCAAATCTATCAGCTATCCCCAGCAGAAGGGTGCCCACTGCACAAAGCCCAGGCCTATCGGTTATCTAGCACTATAGGGTGTCCACTGCCGAAAGCCCAAGTCTATCAGCTATCCCCATCCACTGCCAAAATTCTAACCCAGCACCTCATCTACTTTGGAGACCAATGCTGAGTGGTCAACAGAGGATGAGTGGATGTCTGAAGGTGACATTGAAAAGAGTGGCAGACTGATGACCATGGCAGATGGTGGATCAAGGGCCAGGAGATGTGGGCCATAAATGTGGAGAAAAGGCCTATGTTGAGCCCAAAAAAATGATCAGTTTACCCGCAAGGCACTTTAGAAAAACGTGAAAAAATGTGCATATTTTATGAGACTGAGCTCTTAACCCAGAACACATGACCACGCGATGGCGCCAAAGGACCATGAACGTCACAGATACGTCACACACGTGACCATAAACGTCACAGATACGTGGTCCTTTGGCGCCATCGCGTGGTAACGTGTTCTGGGTTAAGAGCTCAGTCTCATAAATATGCACATTTTTTCACGTTTTTCTAAAGTGCCTTGCGGGTAAACTGATCGTTTTTTTGGGCTCAGATTTTATATTTCGCTCATTTGGGGTGAGATCTGTAGCCCTGAAGTGAAATTTTTCAAATCATAAGTCCCTGTGCATTTTAAAGGTTTATAAATGTCGCCAATGGGGATATCCAGGATGTTGTCAATGTAATTTAATATGTCCAAACTAATCGTTTGATTGCATTTTGAATTTCATATGTCATCTAACACAATTATTTGGGGAATTCTAAAATTGAAATGGATACTTTTAAAATTAATTTGACATAGTTTGACGTTGTTGTTTGGTTTTGATTGACGGCTTTACAATGGAAGTCTATGGAGTCAATGCTCCGCCCGCAATGCCCCGCCCTCTGTTTTTGTTTTGATACAAGTGCCGGATAGCTACAGAGCGGTGGTTCTACATGCGCGCAAAGCGCGCCGAAAATTTTTCAACAAGAGATTTACTTAAATAGTGTTTGAACTAATGTTTGAACTTCCCCTGCTTATACTGACTTTGCTAAACTCACTTATTGCATTAGATACACTATTATATGCATAGCTGCCACAGTAAAGGGAAAGGTCTGAGACACTCCAAACCCCCTCTCCCTTTGCATTCTCCCACCAGTTGTGTGAGATTTCAGCACCACCTAAAATGAGGGTGCTCCATTTCTGAAATTGGGTGATAGAAAACTTCAAAGTGATCTCACAGCAATATGTGAAATGAACACAGTTCTTGGGGATGCAATGGTGGGAGCACATCATGATAGACTTTTTTTCTGATGGAAACACGGAAATTACACCCACTGAAAGTCAATGAGACACAGCTCCTCCTTCCTTCCTAATAGGCTACATAACTGAGCAATGCTGAATATGCAGCTGTATCTTAGCACAGAATTCTTTAGGCTATTTATTATTTTGTGACAACAGTGTAACCTGTCACTGATTGTGTTTGGAGAAAAATATATTTTACTTCAGTGAATGAGTTGTGTCCAGTGGATGTGATTTAAGTGCTCCAATCATTTAGCCTGCAATGATGTGCTCCCACCACAGATTGCAGTTTTAAGAGTTGTGTTCATTTCACAGGTTTCAATGAGATTGAAAACCTGAAAACAACATTCTCATATAGGCCCATTTAAATCCATTCATCTATCTATTTCAGTCCAAGGTGACTGGAATTCGGCTAGCTTTGCTGTTGCTTTAGCAATTATGAGAAACATTCACAGTTGGGGAGTATGCCAGAACACTCATGCTTGATGTTGCCAATGAACTTTTTGTTGACTGTTTGAATAAAGACAATCAAACAAAGATAATCAAACAAATAAGACATGCCTCTATATTGTATGGCTCTCATGGAATTAAATTTTAAAATATGTGATGTTCATGGCTCTCTCAGCCAAAAAGGTTCCCGACCCCTGCACTAGATAAAGACATACCTTGCCTAAATATAGCAATGTTGCAATATCTTTACACTGAAATTAAACCCTCTTATTCTCTAGCAAGCACGTTACCAGTGATACCAATGGATAGATCTGGCTGTCTAGTTTAATTTGATACCAAATTAATTTGATACCAAAATTAATTTGATACCTCGATTGTAAGAGGTATCATGCCCATATAAAGCTTCCGAAAGACAATGAAGCAAAACCGGAGATATGTTTTGCGGCACTAACGCGCGCAAAAGGGTTAATTAATTGGCGCGTCTGAAGAATTTTTCGGCTCGAAAAAATTACCGAGGTCCGGACCTCGGTGTCCTCTATTGTAGCTACGGCCATGTTAACACGTCTATTGCTGCTGTTTTGAATGTTTTGTTTTCCTGTTCTTTTTAGATGTAACAAGAACCCTGTGTTGCCTATTGACCACTGTTTTTCCCAAGTGTTATTTTTGTTTGGAAAATAGGTTGTGAGAAAGCCATTAGTGTTTTCCTTGTCTGTGTGGTTTTTTTAGTTTTGTTTTGTTTTGTTTATTATTTCTTTCTTTTTGTGTTCACTACCTCATAGCCTAGTTATCGGGCGGTTGGGCCATCTACCGGCTTGTCCACAACTCAAGACATTTAATTGTGTGATCTTACACCTAATATACTAGACGCGTGCAACAAGGCATGCCACCTGCGTGATTTTTAAGCAATATCACACGAGTGGGAGTGATGTTATTGGAAGAATATCATCACTGGGTGTTGTTCGCCGTATTCACGAAGCCGCAGGCTGAGTGAAGTAGGCAACCACACCCAGTGATGATATTCTTCCAATAACATCACTCCCACTCGTGTGATATTGCTTAAAAATACAGATATAGATATAGATACAGATACAGACGGCATAGATATAGATACAGACGGCAAGTACGGTTAACGCCCCCAAAATGTGAGGGTGGAGTCAGCGTGGGGGAAAACAGAGGCCAAATTAACATTATAGTGAATGGACAAGGTAGAGAAAGGTGTTTAAGGTGATCTGATAATAGCCTGACATAGCCCGACCATAATACTGCTGTTCATCCGTATTCATGGTCTGGAGGTTCTTTAACCTGACGCGATTATACTGCGGAGGGGTGGGCATTCACTTCTGGTTTGAAACGATTGGACAGTTCGTCTAATCAGCTTCGCTTATTGGCCGGTAGACTCTCTACCGATGTAAACACGCCCCAGAGGACCGTTCCCAGACCATGGATACGGATGAACATTCGTATTATGGGCGGGCTATGTCAGGCTAATCTAATAATAGATCGCTTTATAAAATTGAACAAAGTCAATATTAGGTATTTTATCTAATCATGACCTGTTTGCCTGCTTTGGTTAGACAAAAAAAAAACTTTCCATGGTTTGTTTATTGCAGTAACACAGACAGAAATGTCATGAGCTGTCTCCTAACTGTCATAACTGAGGCAACTTTCAATCACAAGTCTGATTAGCTCTGTTTAGCAAGCTAAAGTTAGCTACATTTACTATAGTGATGAATGAGGTTGGCTAGTTAGCAAGCTAATGAAGCTAACAAGCATCAACTAAACTGTCCTCAGTATCGCATTTGGAGGTGTGTCAAGTTCAGAATTCACATTGGACCATCTGAACATCATTACTAGCTTAAGGCATTGCTCTCAAAAATGTGTCAAGGTCCTTGTAGATGGTGCTCAGTGTAACTTCTAGCTTAGCATCTCATTGACTTCCACACTGTGTGACCCTGCTTCTTCCCCCATGAGGGACTATTTTTCTCTACTTCCCCCATGGCGGAGCTACATTTGTGGGCGTGGTCAGACTTGCCGTCTGTATCTATTGCTTAATTATACAACAATTAGGTCCGGTCAAGCCATTTCTGGATTTCTGATTGGACGGGAGGCATTCCAAGCGTCACTACGAGCCATCTAGTTCTGTAATGATCTCTGTTGAGTTTCTTGTTTTCCTGTATGAAGTAGTGCCAAATATTGTGTTTAAGCGAAGTCTAAAACGGTCTGCTTCTAGTTAGCATACTGTTGTTATGGTACTTGCTATTGACTTGATCTAGTCCGTTAGCACGCTAACTAAGTTCATGGACGTACCAAAAGTGTTTTCCAAACCCCCAAATTTTAATTTATTGGTACTATGAATGATTACAGACAAATACATGGCGCTACTTCATACAGGAAAACAAGAAACTCAACGGAGATCATTACAGAACTAGATGGCTCGGTAGAAAATGCGCACTGATTAATAACTGTAAAGAGTCTTCAGTGATGTTCCTGCCAAATATCATCATTCGTAGTGACGCTTGGAATGCCTCCCGTCCAATCAGAAATCCAGAAATGGCTTGACCGGACCTAATTGTTGTATAATGCATATTATTATACTTTCCTAGTATAGTGTTCACGTGTGCCGTGAGACTTGCTGTGTTCTCTCCTCTTACTTTGTATACTTAAGTTGTAGGCTACAACTTTACATAGCTGTGTATGTGAATACATTGTTCTATTCTCCATTTACTATTGTGGTCCATGTGAGCACTCGCCATTAAAGAAACATATCTTGCTATTTATTACTATTTATTCAGAAAAAATAAAGACAACTATTTTGCTATAATTCTGCCTCCTCCTATTCATTCAGTTGGATAGCCTGTAGCCTAGTGACACTCTAGTAGGTAGCTCCAGTCCAACCTGCTACACTTGTATAGACAGATCTGAAAGTCCATCAGCCAGAAATGCCTTAGTCATTCTTGTCACAGATTTTTCCATCTTAAATTACACAAATCAATCACTGAGTTATAAACTGAAGACCAACTTTAACATAGTAGGAACAATGGTGGTTTATTTGTTTAAGGGGTTGGACTCGTGACTGAAGGATGGCTGGATTGGTCAACTTACTGTAACTAGTGTAGGATATACACTAATTCTTTAATGTTTATGTGGGAGTCATTAATCATTGTACTGCCATTGTCCCATATGTCCACACCCTATTGTAGGTTATTCCAGGCTCGAGAGTTGATGGAATTTCCTCCTTGGCCATACTGACTTGATCGCGAAATTTCATACAGTGACGTATGGAAGTATGGACAGGCCCAGGTTATATCTGAGGTGCTTGTAGGAGAAAATGCTGCATGCAATATGCTGGCCTATTTTGTGTCCTCCTGGACCCTACATGTTGTAGCTATTGGCTCTAGAGCAGGGGTGTCAAACTCACTTTTATCCAGGGCCACATGAGCATTGTGAGGGCCACCATGCCAAGTTTACATGTGTGACCACTGTTATGACCCCCTCACTTGCATCTCACCATAGCTGCAGAGATACCCGGTAGGCCTATGCACTCTTTTGGATAAGGAAGCTTGTGTTACTGAGGTGTAGACTGTGATTGGCACACAGAAATGTTTTTAATGGTAGCTCTCCAGTCAGACCGTACATAAACCCATGCGTAGGGTATGTCCCCCTTCTCACAGACACACGGCAGAACTATATTGAGCAACACAGAGAAACAGAATTAATAGCATTGAGAACAAAAACCCTGACAACTTTGAAAATCCCCCCTGACATTTTTTCAGGTCTCAAAAAGAGTACATGTCTGGGGAAAAGAGTATGTCTGGTCACCCTAATTAAAGCCTTTGTTTGTATGTTTTGGATGTGATTGATGTTAAGATCATGTTGTAGTCAAAATGCACATAATGTCAAAAGTCTTTGGTTAAGCTATGAAAACAAAGCTAACGTTAGTGCTACTGATTGACAGCTCGGTGTAAAATGTGTAAATGTAAGGTTCACTTCTCCATTTCCTTTTAATTAGGGATTCATTTGGCATGTCTGTCTGTGCTGCAAATACAGAACAATTTCGACAGTGTTAAAAGCTGATGGGTGAGACATGTACTTTGCATTTTTGAGTTGGTCACGAAATAACAGCGTTTTCTTTTTCTTTTTTCTGGTCTTCTTTCCCTCCCAACTCCGTTGCACCAACAACAGCAAGAGAGAAGATGCAGATTGACCAGCTGCTTTCATCCACCATCATGCATAGTATGCAGAGCATGCACATTCATTCATTCATTTTCAAAATTCCCATATTGGCTAATCGGATAATCAAAATACAGTCAACATTTTTAGGCCTACACTATATGCAGTCAATTGATGCTATAATGCTTGGGCTGCAATTACTTCACAATTGCCCCTGACACAAAAACAATGTAGGCTATAATTTCATTGCAAGTTGACAGATGTTGACAACAGACTGATATTTTGTTGTACAACCGGATTCCAAAATAGTTGGGACACTTTACAAATTGTGAATAAAAACAGAATGCAGTGATGTGGAAGTTTTAAATTTCAATATTTTACTCAGAATACAACATCGATGACATATCAAATGTTGAAACTGAGGAAATGTATCATTTTAGGGGGAAAATAAGTTGATTTTCAATTTCATGGCATCAACACATCCCAAAATAGTTGGGAAAAGGCCACATTTACCACTGTGTGGCATCCACTCTTCCTTCTAAAACAGTCTGCAAATGTCTGGGGACTGTGGAGAGAAGTTGTGGAGAGAATGTTGTCCCATTCTTATCTATTACAGGCTTCTAGTTGCTCAACTGTCTTAGGTCTTCTTTGTCATGTATTCCTATGTATGATGCACCAAAAGTTTTCTATGGGTGAAAGATCTGGACTGCAGACTTGATGGGGCTTTTCCAGATGCGTAAGCTGGCCATGCCACACACACTCATGCATCTCCATACCATCAGAGATGCAGCCTTCTGAAATGAGTCCTAAGCAATAACAACTTTGGTTATCCTTGATGGTATGGCATCCCAGTTTTCTGAATAGAACTTTGAATTTTGATTCCTCTGACCACAGAACAGTTTCCCATTTTGTCATAGTCCATTTGTCATAGTCCAGCCTTGACCCAGAGAAAACGCCTGTGTTTCTGGATCATGTTTAGGAATGACTTCTTTTTAGACCTATAGAGTTTAAGCTGGCTATGGCGAATGACACGGTGGATTGTGTTCACTGACAATGTTTTCTGGAAGTAGTCCTAAGGCCAGTTTTTGATTTCCATTACATTAGCCTTCCTATGTGATACAGTGCCATCTAAGGACCCAATGATCATGGGCATCCAGTATGGTTTTCCGGCCTTGACCCTTATGCACAGAGATTGTTCCAGATTCTCTGAATCTTTGGATGATGATATGCACTTCAAACTCTTTGCAATTTTTGTTTGAGAAACTCCTTTGTGATCTCGGACCACTACTTTTTGCCGCAGCATTTGGGGAACTGGTGATCCTCTGCCCATCATGACTTCTGAGAGTCAATGCCACTCTCGGAGGCTCTTTTCATACCAAATCATGCTACCAATTGACCAAATAAGTTGCAAATGGGTCCTCAAGCTGTCCCTTATATGAAAATTTTACTTTTCTGGCCTCTTATTGCTACGCGTCCCAACTATTTTGGAATGTGTAGCTCGCATAAAATTCGAAATGAGCCAATATTCGGCATAACATTTCAAAAAGTCTCACTTTCAACATTTGCCATGTTGTCTATATTCTATTGTGAACAATATATAGGTTTATGAGATTTGTAAATTATTGGATTCCATTTTTATTAACAATTTATGCAGTGTCCCAACTTTTTTGGAATTCGGTTTGTATTTGGAGTCATGAGAAAACTGTTTGGCTAATTTGGTTATGTTGATGTTTTGCTTATGTTTGCTACTGATACTGAATGTTTAATTTAGAAGCTGTGTTAGTGCCACTACTAATTTCTTTTTTTCCTGAACACTACTGAACACAATAAAAAATGTTATTTAGTTATTAAATGGTTTGTTTGTGCATAGCAGACTTTGCAAACTGTTGTCCATGTATGATTTCTGTTGTGGTTATTGTCGAAATAAAAGTTTGAAATGCTATGGATTGCCCTATTTTTCTGATATCTCAATTGTAACTCCTTTTCTGAACAGATTGTCAATGCAATGTCTAATCATTAGCTGTATTATTACTCCTTTTGAGAAATAAGTCACAAATGAGACTACACTGAAACATCTACGAGACCTCCACTATGTTTCTCAAACTAATACCTCTTATGTGACTTGCGGGGTGGCGGGTTCGAGACCCGTGTGCGGTGCGGACTGCCACCGACTACACTTATACTCGCCTCATTGGGAGGTCTCATCTTTTGTCTCTTTTATTTTTCCTAAGGCAAAATTAGGAGAAACAACCGTGACACAAATGATACATAAATAATCGGTAACACTTTACTTGACGGGTGAGTGCATAGCACATTCATAGCAGCATTCATGAAATGCTCACAAAGCATTCAAGACTGTTTCATAAGACATGACTCCACTTTCATACCCAACCCTTCATAAATGTGAAAGTTAGAGTGTCGATAACCTATCAAAATGAAAGTCCAGTGGTCTCCAAGGAAGCACTGCCATTTATGTTTGTCACCCGATCATGTCACACCTGAATATTTCATGAATATCTTAAGAAGTCTACTTCAAATGTCACTTTACTATACAGGTTGCGAAGTATTCATAATCATTCAAGTTTACCACCGAGAGGTAAACTAGAGCTGACCAGTATTTGTGGACCCTGATGTATCTGATATTACATATTTAGGTAACAGATAAATAAATAAATAAATAAATAAATAAATAAATAAATAAATAAATAAATAAATAAAATATGTTTGCTCCTGTCCAATGGTCTCAAAGAAGCATTGAAGCATTGAAGAAACCTGTTACCTGATCAAGTCAAATCAGAGTAATGGACAAATGCAGTATCAGATCATGAGCAAGCATCTCATTTAAATGTTTCATAAAAAAAAAAATCTCACCTTGGGGTAATTATAATATTTTTTACAACATGCCCACATTCAAAAGGGGAATGTCTCACTTTTCCGAGGTCATCTCAAAGTACTTTAAACCTACCTCTCATTGTTAAACTAAGATAAGTGATTATGAATACTTCGCAACCTGTATAGTAAAGTGACATTCAAAGTAGACTTCCTAAGATATTCATGAAATATTCAGATGTGACATGATCAGGTGACAAACATAAATGGCAGTGCTGCTTTGAGACCACCGCTTTTGATAGGTTATTGACATTCTAACTTTGACATTTATGAAGGCTTGCGTATGAAGGTGGAGTCATGTCTTATAAAACAGTCATGAATGCTTTGCGAGTATGAAACCTGCTATGAAGGTGTTATGTACTCACCCGTCAAGTAAAGTGTTACCAAATAATCTTTAAAAGAGAATCACAATGTTGTCTGTGGAGCAACAAAAGACCAACAAATGAGACTTAAAATTTTCCATGATACAATGGCTCTCTCTCTCATTGGTTAGATCCTGTTTCCCTGTGACAAACCTGTGAGCCTTTATAGGCAGGACACAGGGGAACTGATTCCAGTCGTCTACTGAAGTCGTCCCAGCACAATGGACAAGCTCATTATTTGGACAGGTAGGCTAAATTGCTTTCTGCGAATTACAAGTATATCTAGGGTTAGTCAACTTTCTTTTTCTTTTTTTTTTTTAACACACTAGCCTCTGCTGCTGAATGGCTGTCGACTGCTAAGTCACTCATGTTTATTCTTTGTACTAAATCAATCATGTTTACTCTCTGCAGGCTTGAGTCTCCTGCTTTGCCGTTTTGGTGAGTTTGGCTCTTCTACATTCAATCATTCAAACTGGTTGCACTTTAATTGAGGTTGTAGACTTAACAGTGACATGAACCTGGCGTAAACATGACATGAAATGTATTATGAACATGCATGGCATTACACCACATTAATTTTTTTGACTGCTGTCATTAATTGTCATTTGGTTTGTGCAATACAAATGGTGTCAACTTTACATAAAAAATGACATTTTTCTTTAATGTGCATAACATATCATGTCCTGCTTATGGCAGGTTTATGTCACTCTTATGTCAACAATTCCAGAATAAAAAGAATGATTAAAAAAAATGTCAACAATTCCAAGTGAAAAGTGACCTTAATCTTTTGCATTGATGATGACCGCAAAGTTTTTGGCATGTCGGTGACACAATGTGATTATTTTGTCCATCAGGATGTTCGACTGATCTGATTTGTTATTTCACCAACTGGGCTCAGTACAGACCAGCACCAGGGAAGTATCTCCCAGACAATGTGGACCCACACCTTTGCACACATTTGATCTATGCTTTCTCCGAAATCGATGATGCCAACCAGCTGGTCACCTGCGAGGGGAATGATGAGGATCTGTACAAGACCTTCAATGGACTTAAAACAAGGTGTGTTTTCTAACCAATTTAAAAGGTACACTATGAGTACCTGCATGGTATTCATCATGACTTCACTTTGTCTCAAATTGTAGGCACACAAAAAAAAAAAACTTTCCTTTCCCCAACTGTTTTCTGATTGGCTGGAATGTGGTTTATATTTTGGTGCACAGCCTGTGCCCATAGTTTAACTATAAATTAAAGGTTACAGCCCCTGTGTTGTCTCCCCCGACAGGACTTTTTCACAGTGTACTCAGGGGGCAGGCAGCTAGTGGGTCAAGGGGAGATGCTTACGCCTATGCCTAAAGAGCACAATATTTTCTTTTTTACAAACAGGAATCCTGATTTAAAAACGCTTCTTTCAGTTGGCGGATGGAACTTTGGCACAGAAAAGTGAGTTTTTATGCCATTTACAGTACTATATTGTGCTATCATATATCATACAGCATAAAACGGCCTCCTCAAAATGATGCATTATCCCAGGGCTCTCTCATCCCACGCAGTGATCATGAGACACACACAACGGAAAAGTCTCACACTCTCACATGTCAAGAGGTCACACATGACTATTCTCATGCTGTTTTCATCTACGACATTTTCCTATGCATAATAACACAATTAAGAATTCATGTTCATTATGTGGAAGTTTAGGTGTGTGTGTGTGTGTGTGTGTGTGTGTGTGTGACCAATAAATATAATGAATATAAACAAACACACACTATTGGCACAGTGAATTTGTACATCGGCAGCATCCTCACTCTGCATGTCAAACCCCAGGTTCACACGCATGGTGTCCACAGCAGCCACCAGGCAGACCTTCATCCAGTCCTCCATCACCTTCCTGAGGAAGCATGGCTTTGATGGGCTGGATCTGAACTGGGCGTACCCTGGGTCCCGTGGCAGCCCTCCTGAGGATAAGCAAAGATTCACCCTGCTCTGTAAAGTAAGCAGATTTGCAACAGCACTCAGTACAACAGGATTGAATAGAACACCAGAAGCTAACACTAACAGAACCAGGCACAGATACAGTACGCTCAGTTTATTTTTCTATGCCCCATTCAGTTAGTAGTCGGTGCCATTTTCCTATTTGGTTTATGTTATATTGAATTGTTTCTGTTCGCATTGACACTACTCTGTGACCTTGGAACAACAGGCATGTTGGTTTGATGTTTGATATAAATTTGATTGTGCAAAATTGATAGAAAATATTTTTTTGCCTTTGTGTAGGAGCTTGTAGAGGAATATGAGGCAGAGGGAAGAATTTCTGGACGCCAACAACTAATGCTGACTGCAGCAGTATCAGCAGGAAAAGACACCATTGATTCAGGCTATGAGATCGCTGAAATATCCAAGTATGGATTTTAAAAAAAAGTCCTGTGCTATCTTGAATGTATAAAATGTGCAATATTTCAGTCATTGTGATGGAGTAGTACGGTTGACTATGCGCTCTAACTGCCTCTGACTAAAAAGACACATGCAAAAAAAATTAAAAAAAAATGGGTAACTTTATTTGAAGGTACCGTCATAAGACTGACATGACACGGTCATTAACTATGGCATGACGTTGTCAAGAATCTGTCATAAACTTTATAAACCTGTCATGACTTCTGACATACCCTAATCCTAACCCTAACCATAACAAATACCGAGTGACACTTAATGACAGAAGTCATGACAGGTGTACAAAGTTCATGTAAGATTCATGACAACGTCATGTCATAGTTTAATGACAGTGTCATGTCAGTCTTATGACGGTACCTTCAAATAAAGTGTAACCAAAAAAGGACCTACTGTAATAACAACAATTGAACAACATAACAAGTAGCCTAAGGCTGGGTTGCACCAACATAGCTTAAAAGGGAACTATGCAGCATTTTTAGTTCAATTAACCTTTATTTAGTCATTGCGATGATTCTACAACACTTTTTAGGTCGATTGATGACTGTTTCGCCTCGCTCTACATAATATCTATTATATATAATATAATAGAATATGCAAGACTGGTGGCGCGGCCCACAGCACAGTCTTTGGGAGCTGTAGGGGGAGCTCTATCGGTAAAAATACGAACACCAACCGAGAAAACGAAGGCGCATAACGGGCAGGACACCTGCCAGGAACAGCTCTGTGGCGAAAAATGTGAGCATAAAACTAGTGCAAACCGAAAGTAAAAATCGGTCTTGCTTAGTTCTCTTTAAATTAAATTAAATTTAAATTAAGTTTCATCTTTAAATTAAACCACATTGGTGCAACTCAGCCTAAGCCTATTAAGATACAGGCCTATCAAAGTTTGATTGGTTGTTTACAGTAATAAATTCAACTCAGGCTTACACATGGCTGATTGTTGTACCTGTCGCAGGTACCTGGACTTCATCAGCGTGATGACCTATGACTTCCATGGCACATGGGAGCAGGTCACAGGCCATAACAGCCCTCTATTCAGGGGCTCCAAGGACACGGGGGATCTTATCCACTTCAACACCGTAAGAAACTCACAGTAACTGCCATTTCCTGATTAAGTTCCTGTTAATAATGATTATGCAGAATTTCTTTATATGAGATTAGTTCTGTTTATGGGAGAGACATACATTGGCTTTATTTTAATATATGAGATTCATTTTATGCAATGTTGATCTTAATGTTTGGCTATAACTATGACTCGGAATGGTCATAACATAGGGTTTTGTGTGTGTGTGTGTGTGTGTGTGTGTGTGTGTGTGTGTGTGTGTGTGTGTGTCTGTGTGTTGTGTGTGTGTGTGTGTGTGTGTGTGTGTGTGTGTGTGTGTGTGTGTGACCGGCTTTGAAATGCCTGCCAAAAGTGTCTGTGTACTGCTAATGTGACTTTAGTGATAGTTAAATGACTCAACGCAGGTGGTGTCCCAACCATGCAGGTAGTTAGGGGAGCACTCACTGCCTAGTAAACTCACTCACTTAAAGGAGAAATGCCCCTGGAAGCTACCACTAGCAAGTCGTCTTCTTTTGCCTGCACGAACGTATCAAAATTCTGCTCCCCTTCAAACATTTCAACATTTTATGATGTTTAAATATACTTTGGGTCCTTATCACACCAAACTTCTCCTTTGCTGCAACACTGTGTTTCAGTGAAGTGCCCGAGGAATTGAAAAGGTCTCTTCCTCCTTGCTCTTGTCCTCTAGGACTCTGCCATGACCTACTGGAGAGACCAGGGAGCCCCTGTGGAGAAGCTCAGGATGGGTTTTGCCACCTACGGCCGAAAATTCAGCCTTTCGTCTTCGGACACGGGGGTCGGAGCACCAGCCAGTGTAGCAGACTCCACTGAAACATACACCCGAGAGGCTGGCCTCTCGTCCTACTACGAGGTTTGTGGCAACATAGACAGGAAACAGAAGGAGTTAGATACATGTACAGTACAGTATATGGCGCTAGTAGAATAATGGTTAAGGAGTCTGACTAGTGAGTTAGTAGTCTGGAAGTAGTAGGTAGTAGTAGCAGCCACCACCGTTATGCTCTTGAGCATAAATGTACAATGTCTTGCCAAGAAATTGAACTAAGTAGTAGGTAGTAGTAGTAGCCACCACCGTTATGCCCTTGAGCATAAATGTACTATGGCTTGCCAAGAAATGGAACTAATTTATGCATACAATAAGTGATTGAGTAATTCATTAATTAGCAAGTTGTGTTGCAGGTTTGCTCTTTCCTCCAAGGAGCCACAGTGCACCACATTGAGGAGCAGAAAGTCCACTATGCTGTGAAAGGGACAGAGTGGGTTGGATACGACAACAAGAGGAGCTTTGAGACAAAGGTACCAGTCTTACACTGAGAGAGTCACACTGAGAGAATTACTGTACCGGTGCAAAGAGCATGTAACCAGCTCCGTTTCCTGTGACTGTCTAGGTCGAGTACCTCCAGCAGAAAGGCTTTGGAGGAGCGATGGTCTGGGCTATGGACCATGATGACTTCAGTGGGCAGTTCTGTGGAGAGGGCAACTACCCACTGATCAACCACCTAAAGAACCTTCTGAATTGTAGTAAGTCCATTTTTTTAAGTCCCTTTTGGCATCTGTGCATATTATTTAAAGGGGAACGCTGGTTTGTACAGCTTTCATTACAATGCTAGAAGTTGTTGATTACTAGCCTAGAGCTCTAAACGCATTCTAGCGGTAGCAAATTGAATTTTCTCAGCGAGTGAGTCTAGGCACCAGCCATAGCTCAGATGTTGATTGCGTTTGAGCTGTTTTTGAGCTGTTTACACTCTTGGTTGTATTCAGACATAGTGGCGTTTAGCTAATCACAACGTTATATCTGGACAGGGAGTTTTTGGGCGGGCTTAGCATTGTTTAAATTGCTTGTTAGTTGCTAGTCGCGCTGATAAGTTTTAGCAGTTTTACCCGGGGGTCTATCACTCGTCTCCAGACTATACATTCATGTTATAGTCTGGCGTTTCAGGCTAGTTGATTACTGTCAGTTGTCAAAAATTGAGTCAATGGGGCATGTTTCAGCCTAAATCAACAGAGGTAAAGTACACAGGTCTACATAAAATCCTGTGTGAAAACATCTCTGCACCACTACTGGGCTAACCATGCATATTGTTTTGGTCGCAACACTCGTGACTATATTGCACAGGAGGTAAAAAATTAGTTTGTAACCTTTTCAGACTCACAGGGTTGTGATTTGTTTTGACATTAGAAAGTTAGAAAGTTGCCCTATAGATTTAGCCATGATATCTCGGCCTAAGACACACAGATTTGTTTAAATGTTTGACAACTGACAGTACTCAACAACTTCTAGCAATGTAATGAAAGCTGTATGAACCAGCATTCCGCTTTAACCCCATAATAATGAAGGAAATACATTTTGCATAAGTATTGTCATTTATGATCATACATACTTTGTTGTCCATCCTGGAGGAGGGAAGATTGTATTTCAAATATGCTCATGTTTATTATTTACCAGACACAGGATAATTAATCTATTAGAGATGACACTCAGCTACAATACCCAGACTAAATCTGCTAACAAAATAAAGATCTTTTCTTTTCTCAAATCCAAAGCTCATGGTGCACTTAATCCTCCAAAAAAATCAATGTAACAATTTGTCAAGAAAGAAGAGAAAAATATTTCTCGAGGCATTCCATAATTATAATGATTTGGAATGAGATCATTCAAAATGAGTTACCTAAAATTGGTTTAAAAGGGGCATAGTGAGCATGTTTAACAAGTCCTTTTTGGACCTTTTTGAGTGACTTCTTGGCAAGAAAACAGTTTTCTTTTCAAACTGGATAAAGGTTCTCCTTTGCTGAGCCTGAGGGACTGACAATCTTTTTCCTCTCCCAGCCTCACCTCCTATTCCACCAAGCACCCTTAAGCCGAGGACAAAGCCGACAACCAGACCCAAACCTAGACCAACCACCACCACACGTAGACCGACCACCACCACCACCACCACTACCAAAAGAACCACCACTACCACACGTAGACCAACCACCACCACACCTAGACCGACCACCACCACCACCACCACTACCAAAAGAACCACCACCACCACACGTAGACCGACAACCACCACCACCACCACTACCAAAAGGACCACCACCACCACCACCAAACGCACCACCACCACTACCAAAAAGCCTGGACAAAAGTTCTGCTTTGGTAGATCTGATGGCCTTTATGCCAACCCTGCAGACAGAAGTACCTTCTACCAGTGTGCTGGTGGCAGGACCTATCTGCAACATTGTCTTTCAACCCTGGTCTTTGATGTGAGTTGCTTGTGCTGTAACTGGCCATAGGCACTGGGCTGTGACTACTACCTTAAGTAGCATATGTCTGCTTGTGTTTACTTATCTTATCTTCAAACAGCAAATAACATTCCTATTGAGGTCGGAACCTTGTTACCGTCTCAAACATGCATTAATTTTCCAGATGTCCCTATATTATCCCTTCAAAAGATTTCTAAGTAAAAATAGAATGTTTTCAACAATTATCCTTTTTGGAGAGGAAAATACTATCCTGAGCACACATCTGCTCTTTTACTCTGCAATTAATTCCATCAATAAAATGAGACTGATTTCTGGACAAGAATCTGGTTGAGTTTTTGTTCTGTTGTTTCACTTTATCATTTCAATCTATGCCTGTGGTACTCAATCTAACTGTCTGTATTCACTAATGACCATTCCGACCAAGGGTAAAGAGGGAATGGCCCTCTAGGATTTGTGGCTTCTCATGGCTTCTCTGTTGTTGCAACATTATTTTTTGTATAACTTCAGAACTGTTGCAGACTTGCTGTGGCAAAAAATGTGTTACAATCTATTTGTGGTGTGTTGATCACTGGAAATGGCAACAGGTTTGACAACCCTGTGTGCTCAGGAGCCCTCACGCCTTTTTGAGTTGGAGCGTCCCCTAGTGAAAGATATCAATTCGGAAACATGATGCCAAGATTCAATATATTTGGTTGGGCTGATGCAAACCTCAACATATGCAAACCTCACAAAATCTGTATAAAATTCTGTTCAATTTACAAAGAGATTTGAGCAGAATCAGTGTGCAAAGTACGAGGGTGGGGGGGGGGGGGGGGATACAGTTACTCATAATTTTTATTCTGAATGCAGTATTCCGGTACATGTATTCCGTTACTCCAACACTGGATGGTTACATGACACACATCCTCTCACACTGAAAAACATGCATGAGATGATTTGTCGAGGTGTATTCCAAAAGGCAGGTTAGTGTTGAGAATCTGGGCCACCCGAGGCCCTAAAGTTGACCTATAACTCAAAATACATTTTTAGACTATAATCAAGTTCTGATCATACAAGCCAGACAGAATGTGTTTCCTCTGTGTAATGAACAGCTTTTAAAGCATATTTATTATGATGTGATAAATCAATATTGAGTGAAATGCAATGTCAATTAAAGTTTTGATGCTTTACAGAATGCTTTACAAACATATCAAGTAATACGCAAAGCAAAGTAATATGCAAACGCAAAGTTGATTGTTTCTGATATTAATGTGATAAAATGCTGAAGGCTATTTTAACCAATGTAGTAATCCTATGAGTATTATGCATAACCATGTAATGCTTTTAAGTTTTTATAATCCATAGTTAAGTAAAGTTTTAATAAGAAATTAAGTTATTATAGCCTATTCTTAAAATGTATTTTCTTTTTCTGTATGAAACCAATCTTGACGATCAAAGCACACATGAAGTGTTACTGTAACTTAATTGAAGGTCAATGTTCTGAAAGCAATTGAGGAAGTTGGTGCCTACGTGCAGGTTGTCATGTTGTGCTCTTTAATTTTGTGCTTGTGAAATGATGGAGAGAAAAGAGAACATTTGAGGGATGGATAAAAATGACCATATGTGGTAATGAGACTGAAAGACTCTGGGTGTCTCTCTAGAGTATAAATGGTTTGAGTGAGCCTGTGAGGGTTCTTCTTTTTTCTGCTTTTCGATCCATGACTGGATTTTACTTTGCGGAGAAGGTCTCCTTCTCAACTTTTACTTTTTACATTTTTATTTCAATCTTTTTATTTTCAATTGTTAATTTAGATCATAGTATTGTAACCTTTTTGTAAACTTTAAATTTTACTTACAAATAAAACTAACTCTATCTTTGGTAGAGTCAAAAGGCAATTACGCCTGTTTAGACCCCATACGGTTTTTGTTCGCCTCCTGAGTGACCTTGATCACGTCTGGTGCTGGCGGGAAATTTCCTACCACGCATCAGAAACCTTTTTCAACCAGGGAAAGGTAAGTTGGCTCTGATATCCTAGACATTCACACAGGCATTGGGCAAGGTGCAGGAGTAAAGCGTCTCAATCCCGGTAACTCAGAAGGAGTTTTAGGGGATAGTCACAAAATACTAGATTAGGTATGTGGTAACCCTAACCTCAACTGACTCTACACTGGCCTGGTAACACTTTACTTGAAGGTACCTTCATAAGCATGACATGACACTGTCATATTTATGACATTATCATGTCATGAACCCGTCATAAATATTATTAACATGTCATAAAAGGTTTATGACCACTGTCATGAAGATTCAATTACACCTTGTCATGACAACTTGACATCGTGTGGGTTGTCTTCATTATGACATCTTGACATAACCAAAGTGACATTACCAGAAGTTGTCTTAGTTATGACAAGTTGACATTATTTGCTTTGCGATGTCTTTGTTATGACAACTTGACATTAATCAGGATGACATTTAAAGAACTGGTGTTACCAGTTAGGATCTACTATATAAAAACCTCTTCTTCAACACACTTCACAGCATGTTCCATATGTTCTTCTTCCCAAGGACTCAACCTGTAACCTCACAACGAAAACAAGCCTGGATCATTTGGTGAATGGTCAGTCAAGCCCAGCCCAGACCTCCATGCAAGTCTAGGAGAGTCTATGACAGTCTTGAAGGGCCGGGAGCTCTGAACAGGAAATTATTGCATTATTGCATTAAGCAATAATAGACACTATTTCATAAAGGCCATGCATGAATTGAATCAATGCCAGTGGTGGGGCACCTGTATGTAAAGTTGCAAGTCTGAATCCTAGGATAAAGACGCCTTTTGTATGCCTCGAGCCATCAACCAACTCAGTCTTACCATAAAGTATGCATAATTCTCTAATGTAATGCGTTACATTGAAATAAATTGATTTTCAGAGTGTTTTTAGCAGCCATTTTGTTTTTTATTGATTATGGCTTAACAGTGACATTTAGAGCTTGTTACACAGGAGAAATAGATTCAGCACCTAAAAATCATTATCAATCAATACTTGATGTGCTTTTTATTTTTTTATTTCCCTCAAAAATGGCTACAGCTCTTTGAGTTATTCTACAATTTTCGGTCTTGGCTATAATTAATGTTTTCCTTGTTTGTGAAAAAGACAGGCCATTTTGGGAAGCACTTTTAGCGAAACTGGTAATTGTTCTATTACACGTGGCTATATATCACAACAAAGAGGTTGCGAAATTGGGGAAGATTTCTTTTTTAGGTTCCAGCAGGCATGGACTGGCCATAGGGCATACAGGGCAATGTCCGGTGGGTCGATGGCCATTTTTGGGCTGTTGCTGTCATAATTTTCTTGACATATTCTCATGTAATGTGTCCAACTTTCAGTGTTATTTTAGCTTGCCATGAAGTTATTGAATACAATCATGGTGGGCCACCATAGCCAAAAATGCCGGGCCATTTTTTGGTCCCAGTCTGGCCCTGGGTTCCAGTCAGATGTTGGGTGTGGGTGGGTTGCGGTTAATCATTTTCATGATACCTCTGTCATTGGTTGGATCCTGTTTCCCCTTGACAAACCTGTGGGCCTTTTTTAGGCAGGACTCTGATTCCAGTCTGTTGAAGTCGTCCTAACACAATGGACAAGCTCATTATTTGGACAGGTAGGCTAAATTGCTTTTTGCGAATTAGAAGTATAATGGTTAGCCAACATGTTTTTTTTTTTTTTTTTTTTAAGCACACTAGCTTCTGCCGACTGCTGACTCTTTGCTAAGTCACTCATGTTTATTCTTTGTACTAAATCAATCATGTTTACTCTCTGCAGGCTTGTGTCTCCTGCTTTGCCGTTTTGGTGAGTTTGGCTCTTGTACATTCAATCATTCAAACTGGTTGCACTTTAATTGAGGTTGTAGACTTAACAGTGACATGAACCTGGCGTAAACATGACATGAAATGGATCATAAACATGCATGGCATTACACCTCATTAATTTTTATGACTGCTGCCATTAAGTGTCATATGGTTTTTGTAACACAAATGGTGTCCACTTTACATAAATATATACCTAAATGACATTATGTCAACAACTCCAGAATAAAAAGAATGATTAAAAAAATTTCAACATTTCCAAGTGAAGAGTGACCTTAATCTTTTGCATTGATGATGACCGCAAAGTTTTTGGCATGTCGGTGACACAATGTGATTATTTTGTCCATCAGGATGTTCGACTGATCTGATTTGTTATTTCACCAACTGGGCTCAGTACAGACCAGCACCAGGGAAGTATCTCCCGGCTGATGTGGACCCACACCTTTGCACACATTTGATCTATGCTTTCTCCGTAATCAATGATGCCAACCAGCTGGTCACCTACGAGTGGAATGACGAGGACCTGTACAAGACTTTCAATGGACTTAAAACAAGGTATTCATCATGACTTCACTTTGTCTCAAATTATAGGCACACAAAAACAAACACTATGGGCACAGGCTGTACACCAAAACAAACCACATTTCACATTTCAGCCAAATCACTGACAAAACAGAGAAACTCAGACTAACTTTCCTTTCCCCAACCGTCTTGTGATTGGCTGGAATGTGGTTTATATTTTGGTGCACAGCCTGTGCCCATAGTTTAACTATAAATTAAAGGTTACAGCCCCACATTTAACTATAGGGAGGGAATTTTGCTTCTTCTCAATTTTACCACAAAGTAAAATTTGAATTTCTAAAGAGCACAATATTTTCTTTTTTACAAACAGGAATCCTGATTTAAAAACGCTTCTTGCAGTTGGAGGATGGAACTTTGGCACAGAAAAGTGAGTTTTTAAGCCATTTTTGTACAATAGATCAGAATAATGATATGCTATCATATAACAAATATAATATAATATAGCCTGCAGAGATCATGAGACAAACACAGCTGAAAAGTCTCGTACTTTAGTATCACCCAAGGTCACACATGACTATTCCCACACTAAGTTTTCATCTAGGACGTTTTCATAATGCATAATAACACAATTAAGAATTCATGTTCATTATGTGGAAGTTTAGGTGTGTGTGTGTGTGTGTGTGTGTGTGTGTGTGTGTGTGTGTGTGTGTGTGTGTGTGTGTGTCCAATGAATATCATGAATAAGGGGAGGGGGGGGGACATGTTCACTTCATGTTCGTTTTTAGTCCTACACATCAAACATACAAACACATGCACACACACATAATCTCACTTTAGACGGAGTTCCAAACTTGAGAGCCCTGCTGGATTGGATGACGCGCGCACACACACACACACACACACACACTAATGGCACAGTGAATTCAGAACGCTGCAACATCCTTACACTGCATGTCCAACCCCAGGTTCACACGCATGGTGTCCACAGCAGCCACCAGGCAGACCTTCATCCAGTCCTCCATCACCTTCCTGAGGAAGCATGGCTTTGATGGGCTGGATCTGGACTGGGAGTATCCTGGGTCCCGCGGCAGCCCTCCTGAGGACAAGCAGAGATTCACCCTGCTCTGTAAAGTAAGGAAACTTATTGTGTGGTTTGTGATGGCACCCAGCATCCCTATGGGGTCATAGTAACCTTACTTAAAAGAAACTTCTGGAGTGTTTTAACCCATAGCCCTATATTGTTGTATAAAGCTATCAGTTCTGTCTGTTGGGTGGTGGTGGTGGTTAGGGGAAGGTGTGGGAACAACAAAACTGAATATAGAATCAGAAGCTAAAACTAACCACACAGGGCACACTCACTTTCAGTTTTGTTTTCCTATGCCCAATTCACTTAGTGTCGCGTGTTTTACTATTTGGTCCATGCTCCACCAGATGTTTTTAAAAAATGTTGATAGAAAACGTTTTTCCCCTCTGTAGGAGCTCCTAGCGGCCTTTGAGGCAGAGGGAAGGAGTTCTGGACGCCCACGACTGATGCTGACTGCAGCAGTATCAGCAGGAAAAGGCACCATTGATTCAGGCTATGAGGTCGCTGAAATTTCAAAGTATGTGTTTGAAAAAAAAGTCCTGTGCTTTTTTGAATGTATAAATGTGCAATAATTTAGTCATTGTGATGGAGTTTGGTTGGATCTGCACTCTGATTGCCATTCTAACTAGCCTGATTCTTTGGGTTGCTGTTATAAATTGATTGTTGAGCACCCTGGAGCCATTTGGTGTCAGAGGTGGGATGGCTGCCATGAGTGAACCTTAGTGTAGTGTGTGGGCACACAGCATTGTTGTCATTATTACTGTATATATTGTTGTCATTTTGTAACCTAAAGATTCTTTTGAGAATCATAAATTAGTAGTAGTATTCATTTACAGCACATTTTAAATGTAGAGAGTGCAAAACAAAATACTAAAAAGACAACAATCAAAAACATAACAAGTAGCCCAAGCCTATTAAGATATAGAGGCCTATCAGAGTTTCATTGAGTGTTAAAATTCATGTCTAGCTTACAAGTGGCTGATTGTTGTACCTGTTCCAGGTACCTGGACTTCATCAGCGTGATGACCTATGACTTCCATGGCAAATGGGAGCAGGTCACAGGCCATAACAGCCCTCTATTCAGGGGCTCCAAGGACACGGGGGATCTTATCCACTTTAACACTGTAAGAAACTCACAGTAACTGACAATTCCTGATAAAGTTCCTGTTTATAATGATTATGCAGAATTTCTTTATATGAGATTAATTCTGTTTATGGCAGATGGATATACATTGTCTTTATTCTACTTCGTTTTATGCTATGTTGAGCTTAATGTGTGTGACAATAACTATAACTCGGAATGGTCATAGTTTTGTAGGGATTTTTGTAGGGTGTGTGTGTGCGTGCGTTTGTGTGTGTGTGTGTGTGTGTTTATGTGACTTGATTTAGTTAGTTAAATGACTTATTGCAAGTGGTGTCCAAACCATGTACAGTATGTAGCAAGAGGAGCACTCAATGCCTAGTAAATTTCCAGTGCCCCTGAAAGCTACAGCTAGCAAGTTGTCTCCTTCAGCCTGCACGAATGTATCAAAATTCTGCTCCCCGGCAAACGTTACAACTTTTTATGATGTTTTATGATGTTTTTTTGGGTCCTTATCACACCAAACGTCTCCTTTAACACTGGTCAGTGAAGTGCACGACTACTCAGGGCAAGAACTGAAAAGCTCTTTCCCTTGTCCTCTAGGACTCCGCCATGACCTACTGGAGAGACCAGGGAGCCCCTGTGGAGAAGCTCAGGATGGGTTTCGCCACCTACGGCCGAACATTCCGCCTCTCTTCTTCGGACACGGGGGTCGGAGCGCCAGCCGGTGGAGCAGCCTCCGCTGGGACATACACCCGAGAGGCTGGCTTCTGGTCCTACTACGAGGTTTGTGGCAACATAGACAAGAAACAAGTTAGATACAGTATTTGGCGCTAGTAGAATAGTCGTTAAGGAGCCTGTCCAGGTGGGCTAGTAGTCTGGAAGTTGTGGGTTCACTTCCTGAATGCCACTGTTATGCCCTTAGCGGACACTAGCCCTAAAGTAATTGATATGTCACAAATTGTAAGTCACTTTGGATAAACACATCTGTGAATTGCATAAAGGTACAATGGCTTGCCAAGAAATTGAACTAATTTATGCATACAATAAACGATTGAGTAATTAATGAGCAAGTTGTGTTGCAGATTTGCTCTTTCCTCCAAGGAGCCACGGTGCATCAGATTGAGGATCAGAAAGTCCCCTATGCTGTGAAAGGGACAGAGTGGGTTGGATACGACAACAAGAAGAGCTTTGAGACAAAGGTGCCAGTCTTACTGACATGAGTCACACTGACAGAGTTACTTTACCTTTGCAAAGAGCATGTAACCAGCTCAGTGTCCTGTGACTAGGTCCAGTACCTTCAGCAGAAAGGCTTTGGAGGGGCGTTTGTCTGGGCTATGGACCTTGATGACTTCAGTGGGCAGTTCTGTGGAGAGGGCAACTACCCACTGATCAACCACCTAAAGAACCTTCTGAGTTCTAGTAAGTCCATTTAAAATGGTTTGGCATCTGTGCACATTACTTAAAGGGGAAAGCCAGTTCGTACAGCTTTCATTACATTGTTAGAAGTTGTTGAGTTCTCGAAAATTTAATTGGCTAAGACATCACAGTTAGCAGCGAACTAATGGGGCATGTTTCAGCGTAAATCAACAGAGGTAAGGTACAGTCTGCATAAAATGCTGTGTGTAAACATTTCTGTACCAATACTGGGCTAACCATGCATATGGTTTTGGTCGTAAAACTCGTGGCTATATTTCACGAGAGTTAAAAATTGATTTGTAGCCTCTTTAGACTCACAGGGTCGTGATTTGTTTTGACATTAGAGAGTGAGAAAGTTGCACTATAGATTTAGACGAGATATCTCGGCCTAAGACACACAAATTTGTTTCAATTTTTGACAACTGACAGTACTCAACTTTTAGCAATGTAATGAAAGCTGCATGAACCAGTGTTCCCCTTTAACCCCATAATAATGAAGGAAATACATTTTTTAGAAGCATTGTCATTTATGATCATCCACTTTGCTCTCCATCCTGAAGGAGGGAAGATTATATTTCAAACGTGTTCTTCTAAAATTGTTCTAAAATTGGTAAATAATAATAATTTTAAAAGCATACAGTCAGAGGTATGGGGCTTTTCAGGCCATAGTGAGCAGGTTTAACAAATCTTTTTTGGACGTGGTATTCTGAGCCAGAGAACCGTTTTGTTTTTTTTGTTTTTTTTTTCAAACTAGTAAAAGGTTCTGCGCTTGAGGGACTTACAATCTGTTTCCTCTCTCAGCCTCACCTCCTATTCAACCAATCATCCTTGAGCCGGGGACAAAGCCGACAACCAAACCCAAACCTGGACCGACTTCCACAACCACCAAGCCTGGCCAAGAGTTCTGTGTTGGTAAAGCTGACGGCATTTATCCCAACCCTAAGGACAGAGGTACCTTCTACCAGTGTGCTGGGGGCCGGACCTATATGAAAAATTGTCCTGCAGGCCTGGTTTACAATGAGAGTTGCAAGTGCTGTAACTGGCCATAGGGTGGTGCTCTTTCACACAGCCACTGGGCCGTTACTATTACCTCAGCATATCTCTGCTTATGTTTACTTACCTTATCTTCAAACTTGCTAAAATGGAATGTTGAGTAACATTCCATAACTTAACAGATATTAACATTCATATTGAGGTTGGAACCTTGTTACCACCTCGAACATGCATTAATTTTCCATATGTGCAGGCTGTGTCATTCATTATCCCTTACATATCACAAGATTTCTAAGTAAAAATAGAATGTTTTGAACTATTGTCCTTTTTAGAGAGGAAAATACTATTCTGTGTTACATGTCTAGTTCCTGATCAGGTTATTCCATCAATAAAATGAGACTGATTTCTGGACAAGAATCTGGTTTTTGTTGCTCTTTTACTTTTATCATTTCAATCAGTCTGTGCTACTCAATCTAACGGTCTGTATTCACTAATGACCAATCCGACCAAGTCAGCCAGTCAGCCAAGCCCAGACTCCCATTCGAGAGTTTCCAGGAGAGTCTATGAGAGTCTTGAAGGGTTGGGAGGGAGAATTATTAATAAAAAGAGTGAGGCTATGCAACTGTCCAGGAGATTCTTGAAGGGTTGGGAGGAACCCTACAAAGAGTCAAGCTTGTTGGAATACTATTAAAGTCACCTTTAGTCATTACATAACATTATACAATTGCATATGCTGGGGTTTGAACCCAAGGCAAGGCAAGGCAGTTTTATTTGTATAGCGCATTTCATACACAGTGGCAACTCAATGTGCTTCACAGATTAAAAACAGAAACCATGCCAAAAAGGATAAAAGCAAGCAGTTAAAACAAGCAAAACAAAACAACAGCAGTCAACAGTCAGGTCAGAAATGGTCATAAAATCATCTATAAGGAAACACTAAAGGCAATTAAAACACAATTTATTTGAAAAAAATAAGCAACTGATAGATTGTCATGGACTTGGCTGTGTAAAATAGAGCTTCAGATAATAAATAAATAAAATAAAAGTATTAAGAGAAAATTAATAAATGAGTTAATAGAACAAATAAATAAAAGACTTCAAACATGTAGCTACACACTCTGCCACTGAGCCCTACAAGATTTCCTTAAAGACAACATTTCATACTACCACAAGGGGAAAGATGAGGGTGGAGAAAAATCCCTCACTTCTGTCACATGAGGACTAAGAGAGCAATGTGTTTCGGGAACATATGCTTTGAAGGGCGAAAGACAAGCTGTCTATTTTCACACCACTCTTCATAATAGCAATGGTGGGATTCAAACCCATGCCTCCAGAGAGACTGGAGCCAATTAATAAAGCGCCGTAGACCGCTCGGCCATACCATTACATTGCTTCCAACCACTGTGAACATGAGATTGACCACCTGCATCAAGAAGAGCCCACCGAACATATTAGAGGGTGGAAATCCATGCTGGAAGCACACCAAGGCCGCTTCACTGTGGCTATAAATATTAATAAATATAAATTGGCTATAAATAATCTGGACAACAATACATAATAGGTTGTAAAGAACTGACAATATTTTACCTGTTTTAAGTTTTTAGTATATAGGATAGCTAAAAGAAAAAAACAAAACAAATAGAATATAATTTGATATTTTTTTCAATGTATTTTTATATGTGATGGTCATTACCCTGTTGAAAGTTTTAGAAACTTGGTGTTTTATGTTTTCTTGCAGCAAGGAGAAGTTGGCCAACATTTTAGGGTTTATTTCCCATCATTTCCTATCATGTAGGACAAATCCACCCACTGTCCATGGAGTTGCCCAATATGCTACTGTACGTCATTGGGTAGGGTTGTTATCTTCAGTCTAGACGTCACTTCTCTGGCAGATGTTTTACATCAGCAGCAGTTCATTCAACAATAAATTTCCACATGGAAAAGGTGTATAATGAGTGCCCCTATACAATTTACCGTTTACAATTATTACAGTACGTCATAGTCCATTGATGATCAACCACAAGTCTTCCCCATAAAAATTGCTTAAGAATCACTTCCGAAAGTGTTAAAAGTGTGTCTGCTCTGACATTGGTTAGATTATATTTCCCCCCATAAAACCTAAATGTATTTAAGCCAAACTCTGGAGAGCTGAATCCAGACGCCCTAAAGCAACAGCAACAGCACCATGAACAAGCTCACTATCTGTGCAGGTAAGATAATAATTGTTTCCCGTTTACAGTGAAATTTATACAGTTACATTTAAATATTTTTGATAAGATATTATCATCTGGGAAGAAGTACTTGCAATAAAGATTGTATAGGCCTATGTAAATTTGATTGAAAAATTACTGACATTCCAAAATCACGTTTTGGTTCTGTGCTTAATCAGTTGCCAAACATTTGTTCTTTCTAGGCCTGTGTCTCCTGCTGTGCCCTTTGGGTAAGTTTTTATTTGAAAAATGTACAAAAAAAAATTATACGTTGGCTGAACTGGGACATAGGGAAACAAAACCCCATCAGTGTTAGCTGTCAATTCACTATTTGGTTGTGTTCACTTTTGCATGAAGAACTGACAGAACTGTTCTTCTTCTTCCTCAGCATCTCTGCATCCTCTAACAGCTTTGGGTAACCGAAAGAACATCACCATCACAAACACTACAACCTCCGCTCCTGTTGTGGTTAACCAAACGACCATTACACTCCCTACAGCCTCTGCTCCCGTTGTGGGTAACCAAACAAACATCACACTCTCTACAACCTCTGCTCCTGTTGTGGGTAACCAAACAAACATCACACTCTCTACAACCTCTGCTCCTGTTGTGGGTAACCGAACGACCACCACTGTCCCTACACCACCCAGACCCACAAGCCCTAAAGACTTCTGCACTGGTAAACCAGACGGACTTTATGCCAATCCAGCTGACAGACATTCCTTCTACCAGTGTGTTAGTGGCGTAACCTGGGTCCAAAAGTGTCCTGCAAACCTGGTTTTCGATCAGACTTGCAACTGCTGTGAATGGTTATAACTTCACCCACTTTCACAAGAACTGGTTTGATACCTCCAAACAATTTTTACACCTCTGTCACACACCTCTTTGTCATTTGATCAATGTCACTAAGTCGGCTCCGGGTTGGCATACCCACTGCATCAAGGTTATATGACTATTCATTTTCTTTGCACTTATTATGTATCTTTAGGATATCAAATGGCAAACATGTTCAATTGTATTTAATTTATTCTCCAAATGGGAAAACTGGAATTACAAAAATTTACTGGTAATGTAATATTCTGAAGCACAAAATGTACTTACAACATGTTTGAAAATATGAATATGGCAGCCAAAGTAAAGATGATCGACAACAGCAAACAGAGTATCAATTGTAATGTAATACTGTACTTATTGAAATGATGCAACACAAATTATAACAACAATAAACTTTCAAACTGAGACAACAGTGTTCAAGTGGTAAATCCAACATAAATAATTAACGTTAAGATCATTTATCAGCTCTTTCAGACAGTGCATGGAATTAAGGCCTACATTTCTTTTCCGTTTTTGCCAGACGTACACGCCTATGGCAGGTTCAGGCAGTAGAAAAATCCTCATTTATACTATAGTACCTTGGTTTTTGTCACAATCTGATTTTCAGGAATAGAATTGCTAATGCTTCATATCTAGACTACTGGTAATTTTGCACAGTAAGTCAGTAAAGGCTATCTGCCACACAGGCATGGACTGGCCATAGGGCATACAGGGCAATGCCCGGTGGGCCGATGGTCATTTTTTGGCCGGGGCTGTCATTTACTCCTAATTTTCATGAAGGATATTGGGCTTTGTTTAATTAAATCTCTCATGTTCAAGCAATATGTCCAACTTCCAGTGTTATTTTAGCTAACCACAACATTATTATTATTGAATGAAATCATGGTGGGCCGCCATGGCCAAAAATGCCCGGGCCATTTTTTGGTCCCAGTCCGGCCCTGCTGCCACAGTGCAATCATACTGGGAAGTTCAGAAGAAAATATCATTATAATAAAATATCATAATATTCATCACATCATTTTTGCCAATTTTCCTCCCTACAAAGTAACAACAATGGAGCACCACAGGGTTGCTTACTCTCATCCATCCTCTACACATTATACTAATGATTGTCAAGCATCTTCCTCGGCTCACACCTATTTTAAGTATGCTGATGACACAGCACTGGTTGGGTTTTTACATTCTAACCCCTCATCCCTTGGGTTTAAGTGGTGGGCAAATAACGTTCTACTGGTCAATGTAAAAAAGAAAGAAATAGTAACAGATTTTACCAAAGAAAGGAACAATTGTCTCTCCATCTGAGATTGACGGTGAACAGCTAGAGTGGATCTCATCTGACAAGTTTGGAATTTGATTGATTGATGCACTGTACAAGTTTGTTTCTGAAGTTTGTCATGACTTGAAGGTCTAATGGAATAATTTTGCAAAGTAATTAGAACAAGTAGGTGACATATGTCATTTGTGTCTATAGCAATCAGACTATATAACAACAGACCTAGTAACCTAGTAGTAGATGCACTGTGGCATTGTAATTGAATCGATCTCTCTGCACATCTATGCAATTCTGTATTCTGTATTCTGTAATATAGGGTCATAGTTCTTCCATTTTTCTTTGTCTTTTCCAATGCCTTTTTATAATATGTCTAGTCTCTTTCTATTATGTCTGCAATGTGAGGCCTAAGTCTACTGTCTGTCTTGTCATCTGTTGCAAACTATATGGTCTGTGACGTGCGATATTGACCACATGAGTTTCCCACGGGGGTTAGTAAAGTTCACCTTGACACTGGTCTTTCAGCTCTAGGAGAGAAGAAAAGGTAATCAGTCTTTTGCATTTATGATTCAACTTCCTGACTGGCAGTCTCTCTTGGAGGGAGTTGAGCAATAGGCTACCACCCACTCATTCATTTACATAGCTTAATTAAAGTGTATCTTCATCAGTTCTGTAGTTTAAAAGTTTAAAAGATGAATTTGAATAAGTTTAAAGGAAAGCACCGGAGTGAATTCAAGCATAGCCCTGTTGAAAGAGCTTGCTAAATGCACTAGTTAGCGAGTGGAACAAAACTGATTTGGAACAGCATAGGCCGAACGCAAACGCAGAAACGAACAGGCACTTTACACTGAATCAATAGGACCTGACTTTTCAAAACCGAAAGTAAGATCTCAGGTGTCGTTGACTCAATGTAAAGTGTTTCGCGTTTAAGTTAGGTCTATGCTGTTTGAAATTCTTTCATTCCATGCAAAATATATTGCTGTTAGAAGGCTCGTGCAGCAGGGCTATGCTTAAACTTACTCCGTACTTATACTTTAAAGGGCAAAGGCGGGGTGAATAGGGTAAAAAAAAATCAACTAATAGATATCCCCACAAAAATTGGCATGCTGACTATTCATGTTAAGATTTTTTTTTTAAATTGTATTGCAATCTTTCTGAAATATCATGTACACATATGTAAATGAGGCATCATACCCTTGAATAGGCCAATATGCAATAATGATTAGGCTACATGTCCATCTGTAGCCTACCTGAAGGCTGAAAGAGCTAGAGAGCCTAAACAATATATATATTTTTAGAAACCTACACCATGTAGATGAGATTTAGTGTGCACTGAAACAAGCATCCTTTTCTTCCACACCATGGACAATGCATAATCCTCTGCATTCCATTGAGATGCATTCATTCTCAATTAGCACCCATGTAGCTCTAATAGGTATTGTCTCCCAAAATTGTCAATATTAACAACATTTAATTTCATATTTAGCATAGCCTACTTCTCACAAATAGCTTGCTTGGTTGGTAGAGGTGTACTGTAAACCCCCCTGTCCCATGGTCTAACGTATGCCAAATATGGTGTATTGTATTAGGCAATGGCTCATTTCCATGAATGTCCAAAGTATTTCAGAAAATTTGCAATAAAAATATAAAATAGATCTATTAGTTATTTTTTTTTACCCTATTCAGCTTTAAAATGTCGCTCCATAGACTTACAATGGGGCACAAAGTGGCCGATAACACATAACCAGCAATTTGTTGACCGGGTTGTCCACTCAGGTTTTGATCCTGGGACATCCTAGATTTAATTCGTGTAGAACAACCTTTTACAGCAGCCCAAGTCTGATTGCCCCTACTTAAAATTCGTATTTTTGCCATGTTGGAGTTTATTTGGCATCATGCATGTACAAACAATCCACCCACTGTCTATGGAATTCTACGTCACTGGATGGGGTTGTTATCATTGGTCTGAACGTCACATACTGTAAATGGCGTTGTATTGCAGCAACAGTTCAATGAACTCTGGACATTTTACTGCATTTAGATATCCACATGGAAAAGACGGATGATAAAAATAGCAAGTGTGCTATTTTTGTGGCCCATTTATGATCAACCACAATTCTTTCCCATAAAAATTGCTTAAGAATCACTTCCGAAAGTGTTAAAAGTGTCTGCTCTGTCATTGGTTAGATTATATTTCCCTCCATAAAACCTAAATATATTTAAGCCAAACGTAAGTTACGACCGTAACTATGGATCTATGAGACCGAACGATGACCGTCACCACGGTCTTAACACTTTGGATGATGCCATCATCAACTACTTGTCGCGAGACCCTAATGTCAACATTGTCACACATGACTTACCGGAGGCAGGTCTTCCTGCATAAATTGGATGCGGAGGACATGCCTCTTCCTCCTTGCCTGGAACGCTTCGGTGCGTCCCGAGCGACAAAGGAGGGTGACGGTCATCGTTCGGTCTCATAGATCCATAGTTACGGTCGTAACTTACGATCTATTTCGACCTCACTTCTGACCGTCACCACGGTCTTAACACTTTGGATGACTAGTACCAGAAGTGTCGCGAGGGACAGATGAACCCTCTTCACTTGTTTGTCTGGCAGCAGTCATAAGAACCGTGGTACCAACAGTGGCAGAGGGCACATTGAGTCTATAAAACCTGGTCAAAGTACATGGTGTACTCCAGGACGCTGCTGTACAAATGTCGCTAAGAGCGACCCCCTTCAATGCTGCCCATAAAGTGGCCATGCTCCGTGTGGAGTGAGCCACAATGCCCTTTAGGGACTGGGAACCCCTGCCCAGTATAAGCCTAGGCAATAGTATCCACCAACCAGTGGGACAAACGTTGCTTTGAGACTGGGTGACCCAACTTCTCATCACCATAGCACAAGCCTCAGTGGCCGCGTACGCTCAAGGTGGGCCCGCAAGGCCCTCACTGGGCACAGTTGTATTCAGCACTCATAGGCCATGTTCAGACTGCACTCCAAATCTGATTTTTTGCATATCTGATCAACATCAGATCTCTCTATCGACCGTGTTCACATTGCTTGTCATATCGGATCTCCATGTCCGCTAATCACCTGCCATATCCACGTGGGTTACTATGGTACCCTAACGCATCATGCCCACAAATAATAAACAAAACCGCGGAGGGTAGAATGTCGGTTGTTTCTCTCTCAGATGGTTAAGTGGGGTCGTAGCACACAGCTACAAGTAACAAGGAAGTATCAGAGATGGAAGAATAGCGTTACTCATCTTTATTTCAGAGCATCGATGCATCCAAAACAGCTGTTAGTTGCCTTTCTGATGCGTGGTTGAAAACTTTCACTGACGTTGCTTTCCACACGCGAGGTAAACCTTGCTTTCCACACGCGAGGTAAACTCCAGGTCATGGAACTTGCAGCAAATCCATAACGCGCACTGACACGTTGTTATAGCAAACGACACCGTTTTTTTTAAAAAAGAGAATTAACATTAATCTCTCACTTCCTTCCATCTGCATTCCACGTGTTGATGTTTTTGTCACGTGACAAATGACGCAAGTGACACGGTGAAATCTTATCCCATGTGGAAAAGCTGTTCAGATCGCACCATATCCGATATGAATCGCAATTGACACCACATGGGTATGTAGGGCGTAACAGATTCGAAAAAATCAGAATTCATGTGGTTTTCTGCTGTTCAGACCATCCGAAATCAATTCTAGATACAATCTGGATATGCAAGAAATCGGATTTGGGATGCCAATCTGAACGAGGCCATAGAGAGTGCATGCAGCTCACTTACTCTTTTAATAGAGCACAAAGCTAGTAAAAACAAAGTCTTATGAGTTAAAAACTTGATCTCAGATTGATCCAGTGGCTCATACGGGGCTGAGGTCAAGGATCTCAATACCAAGGGAAGATCCCAAGACGGAGCCCTCAGAACTCTTCCTGGCCGCAGACACTTAGCGCCTTTTAAAAACCGTGACACCATCGGGTGCTTTCCTATAGACAGGCCCTCTACTGGATCATGGAATGCAAAAATAACAGCAGCATAGACACGTAAAGTGCTGGCTGCCCTTCCAGTGTCCAAAAGAGATTGAAGGAAATGCAACACCAGCACCACTGGACATGTCTTTGGGTCAGAGCCTCGCTCTTGACACCATGAAGAGAATAACAGAACTGCCTCACTCAGCTCAGGGACCTGAGGCAGGGACTGAGAAGGAGCCAAGCCCACAACTGCAGGACAACTGGATTGGGGTGCCAAATTTGACCCCCCACTTGTGAAAGAAGGTCCGCTCTGACTGGCAGGGGCCAAGGTTTGTCATGAACAAGTTGCAGGAGAGCAGGAAAACAATGCCTCGTCGGCCAACGTGGGGCCACCAACAGAACCCTTTATGCGCCCAGATGGACTGTTCAGGACCAGTGGGAGCAAGGGTATCAGAGGAAACGCATATCTGGAGAGGAGATCCACTGATCGATTCAGAACACGCGGAATGTAAATTGCCCTTAGTGAGGCCAAGTGGGGGAATGCCCAGAAAAGGAGACGCTTGGCGGCCTTGAGGCACCGCCAGGATCTCATGCCTCCCTGATGTTTGATGTGAAACGGCTGAACAGTTCGCACTAGAACATGCCTGACCAGAATGAAAGGAAGGAGTGCCATTAGACCAGTGGTTCTCGTAGTGTGGTCCGAGGACCACTGGTGGTCTGCGAGCAAGCTCAAGTGGTCCGCGAGGGGATTGCCATAATAATATGTGAATTTAGCCTGTGTCATTATTTGAAGGCCAAAGATTAGTTGTTCACTGAATATAAGAGGCAGACCTGTAATTTACTGTTTAATAAAACATTTGAAGTGTAAATGACTTGGTTAAATGGTAGCACCATTCGCGAGGAAAGAAGAGCGAAAAATAGCGCATGCTTCAAGTCCCACTAGCAGCAGAAAGAACCACAGAGCCCAGTGGTGCTAAAGCAGCCACATCGACTCTGTAAAGACGTACAAATGTGCGCAGTGTGCTCCAGGAAGCTGCTGCACAGATCTCTGCTACAGAAACCCCTCCAAGTGCAGCCCAAGAGGTAGCTGTACTCCTGGTAGAGTGCACAACTAGGTTGCCAGGAACAGGAAGATTCCGACTGCCATAGGCATGGGAGATTGTGTCGACCACCCAATGGGAAAACCTCTGTTTAGAGACTGGCTCTCCATGTTTATTTCCGCAATAGCAGACGAATAGCTGCAGATGAGAACGTCTGATTGACATTTACATTTACATTTACGCATTTAGCAGACGCTTTTATCCAAAGCGACTTACAAAAGAGGGATAACAATCAAGCTGCAACACAGTACAAGTAAGTGCCTACTGGGAGTGCCATTTGCTAATAGGAGAGCAAGTGCAAGAGTTTAGAAGTACTTGATCAGTGCATTCCAAGTAATTTAACGAACTAGGACAAGAGATACTCTTGAAAGAGCTTGGTCTTCAAGAGTCTCTTGAAAGTAGAGAGAGTGCCTGTTGTTCTAATAGTCTTGGGAAGACTATTCCACCAGTTAGGAACAATGCATAAGAAGAGCCTAGATTGACCTGTGCGCGGTGCTGGTCATTCCAAGCAGCGATCTTTGGTTGAGCGGAGCGATTGGAGGTTAGCATATGGTTTGATGATGTCTTTCAGGTAGACTGGATCGAGTGCGTACGTGTCACATATATACGCAATGCTCTCACTTGGCACAAGCTTTACCAAATTCATGCTCTCTGACCCAAGTGAAGAGTCTGTGAGAGCACTGACCTCAATCACCTGGTTCAAGATCTGAGGATTCAGAACCTTGGGAAGGATTAGGCCATAGCGACACCCCAGTGTAGTCAGTCTTCCACCTAAGACACTGATCGCTGACTGAGAGTGCATGTAACTCACCAACTCTTTTGGCGGTACAGATCGCCAGGAAGAACACACGTTTCCGTGTAAGATACTTCAAGTCAGCCGACGTATTCAAAGGTCCGTATGGGGCTACTGTCAGCGCCTGCAACACTGTGGGCAGGTCCCAGGACGGAGCTCTCAAGAGTCCTGCCAGGACGGATGCGGTGTGCACCTTCAAGAAACTGAGACACCAATGGGTGTTTTCCCATGGTGAGGCCATCAACCACATGATGGAAGAAAGAAATAGCAGCCATATAAACTTTCAGTGCTAGCTGCTTATCCTGCACCAAGAAGAGACTGAAGGAAATGAATGACACAGTACCAGGGGGTCAGGATTTGGCTGATTAGCTTCGCCAGTTAGCCTTGCACTTCCTCGTCGCCATTTTCCAGAAATGACATCATATCCGACTCCATTTGACATATGCTGATTGGTTAATGCTACACTTTCAGCTCATGTTAACGAGCTCCCTGTGCACAAACTTTTGTGGGCGTGCCCAGACTTGCCATCTGTAGCCCATTTCCATTAGTAACATGGGCCCTCATTGGCCTAATGAAATGGAGTCGGAAGTGAGCTCCATGAAACGCCATCTTGACAACTGAAAATTTTGTTCAATTTCGGATGAATTCCCTAGCCTAGCATTCCACATTGAAATGAATGGGAGGCGGGACTTGGTATGTTTCTCCAGGTTTATTAATACCTCCATGCACAGTACACTGGACATGAGGCTGGATCCAGCTGTCTGTCAACACACTTGTAACGTAACGTAACAGTTCTCATTCATCCCTATGGGTGACGTAGTAAACGCTTTGTAATGTTACGTCATCTTGAAAATACACTGTAGAGGAATTGTCACAAGGACGTGTCTGCCTCTAATGAGAGGGAGAAGTTCTTGCAGGGCCAGATGGACTGCCTTCAACTCCAGCACATTTATGTGCTCCCAGGAACCCCTCACCATCCTGCCTTCCCAAGCTGCACCATACCCAGTTAGGGAAGCGTCTGTGGACACCAGAGTCCTGAGAGAGGGGATGTTTCCGAGCTGGACTCCATGAGTCACCTTGAGTTTCACCCATCTGTCTCACACTGGATGATTTAATGCATTCAACCATTTCTGGAGAGGTTGGGCCCGGAGGAGACCCAATGGCACCACTGCTGTTGCCGCCACTATTGTGCCAAGCAGCCTTTGAAATTTTACCAAGTCCAGTCTCCAGCAGAGAGTAGGATCAGCGTACTGTACTGCACACACACTCCAATACGAATAATGGAGTACTAGTGTGTTTAAAGGGCGGCTCACCCCACCTCTGCGAACAGAGGTTACGGGGGCAGGTGAAAAAGTGCAATGCCTATAACGCAATGAACAAAATAGCCCGGCCTGCTGCGAACAGCGGCTAAGGGGGCAATGTGAACAGCTTATTGCGCACAACATCAAGGTGAAGGGGCAGCAATGTGCTTGTCAGCACAATAAGAGTGTTTCGGCAGTGCTGTAATGGCAGCCAAAGAATAAGACAGCTCTGGCTGTATAATTATTTGATTTATGAAATCCTGTATAAATTTGAAACAATACAGAATAAGCAGATGCTCAATTCACTGTTGCCTAGCCTATAATAAAGGCTGTAGATATCAGACAACAAAAAAATGTTAGCACAACTTGCTGAAAATGGCCGCTAATGAGCGCCTCAGCCCAGCTTGTTATAAGCAGTAGGCTAGCCGATGCCAATAGAGGAAAGCAGCTACTTTAACACTTAAGCCATAATAGGTTACACAATAATTAAGTCATACAGACCACAATCATACTGCGACAAAATCAAGATATATCAAGGCTTGAATCAAAAAAGAGATGTAGACCTACAATTCTTTAAACAACTTAACTGTCACTTAGGCTACACACAGTGCAGAAGAAAATAGAACAAACCTGCAAGCAGGTGGAAAAACTTAACAAATTAATTTGAGGCTCACAACCACTTCAGTCAGCCTACCAATGCAATTCAATGTAGGCTACGATTACGAAAGAAAAGTAAACCTGCCCTCTGCAGTCAACTCTCATTGGTTACAAATGAACAGAAAATAGAATCTTTTTTCCCGATCCACGCGAACGTGGACTAATACGGGTAACGTTAGAAGCCCAGACTGCCAAAGCAGCGGGGAGTTAATTTTACGTTTCAGCCTTCAAACACGTTCACAGGCTGTAACATAGGCTATGAATGAATCAATCAACCAACACGCGGACGTGTGGAGTATTATAAGAACAGGTAAACGTTTACTATACTTACCGTGTTCACGCTCGTTCGCCAGTAATCTGTATACAAACAGCAATTTTGGCGTAGTTGACACACATTAACATATCAAAAGGGAAAAAACAAATAATCCTCAGGGGCTCAAGGCACCTGCACGATCAACGTGACGGATTGTATTGTCTCCCAATTTTCAAACTTACCGGGTCTCGGAAAACCGAAGCGAGAAGGCAAAAGAGGAAGAGGCATGTCCTCCGCATCCAATTTATGCAGGAAGACCTGCCTCCGGTAAGTCATGTGTGACAATGTTGACATTAGGGTCTCGCGACAAGTAGTTGATGATGGCATCATCCAAAGTGTTAAGACCGTGGTGACGGTCAGAAGTGAGGTCGAAATAGATCTCTAGAGAGCTGAATCCAGACGCTCTAAAGACAGCACCATGAACAAGCTCATTATCTGTACAGGTAAGAGTAAAATTAATAATAATAATATTATAATAATAATAAAAGTTGCCTGTTGCAGTAGGCTAAAAGGTATACAGTGACATGTAAATCCTTTTGATGTGATATTATTATTATTATCTGGGTACTGGTTGGCCTACGTGCAATAAAGATTGAATCTAAATTTGACTGAAAGATTATTGATATTCCAAAAACACCTTTTGGTTCTGTGCTCAATCAGTTGTCAATCATTTGTTCTTTCTAGGCCTGTGCCTCCTGCTGTGCCATTTGGGTAAGTTTGTCCCCTTCTGTAATATAAGCTGTTCTGCTGAAAGCTGTTGCTCACTGTCTGCATGTATTTATTAAAACAATGTACAAAAATGGATTCAACTTAGACTGAAGAGTGAACTGGCAGCTCTGGCAGCTAATGTTAGTTGAATTGAAGCAAAGGTAGTGAACACTGAAAGTGACCCCATCAGTGTTAGCTGCCCACTGTATTCACTATTTGTTTGTGTTTACTTTTACATGAAGAACTGACAAAAGTGTTTCTTCTTCCTCAGCATCTCTGCATCCTCTAACAGCTGTGGGTAACCGAGAGAACATCACCGTCACACTCCCTACAACCTCTGCACCTCCTGCTGCACATAACCGAACAACAGTCACAGTCCCTACAACCTCTGCTCCTGTTGTGGGTAACCAAACAAACATCACACTCTCTACAACCTCTGCTCCTGTTGTGGGTAACCAAACAAACATCACACTCTCTACAACCTCTGCTCCTGTTGTGGGTAACCGAGCGACCACCACTGTCCCTACACCACCCAGACCCACAAGCCCTAAAGACTTCTGCACTGGTAAACCCGACGGACTTTATGCCAATCCAGCTGACAGACATTCCTTCTACCAGTGTGTTAGTGGCGTAACCTGGGTCCAAAAGTGTCCTGCAAACCTGGTTTTCGATCAGACTTGCAACTGCTGTGAATGGTTATAACTTCACCCACTTTCACAAGAACTGGTTTGATACCTCCAAACAATTTTTACACCTCTGTCACACACCTCTTTGTCATTTGATCAATGTCACTGAGTCGGCTAAGGGTTGGCATACCCACTGCATCAAGGTTATATGACTATTCATTTTCTTTGCACTTATTATGTATCTTTAGGATATCAAATGGCAAACATGTTCATTTGTATTTAATTTATTCTCCAAATGGGAAAACTGGAATTAAAAAAAATGTACTGGTAATGTAATATTCTGAAGCACAAACTGTACTTACAACATGTTTGAAAAGATGAATATGGCAGCCAAAGTAAAGATGATCGACAACAGCAAACAGAGTATCAATTGCAATGTAATATTCATGTACTTATTGAAATGATGCAACACAAATTATAACAACAATAAACTTTCAAACTGAGACAACAGTGTTCAAGTGGTAAATCCAACATAAATAATTAACATTAAGATCATTTATCAGCTCTTTCAGACAGTGCATGGAATTAAGGCCTACATTTCTTTTCCGTTTTTGCCAGACGTACACGCCTATGGCAGGTTCAGGCAGTAGAAAAATCCTCATTTATACTATAGTACCTTGGTTTTTGTCACAATCTGATTTTCAGGAATAGAATTGCTAATGCTTCATATCTAGACTACTGGTAATTTTGCACAGTAAGTCAGTAAAGGCTATCTGCCACACAGGCATGGACTGGCCATAGGGCATACAGGGCAATGCCCGGTGGGCCGATGGTCATTTTTTGGCCGGGGCTGTCATTTACTCCTAATTTTCATGAAGGATATTGGGCTTTGTTTAATTAAATCTCTCATGTTCAAGCAATATGTCCAACTTCCAGTGTTATTTTAGCTAACCACAACATTATTATTATTGAATGAAATCATGGTGGGCCGCCATGGCCAAAAATGCCCGGGCCATTTTTTGGTCCCAGTCCGGCCCTGCTGCCACAGTGCAATCATACTGGGAAGTTCAGAAGAAAATATCATTATAATAAAATATCATAATATTCATCACATCATTTTTGCCAATTTTCCTCCCTACAAAGTAACAACAATGGAGCACCACAGGGTTGCTTACTCTCATCCATCCTCTACACATTATACTAATGATTGTCAAGCATCTTCCTCGGCTCACACCTATTTTAAGTATGCTGATGACACAGCACTGGTTGGGTTTTTACATTCTAACCCCTCATCCCTTGGGTTTAAGTGGTGGGCAAATAACGTTCTACTGGTCAATGTAAAAAAGAAAGAAATAGTAACAGATTTTACCAAAGAAAGGAACAATTGTCTCTCCATCTGAGATTAACGGTGAACAGCTAGAGTGGATCTCATCTGACAAGTTTGGAATTTGATTGATTGATGCACTGTACAAGTTTGTTTCTGAAGTTTGTCATGACTTGAAGGTCTAATGGAATAATTTTGCAAAGTAATTAGAACAAGTAGGTGACATATGTCATTTGTGTCTATAGCAATCAGACTATATAACAACAGACCTAGTAACCTAGTAGTAGATGCACTGTGGCATTGTAATTGAATCGATCTCTCTGCACATCTATGCAATTCTGTATTCTGTATTCTGTAATATAGGGTCATAGTTCTTCCATTTTTCTTTGTCTTTTCCAATGCCTTTTTATAATATGTCTAGTATTTCTGTTATGTCTGCAATGTGAGGCCTAAGTCTACTGTCTGTCTTGTCATCTGTTGCAAACTATATGGTCTGTGACGTGCGATATTGACCACATGAGTTTCCCACGGGGGTTAGTAAAGTTCACCTTGACACTGGTCTTTCAGCTCTAGGAGAGAAGAAAAGGTAATCAGTCTTTTGCATTTATGATTCAACTTCCTGACTGGCAGTCTCTCTTGGAGGGAGTTGAGCAATAGGCTACCACCCACTCATTCATTTACATAGCTTAATTAAAGTGTATCTTCATCAGTTCTGTAGTTTAAAAGTTAAAAAGATGAATTTGTAGAAGTTTAATGGAAAGCACCGGAGTGAATTCAAGCATGACCCTGTTGAAAGAGCTTGCTAAATGCACTAGTTAGCGAGTGGAAACAAAACTGATTTGGAACAGCATAGGCCAAACGCAAACGCGGAAACGAACAGGCACTTTACACTGAATCAATAGGACCTGACTTTTCAAAACCGAAAGTAAGATCTCAGGTGTCGTTGACTCAATGTAAAGTGTTTCGCGTTTAAGTTAGGTCTATGCTGTTTGAAATTCTTTCATTCCATGCAAAATATATTGCTGTTAGAAGGTTCGTGCAGCAGGGCTATGCTTAAACTTACTCCGTACTTATACTTTAAAGGGCAAAGGCGGGGTGAATAGGGTAAAAAAAAATCAACTAATAGATATCCCCACAAAAATTGGCATGCTGACTATTCATGTTAAGATTTTTTTTTTAAATTGTATTGCAATCTTTCTGAAATATCATGTACACATATGTAAATGAGGCATCATACCCTTGAATAGGCCAATATGCAATAATGATTAGGCTACATGTCCATCTGTAGCCTACCTGAAGGCTGAAAGAGCTAGAGAGCCTAAACAATATATATATTTTTAGAAACCTACACCATGTAGATGAGATTTAGTGTGCACTGAAACAAGCATCCTTTTCTTCCACACCATGGACAATGCATAATCCTCTGCATTCCATTGAGATGCATTCATTCTCAATTAGCACCCATGTAGCTCTAATAGGTATTGTCTCCCAAAATTGTCAATATTAACAACATTTAATTTCATATTTAGCATAGCCTACTTCTCACAAATAGCTTGCTTGGTTGGTAGAGGTGTACTGTAAACCCCCCTGTCCCATGGTCTAACGTATGCCAAATATGGTGTATTGTATTAGGCAATGGCTCATTTCCATGAATGTCCAAAGTATTTCAGAAAATTTGCAATAAAAATATAAAATAGATCTATAGTTATTTTTTTTTACCCTATTCAGCTTTAAAATGTCACTCCATAGACTTACAATGGGGCACAAAGTGGCCGATAACACATAACCAGCAATTTGTTGACCGGGTTGTCCACTCAGGTTTTGATCCTGGGACATCCTAGATTTCATATTTGTAGAACAACCTTTTACAGCAGCCCATGTCTGATTTGCCCCCTACTTAAAATTCGTATTTTTGCCATGTTGGAGTTTATTTGGCATCATGCATGTACAAACAATCCACCCACTGTCTATGGAATTCTACGTCACTGGATGGGGTTGTTATCATTGGTCTGAACGTCACATACTGTAAATGGCGTTGTATTGCAGCAACAGTTCAATGAACTCTGGACATTTTACTGCATTTAGATATCCACATGGAAAAGACGGATGATAAAAATAGCAAGTGTGCTATTTTTGTGGCCCATTTATGATCAACCACAATTCTTTCCCATAAAAATTGCTTAAGAATCACTTCCGAAAGTGTTAAAAGTGTCTGCTCTGTCATTGATTAGATTATATTTCCCCCCATAAAACCTATATTTAAGCCAAACTCTGGAGAGCTGAATCCAGACGCTCTAAAGACAGCACCATGAACAAGCTCACTATCTGTACAGGTAAGAGCAGCATAATAATACAAGAATAATAAATGTTGCCTGTTTACAGTAAAAGGTATACAGTGACATGTGTAATGGAGGCCAGCTAGCGCAGCTAGCTCGGCGGTGGTGTGTAAATCCTCATCACCCAATTCCATGGGCGCTTCTAACATGCTGAGTTAGAAGCTCGGGCTTTTGGCTCAGTTGGTTAGAGCGTTCCACTCCCACGCTGGGAATTTGTAGCTTGCGGGGTGGCGGGTTCGAGACCCGTGTGCGGTGCGGACCGCCACCGGCTGCACATGTAAATGCTTTTGATGTGATATTATTATTATTATTATTATTATTATTATTATTATCATCATCATCTGGGTACTGGTTGGCCTACTTGCAATAAAGATTGTATCTAAATTTGACTGAAAGATGAATTGATATTCCAAAATCACCTTTTGGTTCTATGCTCAATCAGTTGTCAATCATTTGTTCTTTCTAGGCCTGTGCCTCCTGCTGTGCCATTTGGGTAAGTTTGTCCCCTTCTGTAATATAAGCTGTTCTGCTGAAAGCTGTTGCTCACTGTCTGCATGTATTTATTAAAACAATGTACAAAAATGGATTCAACTTAGACTGAAGAGTGAACTGGCAGCTCTGGCAGCTAATGTTAGTTGAATTGAAGCAAAGGTAGTGAACACTGAAAGTGACCCCATCAGTGTTAGCTGCCCACTGTATTCACTATTTGTTTGTGTTTACTTTTACATGAAGAACTGACAAAAGTGTTTCTTCTTCCTCAGCATCTCTGCATCCTCTAACAGCTGTGGGTAACCGAGAGAACATCACCGTCACACTCCCTACAACCTCTGCACCTCCTGCTGCACATAACCAAACAACAGTCACAGTCCCTACAACCTCTGCTCCTGTTGTGGGTAACCAAACAAACATCACACTCTCTACAACCTCTGCTCCTGTTGTGGGTAACCAAACAAACATCACACTCTCTACAACCTCTGCTCCTGTTGTGGGTAACCGAACGACCACCACTGTCCCTACACCACCCAGACCCACAAGCCCTAAAGACTTCTGCACTGGTAAACCAGACGGACTTTATGCCAATCCAGCTGACAGACATTCCTTCTACCAGTGTGTTAGTGGCGTAACCTGGGTCCAAAAGTGTCCTGCAAACCTGGTTTTCGATCAGACTTGCAACTGCTGTGAATGGTTATAACTTCACCCACTTTCACAAGAACTGGTTTGATACCTCCAAACAATTTTTACACCTCTGTCACACACCTCTTTGTCATTTGATCAATGTCACTGAGTCAGCTAAGGGTTGGCATACCCACTGCATCAAGGTTATATGACTATTCATTTTCTTTGCACTTATTATGTATCTTTAGGATATCAAATGGCAAACATGTTCATTTGTATTTAATTTATTCTCCAAATGGGAAAACTGGAATTAAAAAAATGTACTGGTAATGTAATATTCTGAAGCACAAACTGTACTTACAACATGTTTGAAAAGATGAATATGGCAGCCAAAGTAAAGATGATCGACAACAGCAAACAGAGTATCAATTGCAATGTAATATTCATGTACTTATTGAAATGATGCAACACAAATTATAACAACAATAAACTTTCAAACTGAGACAACAGTGTTCAAGTGGTAAATCCAACATAAATAATTAACGTTAAGATCATTTATCAGCTCTTTCAGACAGTGCATGGAATTAAGGCCTACATTTCTTTTCCGTTTTTGCCAGACGTACACGCCTATGGCAGGTTCAGGCAGTAGAAAAATCCTCATTTATACTATAGTACCTTGGTTTTTGTCACAATCTGATTTTCAGGAATAGAATTGCTAATGCTTCATATCTAGACTACTGGTAATTTTGCACAGTAAGTCAGTAAAGGCTATCTGCCACACAGGCATGGACTGGCCATAGGGCATACAGGGCAATGCCCGGTGGGCCGATGGTCATTTTTTGGCCGGGGCTGTCATTTACTCCTAATTTTCATGAAGGATATTGGGCTTTGTTTAATTAAATCTCTCATGTTCAAGCAATATGTCCAACTTCCAGTGTTATTTTAGCTAACCACAACATTATTATTATTGAATGAAATCATGGTGGGCCGCCATGGCCAAAAATGCCCGGGCCATTTTTTGGTCCCAGTCCGGCCCTGCTGCCACAGTGCAATCATACTGGGAAGTTCAGAAGAAAATATCATTATAATAAAATATCATAATATTCATCACATCATTTTTGCCAATTTTCCTCCCTACAAAGTAACAACAATGGAGCACCACAGGGTTGCTTACTCTCATCCATCCTCTACACATTATACTAATGATTGTCAAGCATCTTCCTCGGCTCACACCTATTTTAAGTATGCTGATGACACAGCACTGGTTGGGTTTTTACATTCTAACCCCTCATCCCTTGGGTTTAAGTGGTGGGCAAATAACGTTCTACTGGTCAATGTAAAAAAGAAAGAAATAGTAACAGATTTTACCAAAGAAAGGAACAATTGTCTCTCCATCTGAGATTAACGGTGAACAGCTAGAGTGGATCTCATCTGACAAGTTTGGAATTTGATTGATTGATGCACTGTACAAGTTTGTTTCTGAAGTTTGTCATGACTTGAAGGTCTAATGGAATAATTTTGCAAAGTAATTAGAACAAGTAGGTGACATATGTCATTTGTGTCTATAGCAATCAGACTATATAACAACAGACCTAGTAACCTAGTAGTAGATGCACTGTGGCATTGTAATTGAATCGATCTCTCTGCACATCTATGCAATTCTGTATTCTGTATTCTGTAATATAGGGTCATAGTTCTTCCATTTTTCTTTGTCTTTTCCAATGCCTTTTTATAATATGTCTAGTATTTCTGTTATGTCTGCAATGTGAGGCCTAAGTCTACTGTCTGTCTTGTCATCTGTTGCAAACTATATGGTCTGTGACGTGCGATATTGACCACATGAGTTTCCCACGGGGGTTAGTAAAGTTCACCTTGACACTGGTCTTTCAGCTCTAGGAGAGAAGAAAAGGTAATCAGTCTTTTGCATTTATGATTCAACTTCCTGACTGGCAGTCTCTCTTGGAGGGAGTTGAGCAATAGGCTACCACCCACTCATTCATTTACATAGCTTAATTAAAGTGTATCTTCATCAGTTCTGTAGTTTAAAAGTTAAAAAATGAATTTGTAAGTTTAGGAAAGCACCGGAGTGAATTCAAGCATGACCCTGTTGAAAGAGCTTGCTAAATGCACTAGTTAGCGAGTGGAACAAAACTTGAACAGCATAGGCGAACGCAAACGCGAAACGAACAGGCACTTTACACTGAATCAATAGGACCTGACTTTTCAAAACCGAAAGTAAGATCTCAGGTGTCGTTGACTCAATGTAAAGTGTTTCGCGTTAAGTTAGGTCTATGCTGTTTGAAATTCTTTCATTCCATGCAAAATAATTGCTGTTAGAAGGCTCGTGCAGCAGGCTATGCTTAAACTTACTCCGTACTTATACTTTAAAGGGCAAAGGCGGGGTGAATAGGGTAAAAAAAATCAACTAATAGATATCCCCACAAAAATTGGCATGCTGACTATTCATGTTAAGATTTTTTTTTAAATTGTATTGCAATCTTTCTGAAATATCATGTACACATATGTAAATGAGGCATCATACCCTTGAATAGGCCAATATGCAATAATGATTAGGCTACATGTCCATCTGTAGCCTACCTGAAGGCTGAAAGAGCTAGAGAGCCTAAACAATATATATATTTTTAGAAACCTACACCATGTAGATGAGATTTAGTGTGCACTGAAACAAGCATCCTTTTCTTCCACACCATGGACAATGCATAATCCTCTGCATTCCATTGAGATGCATTCATTCTCAATTAGCACCCATGTAGCTCTAATAGGTATTGTCTCCCAAAATTGTCAATATTAACAACATTTAATTTCATATTTAGCATAGCCTACTTCTCACAAATAGCTTGCTTGGTTGGTAGAGGTGTACTGTAAACCCCCCTGTCCCATGGTCTAACGTATGCCAAATATGGTGTATTGTATTAGGCAATGGCTCATTTCCATGAATGTCCAAAGTATTTCAGAAAATTTGCAATAAAAATATAAAATAGATCTATTAGTTATTTTTTTTTTACCCTATTCAGCTTTAAAATGTCGCTCCATAGACTTACAATGGGGCACAAAGTGGTCGATAACACATAACCAGCAATTTGTTGACCGGGTTGTCCACTCAGGTTTTGATCCTGGGACATCCTAGATTTCATATTCGTGTAGAACAACCTTTTACAGCAGCCCAAGTCTGATTGCCCCTACTTAAAATTCGTATTTTTGCCATGTTGGAGTTTATTTGGCATCATGCATGTACAAACAATCCACCCACTGTCTATGGAATTCTACGTCACTGGATGGGGTTGTTATCACTAGTCTGAACGTCACATACTGTAAATGGCGTTGTATTGCAGCAACAATTCAATGAACTCTGGACATTTTACTGCATTTAGATATCCACAAGGAAAAGACGGACGATAAAAATAGCAAGTGTGCTATATTTGTGGCCCATTTATGATCAACCACAATTCTTTCCCATAAAAATTGCTTAAGAATCACTTCCGAAAGTGTTAAAAGTGTCTGCTCTGTCATTGATTAGATTATATTTCCCCCCATAAAACCTAAATATATTTAAGCCAAACTCTAGAGAGCTGAATCCAGACGCTCTAAAGACAGCACCATGAACAAGCTCACTATCTGTACAGGTAAGAGTAGCATTAATAATAATAATATTATAATAATAATAAAAGTTGCCTGTTGTAGCAGGCTAAAAGGTATACAGTGACATGTAAATCCTTTTGATGTGATATTATTATTATTATCTGGGTACTGGTTGGCCTACTTGCAATAAAGATTGAATCTAAATTTGACTGAAAGATGAATTGATATTCCAAAATCACCTTTTGGTTCTATGCTCAATCAGTTGTCAATCATTTGTTCTTTCTAGGCCTGTGCCTCCTGCTGTGCCATTTGGGTAAGTTTGTCCCCTTCTGTAATATAAGCTGTTCTGCTGAACGCTTTTCTTCACTGCATGTATTTATTAAAACAATGTACAAAAATGGATTGAACTTAGACTGAAGAGTGAACTGGCAGCTCTGGCAGCTAATGTTAGTTGAATTGAAGCAAAGGTAGTGAACGCTGAAAGTGACCCCATCAGTGTTAGCTGCCTACTGTATTCACTATTTGTTTGTGTTCACTTTTACATGAAGGACTGACAAAAGTGTTTCTTCTTCCTCAGCATCTCTGCATCCTCTAACAGCTGTGGGTAACCGAGAGAACATCACCGTCACACTCCCTACAACCTCTGCACCTCCTGCTGCACATAACCGAACAACAGTCACAGTCCCTACAACCTCTGCTCCCGTTGTGGGTAACCAAACAAACATCACACTCTCTACAACCTCTGCTCCTGTTGTGGGTAACCAAACAAACATCACACTCTCTACAACCTCTGCTCCTGTTGTGGGTAACCGAACGACCACCACTGTCCCTACACCACCCAGACCCACAAGCCCTAAAGAGTTCTGCACTGGTAAACCAGACGGACTTTATGCCAATCCAGCTGACAGACATTCCTTCTACCAGTGTGTTAGTGGCGTAACCTGGGTCCAAAAGTGTCCTGCAAACCTGGTTTTCGATCAGACTTGCAACTGCTGTGAATATGACCACATTAAGATTATATGATTATTTATTTTGTTTGTACTTATTGTGTGTCTTTAAGATATGAAATGGCAAACATGTTAAATTGTATTTAATTTATTCTCCAAATGGGAAAACTGGAATTACAAAAATGTACTGGTATGTTATTATTCTGAAGCACAAACTGTACATACAACATGTTTGAAAAGATGAATATGGCAGCCAAAGTAAAGATGATCGACAACAGCAAACAGAGTATCAATTGTAATGTAATATTGTACTTATTGAAATAATGCAACACAAAATATAACAACAAATAACTTTCAAACTGAGACAACAGTGTTCCAGTGGCAAATCCAACATAAATAATTAACGTTAAGATCATTTATCAATTCTTTCAGACAGTGCATGGAATTGAGGCCTACATTTCTTTTCCGTTTTTGCCAGACGTACACAGGCCTATGAAAGGTTCATTCTTCACTCACAGAAACACAATCATACAGTACACACATTGCACAAACTGAAACTGGCCTTTTAAGGCTGCAGAACACTCCTCATTTAGATTATTGTACCTTGGTTTTCTTCACGATTTGATTTTCAGGATTAGAATTTGCAAATGCCTCAAATCTAGACTACTTTTTCACAGTATAGTAAGTCAGCAAAGGCTATCTGACTACAGTGCAATCAAGTTGGGAAAGTCCAAGTTCAGAAGAAACCATCACCTGTGCCATTCCATCACCTTGTTAAATATTGCTTTGCAAGTACCATACACTGTATAAATTAAGCTCAATTCCAGCATAATGATTAAAAATAAAGAGAAAATGATGGGGAGTACGGATCACAAAGGAACAAAGGCACCCACAAACAGACAAGCAACCAATCTTCAAATGGACATGATTAATCCGATTATAGATATTCCAAGGTGTATTCTATAGAACAGTATCCAAGGAGATGCATTGATAAAATCCATCTGAAATGGAATATTCATTTAATATGGAATATTCTTTAGATTATTCATGTCCATGTAACCACACTTGACATACTGTAGAGACAAAGAGAGGTGAATCATGCAGGACTGTGGCTCCAATGATGGTCATGGCGTCTGAGGAGCATCAGTCTTCTACAGTGCAGTACCGCTGGCTGTGTGAGTCTGGGTTGTGAAGCGGGAATGCTGGTGCTGAGCTGATGAGCGATGGTAGTTAGGCCCCTTTAAAGCTCATGGCCCAAGTCGTGAGGGGATGGGAGGTCTCTGATGTCACAGTTTTGAAAGAGTTTGATGTAGAACACCACAAGCTCTTCATAGTTCTTACTGGATATTCTCTCATTCACTCCATGAAACCTGCATCACAGGACATCAGTATTACAAGTGCTACTGGGGAACAATGATCTGTATTTTAGTATACTTGCGTGGTTCTCTTGGAAAAGGGCAAATAGTTTCCTATACATTGAAGTGTTTACGTTTATGTACAATTACAATGACGCATTTAACAGACGCTTTTATCCAAAGCGACTTTCAAAAAGTGGATTAACTTTCAAGCTACATCTGCATAGCATTTTTTTCACCACACTACTATCTATTAACAATTTCTTTGTCAAATGTTTGAGTAAGTGTTTGGTGTAAATAAGCGCAGTGCAAGTGACTGACTGAGAGAGACCACACCTCTTAGGGTCCCCCGGCTTGAACCACGTCGGTGCAAAGCGATAGATGTCTTTGGTCAACTCTGTGTAGTGTCTGCTGTCTGTGTTGCCCACACAAATACCTGGACAATAACAGCATGAGAGAGAGAGGCAGAGAGAGAGAGAGAGAGAGAGAGAGAGAGAGAGAGAGAGAGAGAGAGAGAGAGAGAGAGAGAGGAGGGAGGACAGAAAAAGAGAAAGAATGGTGGAGGCAATTAAAAGGCAATAAACCACATGAGGGGCCACTTCAAACACTCACACGCACACACATACGCACGCATGCACGTACGTACGCACACACACACACACACACACACGCACACTGCTCTACATGGTCAGACCCAGACACACAAACACACTACGCTCCAGGGTCAGTGACACAAACACACATGCACTCTCTCTCTCCACAGAAACACATAGCTCTCCAAGTTCACAGGCACACACACTCCACATAAACACCCACACCCAGACACACACACACACACACACACACACACACACACACACACACACACAGCTCTCCAGGGTCAGAATCCCTCACCTGGAGCTACAGTCACATGTGGGAACATGTCCAGCACGGTTTTCTTGATGACCTGGAAGCCAAATGCCTTGGCACTGAAGGAGCTGACAGGCAGAGGATCAAACCCGTTCAGGAGCTCAATCTTCACCCTCTCATCTGACACTGTGGCCTCAACAGTCTCCAGCACCTGCAGAAACAGAGCAAGAGAGAAAGAGAGAGAGACAGAAAGAGAGAGAGAGAGAGAGTAATATTTCATTCATTCATTCATTCATTCACTTACTGAATTAAACTCTCTTGAGCAATCATTGCAGTATTCATTCAATTCAATGCAATACTTCATTAATTCATTCATTCACTTACTGAATGAAACTGTCTGTATAGCTGCACAGAAAATGTGTTGTGTAATGTGTACTATGAAATGCTGCAATGAGAGATAAGCTCAGTGTTAAGACCGCTCTCTGACCTCTTTCAAAGTCTGCGCTGAGTGAATGCGGAAGTTCACAATGGCCTCGGCGTGAGACGGGAGAACATTAACCTGCGGATCAAAGTAGGTCAAAGCAATTTAGTCCTCTGGACCAGGTACCTGAATGACCTGGAAATCTCACTTAGGCTTATAAAATACACTGGCAACATGGAGGGCTTTACCTTCACACCGGAATTAAACATGGTGATGGCTGTTGTTGTCCGCACAAAGGCATTTGTATCGGGACTTCTCTCCATCACTCTATGTGGTGAGACAAGGAATTAGAGTGACAGAGGGTTATATCATATGGCCCTACCCCATACTATGGTCGCTTCCATTCACTTTGAACGGGCTTTACCAACGTACAGAGGTCAGCTTTTTCTGTATAACAACCACTGTGGAAGTATGATGATCAATGTCAATTGCAACAGGATTTTTGCTTTTGATTCACATTTGCTTATTATGCTGCGAGTAGAGATCATTCAAATACCACAATGGAACTTTGTTCAGCTGTGTTCTAAATAATGTTTCTAGTTCAAGATGTGTTGCAAACGATTTGTTTTTGGAAAGTATATTAAGTTGGATAGTGTATTGTTCACTGGTCAGTATAAGAAAAATTCTTCCCTTATGTTTAGAAATTTTTTCCTATAACGACCAGTAGACAATATATTATCCCTTCTGAATTAATATAGGAGAGCCAGTCTCAAAGAAGTCAGCCTCCTGGTCTGCGTAGGATGCATCGTCATTTTCGTCATACTTCGATTGCCTGCACAACTTTTCTCTTTATTCCACTTTTTTTCTTTTTACTGTCGATTTCTAAGTGTACTTTTTAAAACATTTTTGTATAATAAACTTTCTAAATCTTCGCCCTTTTCTCTTCAATTCTCTGTATTATCCATTCACCTTTTTAGCAACTTTTTGCATGCGCTGTGTGCTTTTATTTTGACATTTGTTATTGCTTTGGCCTCTTTTCTGAAGTGAATGGTGCAGTGGTGTCACTCCTACCTGCCCAGTAGAGGGGTAAACAGCCACAGGTTGGACATGATGAATCTGAAGGGAAGACCAAACTACCACACACACAACACAAACAATAAAACAACTGTGAATAATTAAGAGTATAAATACCAAGGAAAACCTAAACCTTTATGTGGTATTCCAAGAAGGTGGCTAAGAAGCAAACCTGAGTAAATTAAGCCAGAGGTGCACTAGTGGTAAACCTTACAATAGAAGTGTCAGGGTCTTTGTTTTCTGAACTAATCAAAGCCTACAGGCTAGGCTATTAGAAGGTTTACCACTCTCTCTTGGTTAACAACACCAGGTTTATCACTTAACCACCATCTTGGAATACCCCCCACTTCATCTCACAAAACAGATAACTAATAATGATAATAATATAATAACTAATAATAAACCAAGTGAAATATAGCAGTTCATCTGATAACAACAGATAACTAAAGATAACTAATTCATGTGAGATATGGCAGTTTGGGTTTTATTATAAGACAGAGGAGTCAGAGTCGTGGAGTCAGAGATTTACACTGTGAGCCAGATGCTCAAACGTTCCTCGCTCAGGACCTAAGCCAAACAGTCGGGGCATTGGGTTATCTTCTAGCCTGCAACAGGAGCACATAGACCAGCAAGGCTCTTAGTTCAACCGCTCCAGGAAAACAACCATTCTGCTATGACGGCTAATTTGCTCAATTCCCAGTTCCCAAGTCTTTAAAAAAGATGCATGTCTGTGAATTATTTAAAAAGGGGATGATACATTTAGTCTGTTTATTAGGGTGCATCAGTTGCCCCAATGTTGGAAATTCAACTTGTACCCAATTTTAAAATATGACAATAGTAAAGAAAAGAATATCTGTGAAATATTTTCTGGATTGAATCATGTCTAAGGGGTCCACCAAGCCTTTAAAGTTATTACCTCGACAACACATAGAAAAAAACAGTTTTTCACAAATAACTTTGAAAATAATGCCTCTAGCCCTATAGTGTCAATGAAAGTTGAATATAAATGTGACTATTACGCATCCTTTGGTACCAGTTTTATATGTGTAGCTTCAACGGTTTTCGAGATATGCATTTTGGTCAGTTTGCCATTGCAATACACATATAAACCAGAGTTCAAGGTAGTCATGGTCTTAAACTAAACTGTTTGCACCATGTGCAATGTCCATAAAACCAAACCTGTAAATACTCACTCCCATCAGATTCACAGCACCATTGCAGTCAAAGTTGGTTCAACACAGATCACAGACCCCGACTACAACTACAACAAACTCAAGGCATGGCAGTTGAACATTCTAACCACCATTTTGAAAAGACTTCCAAGAAGCCTTGATGGTTAGAAGCCTTCTTAAGGCTAGGGGTGTGAGGATTTACCACATACTACCGCCAGCTTGTCCAGGCCCTAAATCCTCACTCCCATCCAGGTGACGGCACCAATGTAGCCAAAGTCAGTTTGACCACTCACAAGTCTCAAAGCCGCCACTTTATGAAATACAACAAACCCATGGCATGTGAATCGAATTACCTAACCACTGAACTGAAAAGCCCAAGCTTCCAACTCAACGGTTAAGTGTTCTTAAGGCTATGCTGAGGAGGTAGGCCTACTACATTATACCTCCAGCTAGTCCAGGTAGTTGGCATCCATTACACTAGTGTGTTTGCTTATGGTTAGTCCCTTCTTTGGTGCACCTAACAAATTCAGCATGTACTTTTCCCAAGAGTGGTTGCTTGGTGTTGCCAGGAATGCAGGACTGGCTGTTAGATTATGTGGTAACAGGTTCCATGTCTCTATCAAACATTGTGAACGAGGTAACCAGTGACAAGCGTAATGATTCCACCTTCAGGTCAGTGAAAACCTGGTTAAGGAGGACCTCACCAATGTGGTGCTGGACTATTGGTCAGCCCAGTGAGAGCTGTATGGTAAAACAGGCTGCTGAGAGATGTTTGACACAGTGGTCATTTAACATGTTGACAACCATATCAGCACAGCACCAGTCCAGCAGCAACTTGCATGTCAACTAGGCATTGATCACTCCACATGCCTCATTGCTTTGCTTTTGCTAGCTAATGTTGGATGTAGCCTAATGGGCACCAAATCCCTATAAATTCAATTGAACTGAGTAGAATACAAAGTATACAAAGACACAACTACTGATATGATGGGTATGTAGCCTAGGCCTATTATTACATATTGCTTAGATAAAAACAAAATCCTCAGTTTTCTGTCTTGTTTACGTCAAATCTCAATGTGACTAAGCACTTTTTTACTGCATCATCCAACAAAAACAGATGTTAGGTAGCACCCCTAAATCATCATGTATTGGAAAAATATTTAGCATTTTTGTTTCTACCTATAGCCTATTTGAACACTTTTAGCACTCAGCCATATCATATTCAGAATTGTGTTTTTTTATGCAACCTATAGGCCTACGTTTTTAAAAGATTTGTAGCTTATCTATGACTTTAAAGTTCATGGTGTTCATAGTTCCAGAATAATATAATTAAGTTATATGTTGTTATAATAATTGCCTTTTATGATTTTGCAAATGAATGAAGTACATTTCAGATTTCATTGTTGGCCTACTTTGCTGTTATTGCCGCTATTTACATTGTTTTCAACAGAAAAATGGACACAATTGTCATATCTCAGAAAGTCAAGAAGATACAGACATACAACTGGTACCAAAAGATGCGCAATGTCCATATTTATATTCAACTCTCATTGACATTATAGGGCTAAATCCAATATTTTTGGCGTTATTTGAGAAAAACTGATATTTTCGTCCCGGTTTTAGTAGAAAACTTCAGAGGCTCGGTGGACCCCTTAGACATTGATCAAATTTGATGAAATTTCTCATGGAAGTTTATTTTAGTAAGTGTAAAAAAATGATTCTAGGTACAAGTTGAATTTCACAAAATTTTAAAAACGTGGGGCAACTGATGCACCCTACTGTTTATGCAACAGATATTTGCCAGTTGCTCATCTCACCGTTTGATGGCAGCAGCAAGGATGCCAATACTGCCCTCTACAGGAGGCATGGAGGAGTGACCAGGAGCGGTGGTGACGCTGAGCTTCACTGTGGCTTGGCCCTTCTCACTGATTCCAATCCTTCACAGACACACAATGCACACACACCGGTACACAAACACACACAAACATAGGTATGCGAACATATGAACACACAGAAACGATGCATTAACTTTGCATAAATGATAACAAGAACATCTCCCCAAATGTAAGCATGAGATAAAAGCCGCTCCATATTGGCAGACGTATGATATATCAGTATGATTCTTTTTTGTCCTTCAGCGACGCCTTAAAGGCAGCGTTGTCTTCAAGGCCCCCAAATCTAGGGTTAGGGTGAGGGTTAAGGAGGTGCCTTTCAGAGAGTGCTGCCTATGTAATGAATGCCAACTAGCCCAGCTAGCTTGCGGCAGTGCATGGCAAATCCTCACACCCTTCGCCTCAAAAATGCTTCTAACCAATGAGTTGGAAGCCTGCGCTTTTCAGCTCAGTGGTTAAGGCGTTTGACTCCCATGCCGTGGATTTGTTGTTGTTGACAAGGTTGCGGGTTCGAAAGCTGTGTGTGGTGCGAACCGACCTCGGCTCTGCCTGGATGGTGCCGTTGAGGGCAAAGAACACCATCGAGTGTTTCACTCACAGGGCAGCTGGTCCATGCAGTCCGCCGATGATCCCGTCCAGCACGGCCAGGCCCTCGTCCAGCACAAACTCCAACTCAACACCTCGCTCCTTCAGGGCGTTCACTATATTCACAGCGCCTTGGAATCCGCTCACCTAAGACAAGATGACCAGCACAAGCCACTTAGAACAACAAATCCTGTTAAACTGACAACATTAATGGAAAAAAACAACAATGTCTGAATCCATGAACCCTGGGACCCCCTACACCCTTAAAGGAATAGTTCACCTCTTTATGAAAATTGGTTATTTACCCCCTTACCTGGAGTTACATATGTGGGTAAAAGCACTTTGGTCTCAGTGCATGCGTTGTCCTAGTGTGGCAACCCCAATTTTACCTTTAACTTAGCATAGGCGCTGGAAAGTAGAGTTGCCAAAGAGTTGCTATCTGGCAACATTACATTCCAGCGCATATGCTAAGCTAAAAGCTAAAAAATGGAGAAAATTGGGGATGCTACATAGGAAAATACAAGCACTGAGACCAAAATGCTTTTACCCACATTATGTAACTCCAGGTAAGGGGGTGAATAACCAATTTTCATAAAGAGGTGGAATATTCCTTTAAAGACTTCAGTGGCATCACTGCCATTAGCTGACTTCATGATAAGCTCTGTCTGGATGTTGTCTCCATCACTTTTCCTACCACAGTCACACAGGACATTACAGGGCATTATGAGATATGTGGCCTCAATATCTATTACCTTGTCAGTCAACATAAAATCTATGAAATTGATTATATACAAAAGAGAAGTCAGGCTAAATGATGAAGACCTCACCTCTTCATCATGTCCCAGGCCAACATAGAAGCCTCGTCGTGGCATATAACCCCTTGATAGAAGGAATTCCAGGGCCTCAAGAATTCCCTTCAAAAAGCACAGCCATATGGTCAGAGATTAGGAGCTGAAGAACAACTATGGACAAACACAGGACCTTGAAGAAACTAAAAATAGCTTTTGCTCCCTCACCATAACAGATTGCTTATTATCAATGGTCCCTCTGCCATAGATGAAGCCATCAATCTCTTTGGCAGAGAAGGGAGGTGCATCCCAACCGTCGCTCTCATTGGCTGGCACTACGTCTATGTGAGCCAGCAGCATGTATGGCACAAGCGAGAGGTCAGATCCAGGCACCCAGAAAAGGTGACTGTAGTTTCCCACGACTTCATGCAAAACCAAATGTGAGGAAAACAGCGTAGGAAAAGCTGAGGGCACACAAACAATGGCGTGTTAAAAAAGAAATAGGACACAGTAGCCTATGCGTTCATAATACATTTACAGGGTCCATGAAGTCGGCTGCTTGTGATGCTAGTAACTAGAATGTCGTTTGCAATATTTAACATGATTAAGATTTTAGCGTGTATTCTGAAGAAGTGTCAAGTGCCACCTTTTGTCATAAGCGTATAGAACTCTTCAAGTGCAGTGGTGTTTAGCTCCGTTTCCGAATAGGACACTGTGGGGATCCGAACCGCCTCTACAGTGACAGAGAAAGAGGAAGAAGACTCATGCAGCTGTCTGCTACATTATCACTAAAGAGAACGCACAGACTAAACATTAACAGACACAGTAAACAGAAGCATAAGCCTAAACTTTAAACAGAATTTGCAACACATAATACCTGCATCGCCACTGTTGCAAATGCAATACGCAAAGCATGAACCAAACTATTATGAGGTCTTCACGTGATTTGAAAGATTACGAAATTGTATGGCCATTACCTTACATTCGCAAACGAATTACAAATAGGCTAAATATTTTTTTCATAATCGCATGTTTTGGTCATGGTTGGCTAGAAATCATTTATGAACATGCTTGTAAAACAAACTTACCTTTGAAATTGGAAATGAGCCGCTCTCTGTATTCACTGGTTATATTGGGAGGGATATGTTCGACCCTCTCCCACCGTGCCAGTTTCAACCCGCTATCCACATCTAATGAAATCGTTCTAACCGTAGCTACGAGTATAAGGACAGTAAATACGAATAGTGAACTCAAGAAAACAATTTTCAAAAGCTTAGTGAATCGCAGCCTCACGCTTTGGCCTGTCATTTTTCTGAATGACAGCGAATTGTTTACCAGCCGAACCGGCGCGTTATGACGCACGGGCGCCACCTGCTGTGTTGGAATAGATGTAATTGACATGACTTCAAAATGGCTATGTTCAGCTTTAAAATACATTTTTCGAACAGTAGCGTGGCTGGCTACTGACAAAATTTAAAACAAACACATAAGTATATTTCAAATACTTTATTAAGGAACATGGAATTATTAGAACATGTAAAAAAACGACACAAAATATCTGAAAATTGCTGTAAAACTGTACCACCAAACATTATATTGCTATTATTGAATAAGACCTTGCTGACTTTTGTTCCCCGATTTTCCACCTGACAAAAGGCTTCACATAAGCTGGACATAATGAGCGATTTAACATTCAGAACAATGGTGATATCTATAAACTCTTTACAACCATTCAAAATACAGCTTTCTGGCATGGATAATCTGCAGATATTTTTCAACTTGCTGTTAATGCAGACTATACAAGGGGGAAAAACAGCATTATACAATGTGACTCTACTCTTAAAAACTTCATTGTCCAATTCTTGTCCAACTCATTCATAAGTTAAAATGTGGTGGCTGTTTTCTGTAAGCTGAACAGTCCGCGTTAGGCGATATGACTCCATCTCTTGGCCAATACTGATGATCTTTGGTATATAGTTGGTGTGAAACTCTATAAAAACAAACACGATGAGCGCAAATCACGCTACTCCCCAGGGAGAGGGCCTGCAGAAGCAGCGTCCACCACTGATGCCGCATCTTCAACGGCAGGCGCTGCCAACTCCCCCTCGATCACCTCCGCAGCCTGATTGAGGCCGTCGAGCAGCAGTGTCAGCGGGTTCTCGAACGAGTCCTCCATGACCGAGTAGGTGACGTATAGGAGCAGGGTGACCACTATGAAGATCACAAGCTGAACCCAGAGGGGGACCTGGCGATGCTGGGCCTCCTGCTGGTCCAATGAGTTGGGGCTCAGAGGGGTGTCTGGGTATTTGAACTGCACCGGCCGGCCCGCCGCTCCCTTTATTGGCCTGCGCCGCGTCGCACTGGGGAGGGAGAGGGATAGAGAGATAGACAGAGACAGACAGACAGAACAAGAGAGAGAGAGAGAGCACAAGATAGACAGAGAGAGAGAGCACGAGAGCAAGAAAGAAAGAAAGAACAGAAAAAGAGAAAGAGCATGAAAGAAAGAAAGAATAGACAGCACAAGAGAGAGAGAGAGAGAGAGAGAGAAAGATAGATAGATAGATAGATAGAGAGATAGAGAGAGAGAGAGAGAGAGAGAGAGAGAGAGAGAGAGAGAGAGAGAGAGAGAGAGAGAGAGAGAGAGAGAGAGAGAGAGAGAGAGTGCAAAAGTGAAGATACAGCATTGTGTGTAAAGCAAGTGTTGGGGGAAAAATAGCTGTTTTAGCATCAATTTGGGGCCAAGACACTGACCACGGCTATATGCTGACCTAAGCAGTTCTAAAACAAGAACTAGCTTTTATGGAGTTAATTAACTAACTCTCTAGGGTAATTTCTGTGAACATACTTTTAGTCTTGTCTGGACTATTGTTTTGTTTGTTTCCTAACAGCCACACATGATATCTAATGTATTTGTGTATTGATAGATTAGATTGAGCGTATGCAGACGTTTTTTTGAAGAGGAAACTTCACTCACAAAATGCCAGTTGGTGTCTTTTCAGAGTCTGGAAAAACCTCCATGAGAACGTCAGTGACTGGCACCTGAGGCTGGAGAGATCAGAGATAGACACAAACAACACATGAGACAAGGGAAAAAAGAGAGTGAGAAGGATAGATGGAGGGGAGGGAGGGCAGGAGGAGAGAGAGGGAAAGGATAGAGAGAGAGCAAAAAATTGGCTTTGTAGTGAGAGTCAAACAAAACACCAAAAGCAGACCATCCACCCAGGTGAAATGGAAACGAAAACAACACCACCAAAAACACCAAAATGTGATCAGTGTGAAACACCCAAAAGGGCTTTTTGAGTCAAGGACAAATCAGTTCACCACATCATTATTATACACATACAGTAGGTTTCCTAAACCACTCCACAGCAATAGTGTGTTCTTTAAGCGAGCTAGGTGGAGTTTTGTGTGTTCAATAAGTTATCTTGAAGGCAATCATAAAATAGCCTACTTTTGCAATTGACTGTCATACATTTTATGTATAACAGGATATTTAGGGAAAAAGGCACTTGCTGCTAGTTTGGATGCTAACTTCAATGAGTATCAGGATCTGAGCATAGGGGTTAACAACAAAATTGCTGTTTCTTTATATGCTGTGGTTATTTAAGTGCGTTTTTGGGACGTTTGGAAGTGTTGGTGGAGCAGCAGTAATGTGGCAGGATGACAGTCTGTCAGCCAACACCAGCACCACCACAAAGCTCCTTTAACATCACAGCGACACAGGAGCAAGAGCTCCAGCTTGCCCTACATCTGCATCTACATCCCCTGAGGAATTCCATCCCATGACACACAAGCATGAGGTCTCAGCGCACACACACACAAGCATGAGGTCTCAGCACGCACGCACACACACGAGGTCTCAACACACACACACACACCAGATTACCATCCAGGCTGCATTGTACAGCTGCATACGGTTGAGAGGTGCATGAACACACACAGGACTAAGAGGCTTGAGCCCACACTTTCAACAGAAACTAAACGGTTTCTCTCTGAAAAAGAGTTTCACTTTTTTTATTTTCTCTCTTTTTTTTTTGCAAATTGTTCCCTCTGACTACCAGAAAAATATGATGTACAGTATACAGTATAACAAGCTCCTCTGCATTCTGTGTGCAGTGTAACAAACAGAAAACGGAATAGATGTTCTGAAAAGGTAATTGCATTTCAACTTCAATTCCCATTGTGGAGCATGACATTCTAATGCAAGTGGCAAAACAGAATAAGAGATGAGATCTGGTTCACTGCAGGGGGCTCAAACTAACACACCAAAGAGGGTGAGACTTGCCCAGAATAAAAACATACTTAGGGAAGAGAGTCCTAAAAATATGGAAGCCCATTCCCGCCATGCAGGAAAAAATTCTGGATCATATATCTCGCAATTCTGACTTAGTATCTCGACATTCTGATACAAGGAGGTTTTTTTTATATGTGTCACATGCATATGATTACTAGTGTAAAAAAAATAAAATTCATTCTGATATATACATGATCCAGATTTTCTTCACTTTGTGGCAGGAATGGACTTCCGTATGACAGGAGTTGGGAGGAAATACAGTAGAAATATTAATCAAATAAATGGACATAAAGCCAGTACTGCCATCTGATGCCGGAATGATGATATGGGAGGAGAGTACAGGAGAGAGTGGCTGGTCATGGTAAACTTATCCAGCATCTGTAAAGGCACATGAACACATCGCACCACAAAACCACACATCAAAAATTCCCATCTGCTGCCCACACAAAAATAGTCACGGCAGTATATATCTCTGAAAAAAAATATCTGAGACACTGATCATTTTGTAGCGGTCTCTTAATTCCCCCCCCAAAGCTATATAAGCAATCAGCCACGTTTATTTATGTAGGCTTAAGCCATCAACCATTTTAATTTCACAGTTATCCAACTGACCCGCCTCTGCAAGGGCTTGTGTCTTGGGTCACTGTAGCAGTTGAAGACTGCATCTGATTGAGGTTTTGGGCTAATGGATCGTTTCCTCTCAATCTAGAGTTTATAGCATAAAGGCAAATTAGTTACTTACAGTACAATGCAATGCCCTTCCTAAAGCCATAGTTCAGAATTCTTCAAACTAGACATTTGTCATTTGAGGTCACCAAGAGCCGTCAGTAGGCAAAAGAATGAGAAAATTTGGTAGACCAAATAACAAACTGTCAGTGTAAGACAAACTGAATGGGGCCAAGGAAAATTAAATTGAAAAAGTGTCTCTCTCTGGCCACATTCAGTTGGTGTTAGCTACCATTTTCACTGTTCTCGTTCTCTTTCTTTCTGACAGCCCTATAGGTGACCTTGAACAAAAGGGTTATTGGCAGTTCTCCAGACTATCGTCAGAGACGGTTGATGAAACCCATAATTCAGTATCTCTGCTATCGTTTTAAAGGAAAAGCAGAAGCAACAACATCACTCAACGACACCCAACAGTGCCCCTCACCTCCTCACACCTGAACATCCCATCCCACCACCAGCTGTGAGACCAAACCAAGGGCTGCAACTTTTGAACTGTTGATTATTATGACCATTAGCATGTTGAAAATATCAATTTGACAAATTATCGATCTATTGTATAACATTTCAATTAGCTATTTGAAATGTTATGCAGTGAGAAAATGCCTATTTAAAAATGCAGATGAGAATTCTCAAAAATGTGTTCTTGTTCTGTCTATTCCAAAGTCCAAAGTTTAGTACAATATAGCCTAAAAGTTTTTTCCCTAAAAGCAGGAAACTGGCCTACTAACCTTCTCGGCCAGGATGTTTTAAAGAGATCAGAATCAGAGCATTTTGAAGCATTTCCTTCAAAATATAACAAATTGCTTAATCAATTACTAAAGTGGTTGTGAAATACTTAGACAGCTAAATCCTAACTGATTGTTGCAGCCCTTCTCCTGACCACCACCACATCTATTTACAAGGAAAGGACTCCAACTTCCCTCCTGAACCAGCTCAGTCACAGAGAACGCCGAAGGAGACAGTGAGGGCTTGGGCTTGACTAATCTGCTTCGTTCCTTTACCTGCAATAGGCACAACTTACAGCAACACCAAACGAACCAACGGTTCGAAACATCCCTATGGTTTGAAAGCTGTTTAAAAGCCAAAGAACGGGGGAAAACAGCTTGAGAAAGTAAACAAGAGCTTATCTGAACACCCCATGTTCGGAGGAGCCAGCTGGATGGAATTCTAATGACTGAAGCCCAATGCTACTGGCACTGTGCCAAAAAAAAAGGGGGGGGGTACCCACCAGTCGTCTTCCAAGTTCAATTCATGAAGCTCACAGAAGCCATCCAGTTTGTGCACCATGCTCATTTGGGGACCATTTATGAATTCAGAATATTCATTATGACTGCCAGTTACACAGAGACATGAAAGAGTAAATTGAGCGACTTCTTAAAATATAAAAATTGGCAAGATAAAACACGTATTTTAATTTTAATTTTAAATAGGTGGTAGTTGGAAGCATTTAATATTCCATTGCTACTGGGGGACATTTTCTGGTGGAGTTTCAGAATTCCAGCCAACACCTCCTTTTTTAAAATGTTATCACTTACACAGTTGGTAAATGGGATGCAGTCCATATCATGTGTGTGTTTTTGACAAGAAAACAACAGCATAAAAAATATATCCATGCCAATCAGACCATATTGTGATAAAAAAAAACAACGACGCAACAACACAAAACCTCCATAATAAGATTGCTGGTAATGACATATTTACCAGTCTGGCGGCAGGCATAAAACACTGAGGATACCAGTTATAGCCGTCCACACTGTGAGTCTCCATCTGCTCAGAGTGGGAATAGCAACAGCACAACAGATGCAACACAATTAGCAGCCAGGCTCTCGAGACCAGAGTCTGGGCTGTGTGTTATGTGCTATGTGTGTGGGCTTAGTTAGCAAGTGTGTGTTTGACGGCATTTTTCAAAAAAAAAAAAAAAAAGTGTGTACAATTGTGCCTTTCCAGACACAATGCCAATACCTGCCTTAGGGCACAAGATGGCGCTATGAGCAACACAGAAATCTAGGATAGACAGAGCAGCTCCTCACAGGCATGTGAAACAGTCCATTTCTTTTCTTTTTGAGCCAACTGCACTAAGCTGAGGCATAAAAGATTACCAACCATAGTACCCATCTATTGTACACTTCTGAAACGGCCTGCATACCTGCATGTCTGATTGACCCTCACACTCACCTTACTATGAGCAGAGTCCTTCTCTGCAAAGCTGACGGCCTCAAGACTAGGATCTAGACAGCAGACAAAAATTTATATTAGCAAATGTACATGGCAAAAAAAAGTTAAGCCATTTTACTGTCATAACAGCCATTTTAGTGAAAGAACAAAGTTTTCAAATTTAAGAAGCTACAATCAGATTTTGGTGGAATTGACTAGTTAGAGAATTACCAAAAATGGCTCTCAATTGATTCAATAGTTGATAACTATTCCATAACAATTCTGAATATATACACAATGCAGCTTGCACTGGGTGAATTTACAGATTCAACAGAATTCATTAATCCCAAAACAACATGAGTGAGCTTGAGGGTAAATTGCCAGTATACCAGGCTGTTCTTCCTCCCTCTCCTCCTCTTCCTCCTCCTCCTCCTCTTCATTCTCCTCTTCCTCACTATCAGAATACATGGGCTTGTCTCCGGACCCATTCTGCTGCTGGGCAGGCACCTTGGGTTCCATCAGCCGCCTCAGCTTCTTCTCATAGACATACCGTGTTGTAGCTGACCAAACCAAAACAAAACAAACAACTCAGTAGGAGAAATATACAAAAAAAAAAAAAAAAAAAAATCTTCACATCCTACACATTCCAAAACAGCCGATTCATTCATTCTGGTAAACTCTTTTATTTTATCTGAAATGTCATTTGTGTGATTATTCATTGGTCCATAGAATTATGTATAACTGTAGAATATCAGAGAAAAACAGAAGCTCAGGGTTAGAGAAGAGAGAGAGAGAGAGAGAGAGAGAGAGAGAGAGAGAGAGAGAGAGAGAGAGAGAGAGAGAGAGAGGGGGAAAAAAAAGAAAAAGAGTGTGACAAAGAGTGTGACAGACAATAAGAATGTGTGCAAGCTAGTGTAGCGAGAACAAAATGTGCAAATATCCTGATAAGAGAGAGAGGCTATGGTCCATAGCTGTGGGCCGCTGGTCTGTCTGGCAGAGAGAGAGAGAGAGAGAGAGAGAGAGAGAGAGAGAGAGAGAGAGAGAGACAGAGACAGAGACAGAGACAGAGACAGAGACAGAGACAGAGACAGAGACAGAGACGAGACAGACAGACAGACAGACAGACAGACAGACAGACAGAAGACAGAGAGAGAGAGAGAGAGACAGACAGACAGACAGACAGACAGACAGACAGACAGACAGACAGACAGAGAGAGAGAGAGAGAGAGAGAGAGAGAGCAAGAGCGAGAGAGCGCTCAGCTCAGCTCCACTCAGCTCAGTGCTCTGCTCACCGGTAATGGGGCCAGGCTGGAAGCCGTGCTGCAGCAGGCGAGCTTTGAGCTCCTCATCGGTCAGTCCACTCAGGTCCCGCATGTCTGACTCCACTGCCCCCTGCGCCTGCTGCCGAGGGAAGGACAAAGAGAGAGGCAGAGAGAGCACACAGTCCATCAGACAGACAGCCAGCATGCCTGCCGTCTGAGGACAGAGCCAAGTGAGGGGGAACGTCTTGATATAATGAAAATTTCATGCCGATAAGTGACCATCAAGGAGATCTGCAGCTCATAAAATGTCATCGAAGTGGCTTTCAGTCAGTCAAAACCGTATGCTCCCACTACTCTCTAGGCTGGTTTGTGCAGCAGTAGTTTGCACTTCAAAGGAAAAAGGTGAAAAACAAGCATTGGATCAACAAACCATTACAAAACAATGAGTATGTTTTTATTTGTATTTATTCATAACAAAGTGCTAAAACAGACATCAAGACACATTTAGAAAATAAATAAATAAATAAATCCCATCCTAAAAGTCTACATCCAAATTTTAAACCGATCATTGAAAATATTTTGACCGTCCACTGGCAAAGTCTGAATGGTGAGAACTGTATACAGAGGAGTCACTGAAGTGAATTCCTTACTGAAAAGGTAGAGTATCCATGTCATGCATAGCTGACACAGTTCAATCTCTGCCACCTGTCTGGACATAACTGTGTGACCCACATTTGGCAGGCAGACACCAACCCACCCAGTGCACCAATTGAGTGCCACCCGCTGAGGACGAGCAGTGCTCTGACCTGACTTGAGGGCAAAGAGTATCAGTTGCATTGCTGCTCTCCGACAGCTGCGCTTCTACACTTAGACCAACTGAGGAGGGGGGGACCCTGAATACCTGTGATTTAACAGGGCAGAAAATAACCACAATATCCATATGCTGTGTCTAGCCTACATAACGTGGTGACACTTAAGCAGTATGGTTGTCTTTCACTGCCTGCAACTACACTGAATATAACAGCAAAATCAACCTACCAGCTCATCATAACACGTTATGATTTTCAGGCCTTTCCCGACCTAACACAAACATAAACCCTATACAAACATAACATAACAGAACAGAACATAACATAACAGAACCCTACAAACGTAAACTGCTCCTGCTTTCAGCCTACACCTGTAGCTTGAAAACAAATCACCGTTTCCCAATGACTTGTTAATTGGATGAGCCATGCCAGGGACTGAGGTTGCATAACGACATAAAATGTGGCTTTGTCCTCGCCAAAAGTGGCTTGTGTAAATTTGGAGTTGCAGAGACAGCAATGGCAGTTTGACAGCAAACTTTAATTGTAAGACATGGTAACTGGAGTAATTCGCAGATTAGCAGTTGTCAATCAGTTCCATGGTCTGGCACAGACTAACGTAACGCTGAAGTGTCACCGTGAACTCACGCTGTCAGCCTCTGGCGGTCGTTCTTCCTCCTCATCGCTGGAGAAATCTGCTGCGTTTTTTGTGTCCACATTTTTCAAGTACAGTTCCAGATACTCCTGTTTCTTACTATCAGTCGGAGGCAAAGCTACCTTATGTGCAATTAATTCGGACTTCAGCCTCTCTTTCGAGAACTGAGAAGGATCTTCCGAAAACACCGGCATGACGAGACAAACTGGGCCCCAAGCAAAGAGGCATATATAGCTCAGCCTAACACCAGCACGAAATACTATCGATACTGCTACTGACACTCAGGCGTGTGGGGCGCAAGCAGCCGCCTTGACAGCTGCAGCAACACAAGGGTTGTCTTTTGGGCATGGGTATTTTCTGGAGGCGTATCTGAAAATTCGACTCCTTGGGAATTATTAAATTAATCAAATCATTGTAACACAACGTGACTTTTTTTAGGAGCTGTTTTTTTCTCTCTCTCTCTCTCTCTCTCTCTCTTTCATCATTTCTCAGATATTCCACATGGTGGCGTAAACAAAGTTAGCCAGCAAGCAACGAAATGTACCTAGACTAATTGCCTGCTCAATTTAGTTTTTCAATCTTAACATTTTATCAACTTTGAAATAAGATCAGTGAATTAAAGCTATTTTGTGACAATAACAAGGTCTAAGGTTCCTAAAATCTACTTAAAATATTGAACAACATTTATTAGCAGTTAACGTTAGCTAATCAACTATTAGCTAGCTAGTTAGATGTTTGGTACTTGAACAGTCTCTATTTACTGTGGATTAGAGGATTGTTTTCAATACATTCGGTTAACAGATTAGTTTTAGGAGCTCACTTCATACATACTCACAAGTTAATAGTTGATTTGTATTCAAACTGGTCCCCCTGGGAGCAGCCGACCAAAGATGGGTTTGAATGAAGCCTAATGAAGCTCTGATCTTCTACCAATGAAATTGCGATCACACCAATACATCAATTTGGTTGGTCAATAAAGGTCATATGATTTAGAAACAATGGCGTGTGCACAAAGATACTTTGTAGAAGTCAAGTTTGCAAAAATGTTTCTTCCAGCAGACCAGTAACAGCTCCAGCTGGTCTAAAAGAATAGCAGGTAGTCTAGGTAGGTCTAATTTTAGAAATAAATATAATCAGCCTAGGGTCAATAGACTCTGGAGAACTAAACCATGAATGGCATTTAACAGTGTATTTTTAAGAAGAGTTCACAAAATAGTCAAAAAGTCAAGTAATGAAATGCCAAATGTCAACTATTAATTTGTTGCCTTTTTTTAGGCATTTAGTGGGCAGGTGTGAGTGTTATGTTAACAAGCCTATATGAAAAATCTGGTGAACAGGTGGGTGTGTGCATGTGTGTGGGTTGTGCTTTGTGTGTTTGTGATGTGTGTGTGTGTGTGTGTGTGTTGGGGGGGTTGGTTGATGGGTAGGTTCATCCAAGTTCAAAATTATCTTTTTTTAAATTACAGCATTTTGAACTTGACTGACAATGTAGTTAGTTAATGTAAGTTCTCTGTGTTTTTATCAGAAAGGAGAATGGAATAAGAGTTTCCACCATGACCGACAAAGGCCTTATCAGGTATACAAATATATTAGGCTAGATGGCATTACTCAGTTAGCTTATATATTTTTCATTATCCTAGCCTACTTTCCACAACACCATGTGTGGCTCTGTATTGAGCCCACATAGGCTACTGTACTGTATGTTTAAAATTCAGATAGTGATCTGTGATGTGAGTTGAGGTTTTCCTCTTGCAGATATAGGAGCAAGGTTTCACTATTGTACAGTTCTCTACAAATACCCTTAATGTGTTGCCTCCAAGGTGCCTGATGAAATGTCTAAGTTTAAGATCTCATGGTTGCACATTAGTTTTGCATGTGGATGTGTCTAAGGGCCTACGATACGATACACCAATATTGCTACTTGATGGAGCTTCTGGTGCAGGGATTATCCTGTCGCACTAATAAGGTCTTCCAGTCCAGAAGGAATTGGCCAACTAGAAACGTGCCATGCATAGCACAGCCTCGATCTCCTTGATGTTCCCCAGTCGCGGCGCCCAATCATCCAGGCTGCAGACACACTCTCTGTTTCGGCTGTTTACTCCACACACTCAGTCGAGGGGGCTTTGCTTCTGTAGTTGCCTTTCCCCAAGTGAACGTGCTCTGATTTGTTCCAACCACCATTCTCGAAATGCTTCGCTTGCCGCCCAGATTAGCGTGCATGTGCTCTTGTTCTCTCATCAATATGCATATGCCGTGCATGAACCCATGTTGTCTTCTCCACTGCTTCATCTTTTCTCTCTCTCTCTCTCTCTCTCTCTCTCTCTCTCTCTCTCTCTCTCTCTCTCTCTCTCTCTCTCTCGCCTCCTTTCCCCCTACTGCCTCGCTGTTTTCATGCTGGCTGAGAAACTTGCGAAGTTGAAATGCAAAAAGGAGGGGGTAAACTTGAGCTCTCCTGCTGTTTCTCATTTTTGCATTCAGAGATAGATGCCAAACATCAAACACTGGCCAGTCAACTGAACATTGTGCAGTGCTGACACTATATACTACCATTCCACCAGGCTCTAATTATACAGACAGAAACATTGGGGTGGGGGATGTCTTTTTTCCAGCATATTACAGCCATATATCTAGGGTTAAGCTGGGGTATGTTATATGCAGTGAATGCAGTACTGCCACTTTACACCACTGCACTGGGTTCTAGTTATACAGACAGGAACATTGGGGTGAGGATGTCTTTTCTCCTGCATATTGCACCCTGATATCTATCTGGGTAGTGATGCTGTGTTATGCAGTGCTGACACTATGCTACCATTCCACTAGGCTCTAATTGTACAGACAGAAACATTGGGGTGGGGATGTCTTTTTTTTGTTTGTTTGTTTGTTTGATTTTTTTTTATCAGCATGTTACAGATAGGGTTAAGATGGGGTATATTATATGCAGTGAAGCTGTGTTATGCAGTGCTGCTGACACTATATGCTACCACTTCACTGGGTTCTAATACAGACAGAAACATTGGGGTGATGGTGTCTTTTTATGTTCAGCATATTACAGCCAGATATCTGGGGTTAAGATGAGGTATATTACGTGTATATGCAGTGAAGCTGTGTTATGTAGTAACCTACTACTATCCACCACTGCACTGAGTTCTAATTATACCGACAGAAACATTGGGGCGAGGATGTCTTTTTCTGTTCAGCATATTACAGCCAGATATGTACAATGGGGATGTAGTATATGCAGTAAAGCTGTATTGTGCAGTATTGACACTATATTATATGCAACCACTGCATTGGGCTTTAATCATACAGACATAAACATTGAGGAAAAACATGAGGATGTCTTTTTGAGATATGTTTTATGTTTTATGTTTTATGTTTTATTTAAGGAGCCCCATTAGCTAATGCAATTGCATTTCACTAGTCTTCCTGGGGTGGTGTGGGGATGGGGTATATGATGGGGTATATTTGGTGAAGCTGTATTGTGGAGTGCTGACACTATTATACTGATGCACTGGGCTCTATACAGACAGAAACACTGGGGAGAGGATGTCTGTTTGTTTAGATGGGATACATGTAGTGAGGCTGTTGTTAACAGGGAAACCAGTAGGAAGACTAGCTGAGTTGGGACTTCCATCTCTCAAGGCATGTAGAAATAGGCCAAGCACTGCAATAGGTGCAACACTCCTGCATTTGTGTGAGACCGTGTGTGCAAATGGAAAAACCCTGTTGAAAACAAATCTCAATCTTCTCTGTCCTAACAGAAAAATATACTGTAAGGGTCATATGTGTAATTCTCCTGTGTGATTTGTATGATGACAGACTTTTTTTCCCCCTGAGGGTGTTTTGGATGAGTGGGTCTTTGTGCATGTCTATTTGGTGTTACTTGGCTACACGAGACATGGACCGACAGTGACAGCGTCTTATTTTAAGAAAATTCTGTTGTTGTCACTGGAACATCTTGTCAGTTGTCAGGAGAAGGGGTGAGTTGTGGCCACCTCGGTTTTCCCCCCCAAAACAAGGCAGGACGTTTTGATGCTTTGCTCATTATAAAAGAAATGCCTGTCAGTCCTCTTGACATTCCTTATCACATAAAGCAGAACAGGGCTTTTCAGCGTTGTGTCAGCTGAGAAAATGTTAGCATATTAATTATTGTTTGTCCCCAGAGGGAGACTGACTGACTGAATGAATGAATGAATGGAAATAAGGGTATATTTGGACCCTGAACCATATGGCACATCTCTCCATATGAATAGGCTCGTTACAGAGTTGTTTTCCAAACAGCAACTTTTGGTGATGACCAGTATAGAAGAGATGTGATCCAGGGATATACTGTATAGTATGACATCCTCAAGTGTATTTATATGGTTTTGAAGCTACGAACACTATGCCATGAACCTGACTCTTTTCTATGTATTTTGGACCTTATATGATCTTTTTCAGCAGGTTGCTAAATATATAACACAAGATGAAATAATAGTATCTACTGTATCAGTGTAGTTTGTAAGGTAATTGGGGTAGTTCTAAGTGGATGTTCTCACAGTTGGTTGTTCAACACAGGTCTTCATAGGTTATACATTTAGTTTAAAGAATCTGTATTTTAATGATTTGAACATTTATCCGTAAATTGTCTGTTTTGACAGGGATACTCCTACACAGCCAGTGGAGCACACAATTAAGAGGCTTCCTTGAGCTGCAGTGTAAGCATAGGTGTGGTGTACTGTAGTGTAGCCTACTGCCACACAGCCTCTTTAAAGCTAATCTCTCCAGCAGAGCAAAGTAGTATCAAACTCAGATTCATTTGTGACTTGCTTTGCCTCTAGAGATCATCCCTGCGATAATTGTGAGAGTTTGTCACTATACTGACTTTCGTCTTTGAGACCTTTGAAGACTCCCACGCAAAAGCGCCGGTACCTCACAAAGCAGGTCTCAGCAGTGCTGGAGTGCGTATTTAAATACATTCTGGGTGTTTGATCCTCTCTGTTTGTGCCTGCATGCATGCGTTCTCTCTCTTGTTGATTTGCCACACAGCATCCAATGGCTTTCAACCCTACATGAGAATCTGGATAGCATCACATAGGAATAGAAAGCCATAGAACACAGGCGAGCAGAAGGGCTCTCAACTGCTGTATCTCTTGCTTGTTTTTGATGGCTTGTCGCAAAATACAACACAGAGCTAAATGCCTTCACCGTTTGTCTATAACGCAGTGTGTCTTTTTCTTCGCAGTAGAGAAAAAAACATTTGGGCAAAGTTGCAGGCAGAGCAGAAGATGAAAACTCCCATCAACATGAATAATTTAACAAAAGAATGAGTATTATTCAGCTTTTCCAAGCCTGGGAGGGATGAAGCGTTTGTATCTCATTATTCTTTTTTAAGTGACTCCTCAGAGAACATTTTTTCCCCCCATTTTTTTCTCCCCAACCCAAGCCACCTCTGAGCTCTATTTGATTTTACACTGGTAAGATCTGTCGGCAAGCCCCTCGGTCCCAATAGGCATTGAAGGAGTAGTCTTTGATGAAATGCTGGTGGGAACTATGCAAAAGGAAAAGGTATGATGCTAATGAAAAGGTCTCGCAGTTGCCACGGTGACAGCATACTTCGGGGATTACGTAAACATGAGTTTCAATTCAATGCCAGGCCTCTTCCTGACTTTCTGATCTTCAGACAAAAGATTTGCGAATGACCTCAGTGATCATTACGGGTGCCCTGGGAACAGGGTAGATCTGGGTAATTAACAGAATCTTTGTTCAAACAGCTCAAGGGAAAGAACTTCAGGGGGTTGCCCTGTTTGTGGGATTGCCTCGAGGAGCTGTGGATGTTCCATTTGGGACAGAACTGACTGTTCTTCCCTGCAGGTTCATTAACTCTTAAAAGTGTGTAAAGCCTATTCTGGGCTTAAGTAAAATTAAACAGAGCTCAACCATCCTGAGATTGCTATTTCACACAAACTTCATCACATTCATTAATCTTTGGAAATGTGGTTCTATTTGTGTTAAAAGAGGAGGCTATTAACCAAACGCAATGAACCTCGTTTAACTGTCTTCCTTATGGCCAATCGTAGGGGCTGCACTGAAATGGAGCAGACAATAGCTTGCAAGTCTTGTTTCAGTTGATATTAATAGTGACTGGAACCCTAGCATCAAATGCCACAAACAAAAAAAGAGAGAACTCAACAGAGCAGAGTTAGCTATAGCTCCACCAAACTTGCCAAAGCCAATAGGGAGATGAAGTTGTACTCCACCTCATCAAAAACTCTCTGTGACTTTCCACTAAGTTTCCCACAACTTTATTCCTCTGATAAAAAAAAAGAGTTTTCAAACGTAGCAT
>JAODXP020000018.1:10961733-11051733 GCA_027497455.2 Sardinella longiceps
GTGCATGGAGAACAGCCTGTCACACAGCATTTCCCCCCGCTGCACTCTAGACGATGTGCATTTCTGAAACGGAGGCCCCCTTCTTTTTCTCTCGCTCTCAGTCTGGTCAGCCAAGCAGCAAAGCTCTGCTAAACTTTAATTTAAGGTGGCAGAAGAAGAGAGGCTGCACTTTTGGGGAGCAGTGTACAGGCCACATTCATCCAGTGCCAGGTGTTTGGGTTTGGATTTTTTTCTTTTTTTTTTATGTTTGCCAGAGTGACTGGCATGTTTTATTGTTCTGGTTCTCCAGACTTCCTTTAAATCTGCAAGCGAATCTTCAACAGTTCTCACATAACGATTTTTCTTTCTTACACACAGAGTGATTTCCTGTCAAGTTTAAGCTTTTTTTTTTTTTTTTTTTTAGGAAAAAAGAATGAATGTGAATATTAGGATTATCAGTATACCAGTATTAACCAGCTACCATTATCATGTTCTAATCTAGAACAATAGATTCACCATAAAGTTTCTGGTTTCAAAGTCAAAGTCAATTTATTTGTATAGCACATTTAAAAACAACAGGAGTTGAAACCAAAGTGCTTCACAAGTGCAATAAGCATCTTGAAAAGACAGACACAGATGTGCTTCACAATAAATAGCTCAGAAAAACATCATTTCGTTTTTGTTCCTAGCAAAATGGCAAAAGTTTCTAGTTTTCATTTTAATTCTACGAACCGGCTGTTGAGTAACATGGATCATTTCATATTGACCTACACATGGTCCCCTTTGACACCACACTACAAAAATCTCTTATTTAAAACAAATATTATATTTTCTCAACCGAGCACAAAAAACACTGATTAGTATGTTTTCATTCGTGAGTAGCATCTCCCCTCCCACCTGCACACTTGTGTTGTGTGTTGAGCGGCAATAATTACTGTTTTGGCATACATAATTTTGGGCTGTTTGCTGTTTGCCGAGTGAGCTTGCAGCTGGGGAAGACTGCTTTCAGATAGTTTACTGCTCAATACATTTCCGCTTGGGTTGATCACATTTTCAATTTCCAGGCAATAAAGACTATCAGGCTATTATTCCTGATGGGTGTGTATTCTCCCAGGTGCTTAAGTCCAAAAAAGTGCTTTGTGCAGGCTAAAACGCATGGAGCTATGAGGTTTTTTTTTCATAAGCATCTTAATACCACCCAATGTGAACAATTCTCAAGTTCACAGTCATTTTTTTCTCTGAGAGTTTTTGAGCAACTTTTTTGTGATGCTGTAGCCTGACTGTAATACATATAGTAGTCTGGCCATGTTGGGTAGATCTTAGGGGCGGATCGAGTCTCTGCATGAGATAATATACCGCTATGACCAGAGCCATAGAAAGCACTCTTTATGGATCTGGTTACAACCAATCAGAGCAATCGGGCCCGTTTCAAAGTACTTAGGGGGCCCCAAGCAAACAGGACGTGGGGGCCCTTCACTCCCCGTAAATACTTACATGAACCAAATTGTTATAATTTTCAAACACCATCAATATAATTATTTGTTTGTACAGTTGTCTAACTTCAGTTTAAAGTCATTTTTTGTTCAAAAACACCACCAAGTTAAATACTAAAATGATTAAACAGTCAATCTTGGAGGCCCCTTTCAGTCTGGGGCCCCAGGCAATTGCCTGGTTTGCCTGCCTTGTTGCGACGGCCCTGAGAGCAATGAACAAGCCAATCTAAACAACGCTAAACCAGCCCAACAACTCCCTGCCCACATAGAGCATTGTGATTGGCTAAACACCACCGTTGGTTGAATTCAGCGGTTCCCTATTGATGATGGCTAACCGTACTTGCTGAGCAAATCATTTTGCTACCGCTAGGGTACGTCCAGAGTCCTAGGGATAAAGCGGAGCTGTGTGCTAATGTAGGCTAGCTTTTGTTTGTTTGTTTGACTTCTTCTATCCTCTCTCTCTCTCTCTCTGAAAATGCAATTTCACTACATGTTCTACGAAAGTATTTCTGTGTATGTGTCAAATAAACTCTTGAATCTTGAATCCTAATCCAGTTGTGGAGATTCGTCAGCCTTGGGCCATCAGCATGGGAGACTGATTGACGATGAGCTGACCGTCATGGCTGCTCACCTCACGTCCTGACCAGCACGTCTGATGAGGCAGCACACAGACCCAGACTCTCTGACCTCCGCTAGCGAATGTCTCTGAGTCTCTCATCTCAGACCGTCGGCAGTCATTAGCACTGGAGGAGGAGGAGGAAAAGCTGTCTGTGGCTTTGGGGAACTGAAATGTTGTCCAGCATGTTGAACAATGTTGGTAAAAAATGTATAACCTTTCTCGATATAGTCCAGACAGCAAAGTTATCATGTAAAGGTCTTTAGTCTGGCAACTCTCAGTTGAGATTTTGATATATATTTTTTTTATTTCCCACAGGGAATATCAGCAATCTCTGGAGAGTATTTGAGGTACAGTAGGTGTGTGTGTGTGGGGTGGATGATCCCTGCAGTTGAAAACCAATTACAGGCAAGCTCTCTGTGGAGGCTGATACCACCACCACCAGCATCAGCAGCTCAGCCTCTGGATCCATTTTATTGGCTGCTCCTGGATAGACTTGTTGAAGCCTTGAGCATGAGGCTGTGTTGAATGTTCCTCCCCAGGGAAATGAAGTGCACTCTCTCTGGAGGTGGATTCTGTCAGAGTGATTCACCAGGAAGCTCTGCTCTGCTATGCTCTGCCCAGCTCTGCTTGACTCACTCGGGTGCAACCAGACCCCAGGCTCACGAGCTTAGACCAGATTTCCTCAATAAACTGAACTAGAGACACTCCAAGTGCAAGTTTTGACCAACAAACACAGATGCTCTTAACATCAACAACCCCCAATAGAAAACAGCAATAAAACATGACACAAAGCTTTCAAACACTAAAAGAGCTAAATTGTTTGGTTGTTGTTGTTGTTGTTGTTGTTTTAATGAGACTATTCAACAACTGAAAAGGCGTTGACTCATGATGGGATTTTTCTGTGATGTATGAATATTGCATGACCAAAGCAGTTATTCTGAGGTGTATTCAAACACTGGTAAAAATTCATTCATTTGAAATTTGGTTTTATGTTGGCTAATTTCAGTTGTAACTTTTTAACCACCACTCTGGAATGCCCAGTGAGAATTATCTCCTCAAACTGTTTGCAAGTGTTTGTAAAATTTTATGTTTGTGAACATTTGCACACGCTTGCAAACTGCAACATACTGTACCATGGGATAACACATAAAACAGCATTATTCCTGTTTTGAAACATTTGGAAAAATACTCACATACTTGCCATGAAACTACAGTATATCAAATATCCCTGAGAAAACTTTGGTCACTATTCTATTTTTTACAAACACCATCATAACCCTCTCACTGCGCCATGCCTCAAATTCAGTTTTGTTCTTCCGCCACTCCCCAGGGAGAAGAACTGAAATGGCCGTGCCGGCAGCCTCACTGCCATGCCCCCAGAGTTGCAGGGCCTTTTTAAGAAGTGACTCAGTGTTAGATGGATTAGAGTCATAAGAGATCTCAACAGCCTGGAGAAAACTCAATTCTACACTCCTGGAGGCGCGACACTGCTGCTGCTGCCATCGCATCGCATCTCGGCGGGCGGGCGGTCCCACTGCTTTAGGTGTGCTCTCCATCTTCTGACCTTGAGAGAGGCTGCTGAGAGGTGTTCCAGAACATTCTGCCTTATCTCTCGCAGATCATGTGACAAGTAGGGAGTCCATCTTCCACACTTCCTCCAGCGACTCCCACTCTTATCTTATTGCCCAAGAAATCTGTCAAGGGAGCCTAATAGAAATATAAATCAATAAAATGCCATGGTCCGGTATGATGTGAATGATTAGTCTACATAAAATTTAAGCATTTGCTATTTTTGGCTATGGAACTTACATGAAAAAAATGTACAAAACATTTCACGTAATAATTCACACCATACATACAGTATTATTTCCATAATAATTCCATAATTGCCATATATATTTATATTTATGTGTAGACAGAGAGAGAGATGGTTTGTCCAAATCTACGGACATTATTATCAAGAGAAAACTGATTCATGTACATGCTGCAATATCATAACTTTAATAGGCACTGTTTCAGTGCAATTCTTTTCTTCTGGCAAAGCATTTTTATTGTTTCTTTCTTTCCCCACTGCCTTTTCGTCTGTCTGTCTGTCTGACTTTTGAGTGATTGTTGCTTTGAGCGTGGGGCTGCAGTGGCGTTGCCTTAGCACTCAGACGGTGTCTTCAGCTGCCAGTCTGCTCAATTCAAGGCTCTATTTTTGTCCGGGGGAAGGGAAGGCATGGCTTGACGAGGTGTTGAGATGATTGGCTCGGGGTGGGGGGTGAGCAGAGAGGGTTTGGCTGGTGCAGGCCCCCAACCCCTGCCGTGTGTGTGCACCCACCCCCCATCACCCCCTCCCCGAGCTGGAGAACTAAAGGCTATGTGGACGAGGTTAGCTCAGATTTGCATAGCTCCTCCGTTTGTTTGTTGGCCAGGCAGCTCTGTTAATATTTGGCATGTAATTTGCATTAGTACGGAAGGAGACCAAAATAAAACTGTGTTTGGGAAGCCATGCTGGGAGGAAGTAGCTACAGACACACAGCCCAAACTTGCCTGGCATTTTTACCATAGCAGGTGCGAGGCTCTCTGGTAATTAAAATTAGGCCTACACTAATGAAACTATCAATTGTTTCAAATACCTTTGAGGACCATAATAATAACAATATGGACACTCTCACAGAGAGACCCACAAAGGAAGGGGGAGCAGAGAAGTAGTGGTGGCCAAATTGCAAGTAAACACAATTTAGCAAAATTTTGCCATTTTAATTTTAGAAATAGAGTTTGTCTTATAGAATGCACCTTTCACATCCTACTGCATTATCCTAATCAGGACAAACTATGCCATTGCCTAGGGCACCAAATATCAGGAGGACATCACAATACATTTATTACTTTTTTCTTCAGTTTTTCACTATTTCTAGAAAAGAGGAGGCAAAACTCAAATCTGGCCTAGGGCAGCAAAAAGGCTAGAACCAGCCCTGATCTTAATTTAAAATGTAATACCACAGCAGTAATCTTCCATCATCAAACATGTTCCACTAGTCGTTTTAAACATCTGATTCTACAGTACATATTGTGGCCCACTTTTGCAGTGATCAATTCGTAGTTTACTTGTCTTTTATTTTAACACTACAACAACACTGAGGGTGAGGGAGCAGAGAGAGGGATCAGAGGGAGGATGGAGAAAAAGAAAAAGAAAGGAATCTAGAGAGGGAGAGAAATATCACAACCTGACTCTATCTAGGACTGCCGGGGACGGACAGATGTGGCAGGCGAGACTGATTATCAGTTAGGTTTGGATTCTCCTTGTGTCCATGTGCCCTCCAGGTAGCCTAGCCCATCAAGGCGTTTGTTTTCCATTATTGGCTTGAGGAGGGCGAGGGAGAAAGAGAGCGAAGGAAACAGACAGTGGTTCAGTGGGCATCAACACCCCCCCCCCCCACACACACACCAGTCTTATCTGCCCAAAGGCAGCCTGCTTCTGCAAATCTGCTCTGGCACACACAAAAAACAACGGATTTCTACTCATCAAAGCAGCACGCTTCCCACCTGCATGGTCTAATCATCGCCGCTAATCCGCACCTGGGAAAAAAAAGAGGTCCTTTTCTCACTTGAAAGGGCAACTGCCAAAGAGGAGCACCATCAAGCACCAGAACATGGGACATGAGAGGGACTGAATCGGGCGAACATCACACACAGGCTGCAGGAAGAAGACCATTAGACAAATTTTGTGTTTTATGTAGACATCAAATGCGACGCGCTGCCCGTCTTCGCCATCATGATCATCATCATCAATGTTAAGATTTATCAGAGGAGCCGCAGAGCTCTTTATTTCTTTAAAACAGGCAGAACATCACAGCCTATTCAGTGGCATGTTCAATTTGGGAATTCCAAACAGAAAATGGAGCGACACATACAGTATTTTGGACAGAGTCCCCCAGTGTGTCTGTCAGAGTGCTCTGTAATGGCACAAACACAAACAAACACACACACACACACACACACACAAAGCCCAACTGCTCACAGAACCAGAGCCATATCCAGTCAGTTTCAGCCAGATAATAATGACTGAGGAGTTCCCCGCCTGCCTGCTGCACATATAGAGTATAGCTAGCCTCTCTCTCTCTCGCTCTCTCAGCACACGCTGTGATTTATCTTGTTTTCCGGGTGGAAATTGGGTTCCAGATTAAGTAGAGGATACACTTTTGCTCTTGCCTTGAGGCTGGGAGATATAGCGCACCTTGGGCTGTCAGCTGAATGGATTGATTTGTTGGCCAGAGTTGATCTGTGCCATGTGTCATGTGTCTCAAAGCACAAAGCCAGCTCAGTGGGCTTAGCTTTCCTCTCTTGCTATCATGGTAGGCAATAGTCCATGCCTTTTGTTTCAAAAAGGAAATGACTTCACATCAAAGCAGAAATAAATGTTTTATAAATTTCATGAATCAATTTGGTAAAGCCCTAGATACTGTATGGGCGTGCCAGGGGTGGGTGGGAGGAGGGGGAGCATAAACTTGCTTTGTTTACTAACAAAAGAACAGGCTATTATTTTATATTCACTGGCCGACATCTCAACCTACAAAAAGCAATTTCAGGTATCCCAACTGATCAAGATGCCATTTCCGTTATTCTCTCCCATCACATATGTCTCTTCTGTCTAGGCTATTAGTGCTCCCATTCTGTAGACCTTCAAGTTTGCATGTTAAACATAATAGGCAGTGTATTCCATGTTCATTTCTTATTATTTCTAATGTTAATAATAATGTTGGAATGTTGGAAATAGTAAAGTAGCTTTTCAAATTTACAAATGTGGCAATAATTTATTGTTTCGCCTAAAATACTTCACTGTGCGTCCTTCCCCTTCTTCACTCATGATTGTGGTAAAATATGCCCTGTATAACAATATTTATCATAATAAACAATACGATGATTCTTTACACGATGGCACAATGTTCTCCAAAGGAGTAGTTCAAATTCCAATGGCTTTGAATATTTTACTTCACAAAAGAAACCTGAGCAATTTCTTTAAGTTCACCAGACCAGAGAGGCAAAATCGCAATGTGTATCAGGTAAAATTCCCAGTGGAAACGCACAAATGAAAATAGTTGAGTAAAGTGCAAATGGGCTGAATGGGTAGACTGACTGTGGTAAAGATGGTCTTAAAGTGCAGCTCCAGATTAATTTTAAGCATAGCCCTGTTGCACAAGCCTTCTCACAGCACCAGATAGCGCATGGAATGAAAGAATTTAGAACAGCATAGACCGAAGTACTTTACATTGAGTCACCGGAACCTCAAATCTTACTTTCGGTTTTGAATAATCGAGTTTCCATTGACTCCATGTAAATTGCTTGTTCGCTTCTGCGTTTATGCTGTTCCAAATTCTTATGGTCCACTCGCTAACTAGTGCATTCAGCAGGCTCGTTCAATAGGGCTAAGCTTGAAATCACTCCGGAGAAACACTTTAAGGTAACAGCATCGGGAACAAATTCGAGCTGCTTAATGCACTGAATGGAAAACTAAGAGCTCCCAGAGAGAGAGAGAGAGAGAGAGAGAGAGTGCTTAAAAGCAGCACTGCTGGGCTATCCCTAGGGAAGGATTGGGTGCACTGCATAAATACCAGTATGTGTGTGTGTGTGTGTGTGTGTGTGTGTGTGTGTGTGTGTGTGTGTGTGTGCGTGTGATGCTATTGCAACCTGCTTGCATCTCCCCCACTGACATCTTTAATTACAAACCTGCAGGTTGTTGTCTCTGTCACTGGGTCTCCTAAGCAGGCCCACTGGAGTGGCCGAGGGGAAGATGTCTGAGGGAAACACGCAGAGACACACAAAGAGGAGAGAAAGGCTGAAAAATAAATTGGGAGGGCAACAGATTAAGATTCCATTCACAGTGTGACCGGGCGCTGTCTCCTGCCCCTGATTGAAAGTGTTGGCTAAATGTCAAGCTATTGAGATGAGACAGAGAAGAGAGCCCCCCCTCACCACCCCCCCACCCACCCTTTATTCCCAGCTGCGGTTGCCTCGGCATTGACGTGGCTGCCATACCAAATGTCAGCAGGCTTCTGCAGATAAACTAAGTGTGTGTGTGTGTGTGTGTGTGTGTGTGTGTGTGTGTGTGTGTGTAGACCGAGACAGAGTGTGGAGAGACATAGAGAGAGAGAGAGAGAGAGAGAGAGAAAGAAAGAGGGGCTACAAGTGAACATGCCAGAGAGAGAGAGAGAGAGAGAGAGAGAGAGAGGTTAGAAGTGAACATGACAAAAGCTATGGCAGAAAGCAGAGAGTGAGAGAGAGTGATTTAGCATGAGTCATGGACACTGATCTATGACAATATGAGAATACTTCTTTACAAACGGCAGCAATTTGTCCTCATTCGCTGTAATCAATAATATTGGAGGAAGATGGGGCAGACTACTCCAACCAAATGCTGTTTTCACCATAGAATTGTAAAAGCCAGTAAGACTGCCTCAATCCATTCCATGCTTTCAATTCATAGTAACAACTAGCAATCTTCTTTTAGGATTTTTTGAAAGGAGAAAATATCAAAGCCTATAACAAAGCCAACAAGGAATGTGAAAATATTAATGCCAACATGTTCTCTTAAGAAATGTCTTCAATAATTTCAGTTTTATCATTTCACTACATTTATTCATTTTTAATTACGCCTGTGTGTCTGTACAAAAGAGGAATGAGGACGTCATGCTGTGAAGGATAATGATAATAGTAATTTCCTTTTGAAGGCATTTACAAATGACACTCTGTGATTGTATTAGTATTACTCCATGGTGGTGCAAATGGCTGTGGTGGAAACCAACCCAGCTCTGACATCTAGTGTTGACCACTAGAAACATCTTAATGGTTTGTCTCTGAGTTTCCCAGTGTCGGATTTCTGTTTCATTTAGGCTACTTACTGTCTGCCGCCTTCTGAACCTGCTCCACAAAAATACACTATGGTTATGTGGATGGACGCCATTTTTACCTCCGCCAAAGAGGTTACAATATGTTTTCTTTAGCATCGGTGTGTCTGTGTATCTGTTTGTGTACAACATAACTCGAAAAGTACTGCATGGATTTGGATGAAATTTGGTGGCGATCGGTGATCCAGAACACCATCTATGACCACATTGTCTTGGCGGAGGTCTGCGCTCTCTGAGCGTTTTTCTAGTTATGTTATGATTTCAGCTTATTCCTTGTTTTAAAGGCAGGCTACCCTTTCCCCTTACCATTAATAAGTCACAGACATGGGTTAAGTATTTAGGTGTCTGGCTGCCATGCAAATACCCAAAGGGAAAGAGCCTTAACATGGATATGGATAGGATGTGCCTTCATCAACTATTGACTGCAGCAATGCCCTGCGAACACTTGAAACATAATTAAAGCAATGCAAGATAGATCATCCATAAAATGTTTGTGGAAGCAATTATGATTCTCTTGATCTTATTTCTTCTCCACACAGGGTCATGATAGTGGCAGTAATAGGAATTACATAACCCCTTTCAGAGCAAACGGTCACAATTATGATTCACCTGTTCTTATTTCTTCTCAATAGAACAAGGGTCATCATGACTGTGGCCGTAGTAGTAATCACATCACATTTTCAGAGCCACTGGACACGGATGGACCATATATGGAGGGGACTTCCACTGCTGGATAACCTTTAACTCCAGGTCTAAGATTCTCAGTGTGAACAGAAGAAGAAGAGCTGTCTGCATGCATGACATTATATCTGTGGTTAGGCATTAGTGGGGAGCTTTGACCTTCAGACTGGCCATAGCCTAGGCCTACCTCTCATACTCTCAGCCGCCAGCTGCCGATGCTCTTTCTCATCCTCTGGAGAGTTAATGAAGCGGTTAAGTAGCAGGACATTGCCTAGATGCTATAAAACAGCAGATAACGGACATTAACAGTTTGACACTATAAACTCTACACTACAGGCTTATTGGGTTTGAGAGCATATATATATATATATATATGAATTATAGTAAATATATGTAATAAATTATAAACTAGAAAAGCGCTCAGAGAGCGCAGACCTCTGCCAAGGCAATGTGGTCACAGACACAATATAAATTCCAGATCATGTTCTGGATCACCGATTGGCACCAAAATTGAATCAGTTCTTGTTTGTCCCAATACAACAGTACACATTGTCCGAAAATTTCATCCAAATCCGTGCAGCATTTTTCGAGTTATCCTGCTGACAGACAAAAAACAAACAGACAGACAAACCAACGCGACTGAAAACATGACCTCCTTGGCGGAGGTAATAATAACTATAATATCTATGGGTTTGAGAGCCTCACTGGAGAGAATGGAGAGGCCTTGTGATTAAAAAACATATTTGGGGCAGACATGGCCTGCTTAGGGCTTCGAACTTGGAACCGAAGGGTTGCAGGTTCAATTCCCGGCCAGTGGACCAAAGCACCTCACCCCTCACTGCTCCCCTGGCATGCAGCCAACTGCAATGTGTTAGTGTACAGTATGTCTCACCTCACTGTGTGCTTTGTGTATGTCATTAATTCACGACTGGGGATTAAAGGCAGACCTAATTTTCCCTACAGGATCAAAAGAGGATAGTTCAATTTTTTTTTATTTTTTTTTTCCATTTATAGGCTATTTGCATTAAAATCAAGTAAAGTCTGTTTAATTTTTTTTTATAGATTGATTATTTGGGAGTCTGAATGTGGAAAATATAGTTATGTGAACAACTAGTGTAAAATACTGTGAACTTGAATTAAACTAGATAAACAGGGTGTATTTATGGAAATTGTGACACAGTTATACTGATCAAATTAATTTGCAAATTAACATTTACAAAACTGTTAATGACATTGCAAAGTCACAATGCCTTATTGCAAAAATGCATTGCTGTGAAAATCAATATGCTACAATGTATTTCGCTCACAAAGGATGGGCTACATTTAAGTTAACAATTGGTATCCACACATGTTAAGCTATAATGGAAAAGTACCTCCAGAGATGAACAAAAATCTACTGTTGAAAGTTAACCCTCGGTATAGAATGAATCAGTCTGGACCATCCCTGTCTTTGGTGGACAAAAACCAGCAATAAGTCAACTCTGTGTGAGTATAACTCTACCCCAGGAAGTGCTAAAGAGGATAAGGGTGTTAATTAATGTCCTTTATAAAAACAGACAAAACTTTGTATTCTTTTCTTGCCAAAGACATTCCCATGAAGCCAGAAAAAATCCCTTCAAAAGTGTGTCAATGATAAATTTGCCTACAGTTTAAAGGGACACTGCATTTTCTTTTCTTTTTTTGCTTTAAAACTATTGAACTACAAAAAGGCATACTGTCTTTCTGGCACTAGCCTACTACTGTAAAACATGCTAATTATGTCTAATAGCAAATTTATCTAAAAGATAGCCTATGTGATGGTGATTAATTACACCCATGATGAAAACATCAACTAGCCTACTGAATTATCAGACTCTTATCAATAAGAAGTGGCCCCCTGGCAGTCGTTTGCGAGGGGACAACCCTTTATTCCACAAGGGCTAAATTACTGACTGCATCTTTAAACAACAAAAATCCTAGTTCACATGCAAATAGATGTGCATAGCAGTCGGGCCAATTTTGAAATAAAATGCAACAGTCGATATCTACCTGAGGCTGACAACTTTAAAGGCTAATGCATCTCCAACTTTGCTACTGCGACCAGACCAGTGTTTCTTTCACAATACGTAGATTAGAGCCATTGCGTCATAAAACAATCCCTTGACATAAATGATAATTTCGACAAAGGTAGTGCTTCGGGGCCATGAATCATTGACACATCTTGAGAGGACTCCCAAGTGATGGGCACAATACCATTTTACGCATTAACTCGAGGAAATGAAATATTTCCAGAGGCGAAATTCAAAGGGAGGAGAAGAGACAGCCTCACCTATAAAACACTGGAATATGGCCTACATAGGTATTTGTGGGTGACACAAATCCAGTCAACATACCTGGACGCGTCGAGGATCTGAGTCAGCTGAGTTCTTCCTGCCGTTTTTTCCACTGACTTGAGGAATTGCTCACTTTCATAAGTTCCCTTAAGACGGATACACCTGTCACGATATGTTTATAGAGGAACGTATTTTAACGCTTTTCAAAAGGAACTGGCAACACACGTTGACCTACTGGAGTGTGTTTTTTAGCTTTGGACTGTGCATTGCCTTTTTGGGCCCCACTATTCTAGATTTACAATGCCAGACGCAATCAACACTCCAGCAAATTACCTGGGTGTTTTTCTCCCAGCAATTTTGCCTTCTTATCGGAAGCTCAATTGGGGGTGTTTTCAAGAAAACGTGAGTAACAAATTAATTTTGATAGGCAGTAGCTTATAATTGAATGCTACAATTTTTCTTCTCTGTGTTACGATAAGTGTCTCTGAATGCATATATAAATTTATTTTGAAAAATAATCCTGATTCTACCTACATTTTCCACACTAATTATTTCAATCATTCATTGCAGTATGAGGCAGTCAACTCATACATCTTATGAAAGTGACTGTCTATTTGGAGCAGTAGCCTATGGCTAAAATTTGGAGGCAACTATATTGTGTGATGTGTGATGTCTTTCTTGTCCATAGGCTTTTCAGTGCCCTGTCTGCGCTATTCGTATCTTCTCTGATGATTTCAGTTATTTTTGCCATAATCCCTCTCTGCTCCTCTGTGCTGATCCTTGCCATAGCCATGGCGGTCACTGGCTTGGCTATGGGGGTGATTGATACCATTGCAAATATCCAGCTTGTGTCCATTTACCAGAAAGATTCTGCAGTCTTCCTTCAGGTAGGTGTGATAAATGGTATCAGTTTGATGGTCAATATTTGGATCCATTTTTATAGTCTATTTCAAGAGCTATTTATTGTTACAAGGGCAATTTCAAACCATAAAACCATGTGACCATTATTGTTTGCATTGGTATAGGCCTATTTTATAAAACTGCTGTGTTACCAAAAGTGGAATGTTTTATTCCACTACATGTGTGCTCTGGCATGGACTGGGCCTGGTGGGCCGATGCCTAGTTTTGGGTTGGTGCTGTCATAATTTACTCTTAATTATCTTGAAGGATGTTGGGCTAGTCGAATTAAATCTCTAATGTTCATACAATGTGTCCAATTTACAGTGTTATTTTAGCTTGCCTTGCCATCAAGTTCTTAGTTGTGGGCTGCCATGGACGAAAATGCCCAGGCCATTTTTTGGTTGTAGTCCGGCCCTGTGTGCACTGTTACTGTAAGTGACATGCCAATGCTCTCAGTTCTGTTCAAACTTTTCCTCTGGATCTCTGCAGGCCTTGCATTTCTTCATCGGCTTTGGAGCCCTAGTGAGCCCTCTGATTGCAGACCCCTTTCTATCAGAGCGCTGTGGAAACAGCACAGAGATGGGGGAGCCAATCCCCTTCCGCCGAAGTTCGGTCTACAACATACGGCTCTCCAACAGCTCAACACTCACGCCCCACCACCCGGAGGAGCCGGAGGAATCCATAGTCTCCTATGCCTTCTGGATCATGGCTGTCATCAATGTAAGTATGAGAGAGATCAGGTCCCATACATGCTTCTGGAAAGTGCAAGCTATTAAAATAACAAATCATACAATATCCTGCAGCTTTAACATGTACTGTGCAGAAACCAAACCCAGCTGTTCTATGCATGAGCTCTAAATCTAGTTTAATGCCACCGACATGCAGCATTTTATCCATGCTTTTGTTGTAACACAACTTGAATCTCAATTTAAGTCCCAGCAAGCCTTTTCAGAATTGGCAGAAAGCCGCTACTGTTCAGCAAGAGGGCCATAATTGCATTTTGTTGTGTCTTTCTTTACCCCACCACCACCATCCCCACCCCCCATCTTCAGCTGCCAGTGCCAATCGCTGTGGCGGTTCTGATGTACCTGGAGAAGCTGCTCCCCTGCTGTCCTGGCAGCAAAACTCGCCTGCTGGATAAGGATGAGCTCTCCATGGAGACGCAGGGAACAGAAGCAACTCCACCAGCGGCGCCCGAGCTGGAGCCGGCACCTGAGCCAGAACCGCAGCCTCAGCAGGACGGCGAAGCAGGAGGTGCGAGTTAAACTGTTAAAGAGATGAAATTATTGTTCTTTGACAATTCATTACATTGGACTAAGCCATGTAATTTGGATTCGAAGCAGCACACATACACATACCCCTACCATAGAAATGTGCAAATCATTTGTTAGACAAAAGGGCTGACTGACAAACTTAGTCAGAGCTTTTTGTATTTAAGGTTGTAGATGGTTTACATTGAATTCTTTGTCTACTTTTATATACATGCTATTATTATAAGACTACAGATTGATAAATCTGCATCATTAATTTCATATACATTTTACTTTATGGGCTTTCTTAGGTCATGGAGATATCTTTAGTTGTTGCAGAGACGGTAGCCTAAGTGGGCAGCCGCCATCTTTCTTTGGGATCCACATCCTGGGTGGCCTGGTGCTCTTCATGACTGATGGCATTGTGGTGAGTAGATTCATGGGTGGCACTTGAGTGACTAGCGTTCATTTTAACCATGTGGGAATGGCAAAGCAAGGGAAAAGCCACCAACCCTTTTACAATTGATCATTGCTATAGTTAATATATACAGTATTGTGAAACACTGTCATTTTTCCACGTTTATGTTAAACCGGTTTTCAACAGGTGGTCTGTGGCCCACTGGTGGTCCGTGACGACATTGCAGGTGTCACTGGCTAAAATGTCTTGAAATTTGTTGCAATCTCTTTGTTTATAACAACCCCACGCCTTATTAAGTTAAAATTACGTGATCATTAAATGCGATCAATTGTGAAATTTTTTCAGTCCAGAATATTTTAAAGCTAAATGATCTAGGCACTAAATTGATTCTTAATGAAGAAAATAGCTGAAACAATGCAGGAAGATATATAGAGAGAGATAGAGAAAGGGAGGGGAAAAATTATTTATGGTTTTAGGCTACATATGTTGGTTTTGTGTACATGTGGAGAAAGAGGAAGGGGAAGACATTATCTGGATATGCTGGTTTTGTGCACATTTACTGTATACAGAGAGAGAAAGAGAGACTCTCATTAACTTTGTAATTGATGTTTCACGGTGCATATGCTGGTCCAATTTACACATGCAGAGAGAGAGAGAGAAAAAAAAAATAAACCTCTTATTTAATTGATGTGTCAGGGTGCATATGCCGGTTTCATGAACATGCACTGCAGAGAGAGAGAGAGAGAGAGAGAGAGAGAGAGAGAGAGAGAGAGAGAGAGAGAGGATGAAAAACCTCTCATTTAATTGATGTCAGGGCATATATGCTGGTTTCATGTACACGTATGGAGAGAGAGATAGAGAGAGAAAGGGATAAAACACTCTCGTTTAATTGATGTTTCAGGGTGCCTTTGCTGGTTTCGTGTACATGCATGAAGAGAGAGAGAGAAACCCTTTCATTTAATTGATGTTTCAGGGTGCATATGCTGGTTCCATGTACATGTATGGTGAGAGAGAGAGAGGAAGAAAGAGAATGAAATAAAAACCTCTCATTTATTTGATTGATGTTTCAGGGTGTGTATGCTGGTTTTGTGTACGTGTATGGAGAGAGATAGAGGAAGAGAGAAAGAGAAAAAGAAATGAAATCCTCTCAGTTATTTAATTTAATTGATGTTTCAAGGTGCATATGCTGGTTTTGTGTACACATATGAAGGGAGAGAGAGAAAAAAAGAGAAGAAGAAATAAAATCATCTCATTTACTTGATGTTTCAGGGTGCGTATGCTGGTTTTGTGTACACGTATGCTGTTGCCCCGCCCATGTCCCTCGCTCCTCATACGGCTGGATACTTGGCCAGTCTCTTCTGGGCGGCCATCACTGCAGGAAGACTGGTGTCCATCCCACTGGCCTACCGCTTCAAGCCTGTCCGACTGCTCATGGTCAACCTGGTAAAGATGCCCTTATGCTTTATTATCCCCTGATGTTTTGGTATTGTCAGTATGGAAAGGCATTAGGAAAAATAGTGTAACTGTAAATTGAAGGGCCTGCACACTAAAAATCCTTTTTTTGTCTTTATTTTCCCATGGCAAGATTACGTTTCGACAGTCATTGTCTTCATCAGATTCTCCTTAGGAAAAATAGGCATTTAATAGGAAAACAAGTTTGTTGCACCCCATCTATTATGTCTCTACTCCTCACTAGTTTAACCCCCATACTCTGAGAATCAAGGGTGTCATAAAAGATCCCACCGCAGTTGTCGCACAGAGACATCCCCCACTGTAATTGCCTCATTCAATAATTCCCTCACTCTCCATCTCAAGCTAATGTGTGAGTGTTCTGGCGTATAATGGCTGCCTTGCATCACCCAGGTAAGTGCTACACATTGGTGGTGGTTATTGAGGTCCCCCTTCCACTGGAAAACACTTTGGGTGTCTTGAAAAGCGCTATAGAAAGTAGTAGTAGTAGTAGTAGTAGTAGTAGTAGTACCTGTAGTAGGCTAGTAGTAGAGAGGGTAAAGTAAAGAAAGAATGAAGGAAATGTGATGTCATGTGATATGACTCACCTGATGAAAGTGTGTGTGTGTGTGTGTGTGATGTGCGTCCTATCCACAGGCAGGTGTGATCGTCACAGTGCTTCTGCTGCTCCTGCTCTACACCAGCAGTGTGTTCCTGTTCGTGGGTACCTGCCTACTGGGCCTCTTCCTCAGTAGCATCTTCCCCTGCATGCTGGCCTACACCGAGGACGTCCTGGAGTACCAAGGTTCACTTTGCACTGCTTGCATGACAATTACTCAATCAGAATTTTTGGCCAAGGAAACATATATAATACACAAGGAATTTGAATTCAGTAGGAGTTCACAATAACACAAATAGACATAGTAATATACATTTAGTAGACAAGTAATAATGTGGACATACAGGTATGCTGTAGAATAGAGTCAGGAATGTAGACATAGGCACTATCAACACAATGTACAATATACTAGACAAATAAATACTAAGACATACTGTAAAGGCCAGAGAGGTGGTTGTGGAATGTAGGAAAGAAAGATGAGAGCAAACACTGTTGCCAAGGTACATCAGAATCTTGCCAAGGTTACCGTTGCCGTGGACACCTCAACAGACACAGGCAAGATACAAGAGTTATCAGGGTACAGAGTTGTCAAGTGTGAAAGTGGTGTTACAGAGATGCACAGAGGGATCCTATGGTGATCATGAAGCAGTATTTTCCAGTGCCAGTATTACTTAGGACATTGGTTCTCAAACTGGGGTCCGTTGGACATTGTCAGGGGGTCTTTGAAAAAGTTTGCGACAAAAAAAATAAACTGGTCTTATAGGGATAGAAATAGGCTAGGCTACTATCAAAACATTTTGTGGGCATTTGGCCTACAGAAAACCCACTTCTGCACAGTCAGGTTTTTCCACATGTAATAACATGCCTATTTAAAATTGTTGCATCTGAAAGAACAAATAGCTATACATTTTTTTTGCGATCAAGAGGGGTCCTTGAAAAACATTCGGCTCCAGAAGGGGCCCGGCCCAATAAAGTTTGAGAACCTTTGACTTAGGAGTCTCAGCATCTTCCACATAAGAGATGTATGTGTATTATTTGACCCTAAAAGAAACATCACATCATCAGGTTAGGTGAGCTTACTGTAGCAAACTAGTTTACCAACTACATGCAGCTCATACTTGCATTCTGAGCCCTGTTTTATCAATAACTCCATTTGAAGTCATGCAAGTATTAATAAATATCCCTCTCTCACAGGTTGTGCAACCTCAGTTCTGGTAACAAGTGCTGGACTAGGAGAGATGGTTCTTCAGGTTCTGGTTGGATCGGTAAGAGAACATTTAGGAAAACTTGTATTCAGGGGTTAAAGTGGGGGGGAACTCAGGGGAACACAGTTCCTGCACCTCAGATAAATGAAGAATATCACCCCATTCTTCTTCTATATATTTTTCTTTGTTTGTGCAGACACAAAATTTGAGTGTTCCCCCTCCTACCAAATCCCACTTTAACCACTGCTTGTGTTCAGACACATGTATTTATTTATTTGTAGGCCTAGTTGTTGTGACATTTACCTGTTAATTTGTTGCTCTTACCATATATGACCGTATATATATGACCATATACACTGTATACCGTTATGAATTCCTCCCTTCTGCTGTTGCCTTTATGCTATTAGATAATCCACACTGCGGGAAGCTACAGTTTCTTACTGTGCGGGATGATCATTGGCTGCATTGGATTCATTGTCTTCTTCGCCCTTCTCCTTTGCCATCGCATGCACAGCAATTACCTCACAGGTACTGTATCCTCCTTCTCTTCCTCCTGCCCTCATCTCACACACTCCACAAATGAATTATTAGTAAGCAAAGGGAGTTTTTCCTTGCCCCTGTTACTCATCGGTGCTCACCGTATTGTCTGTATAGCGCCTTGAGACAATGTATTGTATTTGAGCACTCTACAAATAAAATTGAATTGAATTGAAATTAAATGAATGTTCACTTAGGGCGGTATTCTCCTGTCTGCTTAGTGCGGGCTGAAATTAATGGAGATAAGCGTTTTTGTTTTTTTTTTTAATTCATTTTTTGGTGGTTTTTTTCCCCCAAAACTGTACCTTCCAGGCAGCACAGCCTAAACCTACCCCCCTCAACCCTCATCCTAACCCTATATTGGGGGGAGTAGTGCCTTGAGGTCAGCGCTGACTGGAAGGTGCTGTTGAGGGCAAAAAATACCAAAGACCATTTAGGCACCTGGGAGAATAAAGGCCTTAGATTTCACGCACTGATGTTACAACTATACTGCTGTGTGTTTATTATCACAGGGACGTCCAAAAAGACGGCCATGGTAGAGGAGCCTTCAGCAGCCAAGCAGTGAAGAGCATGATTGCAAATGACTACTGCTAACCCATGCCAACGGATCAACATACTATTCAACTGTAAAACATTCCTTAATGCTACTACTACATATATTTTTCTTAACAGATTTTTGTTTTTAAAAGATTTTTACATCCACAAATTATAAGCATTAATAATTTAAGTTATATACTGTCTATGTACTATTGTTTTTGTGTGTATGTGTGTTAAGTTTCTCTTGTATAATTTTCAACTGAATGTTGATTAAAACATCCAATAACAATGTGGCAAATATCTATTGTAAATTATAATAAAAAAAAAATCACAGTGCACCAATTTCACACACACACACACACACACACACACAATCAGCCTATGCAGTTGAATCAGCCCATAACACTGAGGTGAGACATCAATGAGCGCCTGCGATAGACTCCAAAGATTCTGGGGGAAAACGACAGTCAAATCCACTCACTCAAATAGACACAAAGGACTCCACATGTCTTTAAAACCTGGGTACATTTTATTTATTTTCTTTGTAAAACAAATATTACAAAATCGGACCAGAGTAATTAAACAAACAAAACCAACCAAAAAATAAAAAGGAAGGAAAAAAAAAAACAAACTCGTCTTTTTGGATAAATTATGATAAAGAATGTTTCATTGGGGAAATCAGATGGGGAGATCAAAAGCGATTAAAATAGTTTTAAGATTAAAACCATAAAAACTAGGCAAAAGAAAGCCTGGTAAAGGTGCTCTCTCTGGCAGACATGACACCTGTCTGACTCACTCAGGTCAGGGGTTGAATCCTGGGGCTGAGACAGACAGACTCCGCAAACAGACCAATTTCTTCATGAAGGCACCCAGAAGCATCATGGAAACTTTCCAGAGACACATACGAAAGGTCACAGAAGTCATACAATGCTCAAAAAACTAGCTTGAAGAAAATCACAAAAATAGAGAACAAATAAAAGTAATGTGCTGTCATGTAGCTCAATATGTGCACCAATCTTGACTTCTTCGATAGACATTCCCCCAAACGCCTTAACAACTCCTTGCGTTTAGAGTTAAGATGCACATAGTACACATAGTACAAAAAAAGCAGACCGCCCAAAACGAGAGAAAGGCGGAACAAAAGCTCATCAAACTGCAGCTTTACTATCATTTACACGGGTGAACGGAAAGATACAGATTCATTAAACAATGGATGTAATGGTTGCAGACCAATATTATGACGATGCCAGACAATTTAGTCTCCAAAAGGTACATCCATATCATTCATACGAAGGGGGACTGGATCAGAAGAGAAAAGCCATAGACTCGACCTACAGGAGCAATCTCTCTCCGTTCCCTTAAATCAGCTCACACACATTCTACCTCCCATACAAAAAGTTTGTTGCTTTTTTTTTTTTTTTTCCAAATAAGCATTAACAAAAGCCAAAATAGCTCCTCAGAAACCAAGGCCTGCAATCTCAACCAAGCCACTTCACAGAGAGGTATACTGGAAAATAGCACTACACAAATATTAAGGAAAAACAAACAGAAAAGAAAAACATGATTCTGATTAAACAAACTGCCGTCACAAAATTGTTACACATTTTTTTTTTTTTTGTCAACAGCATAACGGTGATCCACAATGTTCTGTCAGAAACATAGGGTTGTTTTCGTTTTCATATAAAAAATGCAGCCAGCAATAATTAAGTCAAGCTGCATACACATCTTCACAAAGAAGTTAGCGAATTTACACTGCCGCTAATGTAATCCCTGAAAATGTATCCTTATATCTCTACCAAGCAAAGTTAAAGCACAGCAAGTATGCTTCTTGGGTTGTATTATAAACTGCTAAAAATGCTGTCAATTAATTATGTATGGTCATGATGAAGTAACCGATGCAAAATTAGTTTAAAGACATTAGCACGCATAGAGACAGTCCCATTACTTAGCAAAAAGGCAAAGCCTTTTGGGAACTTTCATTAATCTATAAACCTTTGTTCTGCAAGTTTGTGGTGGTGGTGGTGTTCTTTTTTTGTTGTTTTTCTCAAAACCTTAGCTTCGGTTGTTTTGATCAAAGGGATGGGGATTACCGGCAAGTTCATAAAGATTTGATATGGTATTTACAAGCAAGAAGAAATGAACAAACACGGCGAACACATCAAGCCAGGCAGACATGGAGCAGAGGCTCCATTGAGGCCTACATGAAGAGTAACTTTTTTCTTTTTTCTTTTTTTCAAAAATAAAGATAAAACCTTTTTCAGAATCTGCTTGAGGGAGACAAACTAGTCTTCACCTGACGGAGGCTCGTCCTCTGAAACATCGTCCTTCTCAGCTTTCTCTTTGACTTTCTCCTTCTCTTTCTCTCCGTCTTCTTCCTCCTCTTCGTCTTCCTCCTCCTCCTCCTCCTCCTCCTCCTTCTTCTTCTTCTTCTTCGTTTCCTCCGCCTCATCATCAGATTTCTTGGCGTCTAAACGCGCCTTCTTCTCCGGCTTCCTCTCCTTCTTCTCCTCTTCCTCCTCCTCTTTGGGGCTGTCCACATCCTCCTCCTCTTCTTCTTTGGGTACCACCTTCTTCACTGGTCTCCTCCCCCTCGTCGGCTTTCTGCCCCTCTTTTTCTTAGGGCCACGGGTGGCTGGAAAAGATGAGAAGAACCAACGTTTACCAAATTGTCTAATCACAGGCCTGATAGTGTATTAAGACACATGCCAGCATGGCTGGAAAATAAAAAAGTTTGCCTAGAGATATAAAGAGGTGGGATTAAAGTTGGCTTAAGCTAAAATTTCAATGTTTCCTTCTCGTTGTACCCGTATAGAAATTGCCTGGAACTCAGGGTAAATAAATGACATGTTCTCTGAGTTTAATGTATATCCTTGCACTGCCAACACTGCCTCCTAGCTGAAGATATGGAATTTGCCCATTACTAACTGTGCGTTCAGACCGAGAGCGATTCAGGCGACGGAAGTAATTGACTTTGTATGGAGACGGCGATTTCAGTGACAAAAGCAGCAGGTGTGGTGGGCGACGAAACTTAGGGCGATTTGGGCGACAAATTTAAGTTAAACTTCGGTTAACTTTATGTATTGAGCTATGATACGGTTCGGCGACTACCAATGTTGATTTACCGGTGTGACTGTAGAGAAGCAGGAACAAAGGTTAGAATACTAACGTCATGGGCAACTTTGCCGTTTTTGTTGCTGTGCTCAAGCGATTCTTGGGAGTCTTCGGCAACACTTGGCAATTTATCGCTTGCGGTCTGAACGTACAGTAAGTAATGTTGTAAAAGTGTGTCGCGTCTACAAGTGTCACTATGGCAGTTGAGCTACAGTAAACGAGAAGTTGAGCAGAAACTCTAGATGGCGCTGGTTTTTAGACAGGAAGGTATTATAGTGATTCTCCATCTGTTATCAAATTGGAGGTAATAATGCTAATTGCCCTCTGCTTAGCATGGCCCCTGTCCTGCAAGTCAGGACTGTGCGGTATGGTTCACTTTAGTCAACCATGCATAACTAACAGGTAACCTTGTTCAGAGATGTTGTTCTTACCTGAAGCCCTTATCCTTGCTTTGGGGGTCTTTTTCTCCGGCTTTCCTCTCCGCCCGCCCTTGGAACTTCTCCGCTTGGGCTTGCCGTAATCACTGTCATCGTCATCATCGTCCACACAGAAGTCTTCATCGCTTCCAGAGTCCTCTGTCAAGACAGCAGTGCAATCAGCTATCAGCACCACACACTATTAGCAGAGAGGATTCAATGATCTTTGCTATTAGTGTATTAGCGACGGCTTAGCAATTTTCTGAGGATTTCAATTTAATTCACTGTAAAAAGAGGTTAAGCGGAGGTAAGATTGAATTCAATAGGCAAAATTTTACAGTTACTCAAAACCCATTATTAAAAAATATGGATTTAAGTTACTCAAATCAGAACTAATTTAATTTCACTTCTCCCTAATCTGGTGACGTTACATAGAGGCGAGAAGTCAACTCACCGCCTGTGTAGGCATCACTGTCATCCTCCTCGCCCTCTTCCTCCTCCTCCTCACCACTGCCGCCATCGCCCAAGATCATCTCCCTCTGCTTGGACACCGCCTTGGTGGCAGCCTGCCGCACCTGCCGGCCTTTCTTCCTTGGGGCTCGATCGTCATCGCTGTCGTCTGGTGGCAAATACCACAGAATCACTATCAGTTACATTCTTTTCTAACCACAAGAAGGTCCCATTGAGTCCATTGAGAGGCAGCATTACTTCTGCCAGGGAGTCCTGCTACACCCACTAGGTATGAAAGTCTCTAATGACTGGGTAAATTACACTCTGGTTTGGTCTACATTTTCTCAAATAAATAAAATTTGTAAAATCAAAAGTAAATTGAACTGCTTGCTTTCCTCCATGATGACATCCTTAAAGTATAGATTTATGTTAAGTGTATTTTTTAGTGTATTCAAATGATAAGCACTATGTAATAACAATAACAAGCACCTTGTAACAAAAAACAGAATATCAATGGGTTAAAGAGATTTTTACCTGACAAATTGGCCAAACCCGTGCCCTTCAAAATGAAACAATATTTTCATGTTCATATTTTGACAACCTCTTCTGTTTGTGTTAGTGAAATACCTGCCACCCGTTTCCTTTTTCCCGTCAGCTGCTTTCCCTTCTTGGCTTTTTTGGCGTCATAGTCGCTGTCTCCCCCTTCCTCATCGTCCTCTTCTTTGTAGTCATTGTCCTCATCACCATCACCATCAAAGTCGTCTGAGGGGAAGACGCAAAAGAAGGTAAGGGAAGAAACCCAGTCTCCCTACGCCTGTGCTTGCGCACAAAGCACAGATCTTTTGAAAAAAACTGACTGTCACCTTAACACTCAGATCATAGGACAGTAAACATTTCTTATGTACAAGGACAGAAGGATGTTTATTATGGCAGGATATTTTGATTTGAAGTAGTTTGAAAGTATGCATATGCACAATTCAACAGACACAGACATTTAGTGCTTTAAGATTTTAAAGGTAAGCTCTGGAGTGAATTCAAGCACAGCCCTGTTGAACGAGCCTGCTAAATGCACTAGTTAGCGAGAAAAACAAAATAATTTGGAACAGCATAGACCGAACGCGAAAGCAGAAGTGAACAAGCACTGTGGACTGAATCAATGGAAACTAATTATTCGAAAGCGAAAGTAAGATCTGAGGTACCGTTGACTCAATGTAAAGTGCTTCGCGTTCACATTTGGTCTATGCTGTTCCAAATCATTTTGTTCCACTCGCTAACTTGAGCATTTAGCAGGCTGTTCAACAAGGCTATGGTTGAATTCACTCCGGAGCTTTCCTTTAAGACAACTATAAAAAGTACTGCACTTACTTGACAAATTACGGTCCTTAGAGTCATCACTGCATGACAAAACACAAAAAGAGTGTAAGGAAAGTGCAAGACATGAGACCCATCTCTATACCACAGCTAACCTTTGTTTGGGCTGCCACACATCTAAATCTACACACCACAGTATAGCTTTTTTTTGGACATTAACAATAATAAAGTGCTGCGTTCACTGCACCCATGTATTAACCACAGCTTATCAAACATGATGAAAGATCAGGAGACACACTGGTGGTATGATCATTAAGAAGAAAAGAAAGAAAGAAAAGAAATTGAATTTCATACATTATTATTTATTCATATTTACCAGAACATTACTACATTCTATTATTATTATTATCATTATTGCTATTATTACCACAAACATCAATATATATGGAGGTGTGAACAGATGAGCATGCCACAGAACAGTGTTTCTTTTACACAGTAAAAAAAAAATAATAAAGTAAGATGCTCATATCATTACCTGTCTGCGGTAATTCCTGGCTTCCGTTTACGTTTCTCAGCATCTCCTGCATACTCTTCTGAACAAAAGGCAATGTTGTAGTAACTTAAATGTTTACTAATATCAAACTTGAAAAACATAACCTATAAATATAAGGCCTACTCCATACCTGCTTCATCAGAGTCTTGGAACTGTGAGTAGTCAACCACCCTCTTGTTTCTGTGAAAATGAAGGGCAAATAGAGATAACATAGTTCTGCTGTTAACATGTTTGAGCAGCCCATGACTCGATACTTAAGTATAACTATGTATACTATGAGGTGCAATTCACCCACAAAAACCTGTGCCAGGCCCATAAAACAGGAGAGACACTTGTTAGGTCAGCCATGTGACAGGGAGTTTAGGTTTGATTATGAATCAAAGGCATACTACCTGTCCTGCACAATCATAGTCAGTCCTCCAATTGTCCTATGGCCTTGACTTACAACTACTTATATTGGGATAAGTATACAGTAAATGGTATGTTATGTGGCATTTTCAAAATAGTTTAGAGGCTCATTGGTGCCACAGTTTATGCATGCCCTCTCGATAACTAATTGGTAGAACTACCAGGTTACAAAAACAAATTGGGGGAGGGAGGGGGTGAGGGGCGATGGCAAGCAACAACAGCTATTTTGGCGGGTACTAATGTCAAGCCCTGGCAACTTCTTCACTACATGCACTTTAAAATTAGATTTATCACACTCTAAAAGAAATCAAGCGTCATCACAGAAGTCACGCAAATTCTGAAACTGTAGCAGCAGTTTGTTCTGCGTTCTTCTGTCCCATAATCTGGCCAGATGTTATTCTCATAATCGGTCCATCGATTATACTTCGTTAGAACATCGGCAGACATGAACTCATTCGACACGAACAACCTCTATCCATACAAAAACAGTAAGCTTCATGGCATCAATGTAACATCAGACAAACTAATTTCAATGGTGAATTCGTTAAGGTGTGCATCTGTCAGGCTACTGTTGATATTTCAAAAAAGATAGCTGCCACCCACAACACCTGAGCAATCTACAATTCGCTAAATTTACCACACCTAATATATCCACCCCGATTTACACAAATACAGATGGGACCACACATGGGTGTGCGTAGTCGTGGCATTTTCATACATTACTACGAGTTAACGTTAGCTACTTTATAAGTTTACGTTAGCAACTTTGCTATCAAGGTTTAACCAGAATAGGCATCATAGCCAGCTAGCCAAGCCTGTTGCATTGGCTCTAGCTAGGCAGACAGCTAGCTAACGCTCGTCAGGTTACCATTCTGGCTTTGCCCAAATATCATTTCTAGCTATGTCTTCCAGTAGCTCACCTTAGTTTTACTTAATATTTGCACTACCGTATCGTCGATTGGTTTTGGACCTCACGACTAATTTATCAATAGATGAGTTACCGAACAAGACATTTTTATTTATTTTACTACGCACACTAGGCAGGTAGCCAAGATCAATCATGAACGTCAACCTTATCGAATCAGTTTACATGCATTGTGTCCTACTACAAGAAGATTCACATACTAGATTCTAAACACAGAATGCCATCCTTGTTGTGTTCATGCATGATACACTGAGTTATTCTCATTCGATCATAAGTTTTAAAAACTGTAATATCAGATTAGTTATCGTGGTGTGAACAATTTCACAATTTACGATTATGTTATTACATGTGGCTAACAGTAGCCTACTGATTTAGCACCCCATGCTATACCGCGCTAGCGTTACAAACGTCAGTAATCGTTAGCCAAGATAACCTTAGCTGCCGAGCATAGTAATTAATGCGTGATGTTAGCAAGCTAGGTCCCGTATTGTAAACTGGCACAAGGCTTGCCCGCAGCTACTTGTGCTGCACGTGAATGAAATTGATACTCAACATACCTCGTGGGCCTTGACATTTCGCGGGTGGATATCCTGCAGAAATTCCAGTACTCCCAAGTGACGTTAGCAAAGCCCCTGTTGTGCAGCAAAATTATGCGTTAGCAAGCTAATTGCAACCAACTTGCTAAATAGTTGTCCTGTCGCATTAAGCTTGCTAGCTAACTAACATAAACAAATGCAAGTCGCGCGTTAGCCAAGGGGAGGTAACGTTAGCTGTCTCCACTCTGGTAAGCTAGCTTGGCAGATAACAAGGAGCTACTCATACACTATGCAAAATATATGTCTGAAAACCTACTTAAACTTTCAAATCTAATTTACTTAGTAGACCTATTAATTAATATGCAAAACAATTTTACTTACTGTATAGCTGATCGACCGCGCTCTTGCTAGCTAGCTAGGGACTGGCCAAGAAGCTAGCTAGCAGTAAATTTTGTGGACGAAACTGGAGAATGGTAACGTATGTGTGAACGGAGGGGTTGGATTGGAGGAATTTGCCCACCTTCATCACCTTGCGACCATCTCTGCCTGGTTTCACACTTCTTGCCTACCTTTACATTTTAAAGATGATCAACTGCTATGCATACTGAAGAAGACGTACACTAGAACAGATTTCCCCAATTTAATTCTGAATACCTTTTATTTTTAAAGCACTGTAGGTGGTAGATTGAATGATAGGAATAGACAGATCTTTGGAAAGCCAGGTTTGATCCAGCAAAAAAAAAACATTCAAAGACGACACGACATGGATATTTTTTTTATTTTTTTTTTTTATTTCATACATTGCAAGTATAGTGGGCATATGGTGTGGCAGACAGGCAAATGTGGGCCAAATTGAGTCTTACTAAATTATGAGTAAATCATCTCAATATTTGTGAGTTTTTGTGTTGTGTTGTCTTAGTGTTAGTCTAAGCCCAGTTGCAGCAATCACAGCTGGTGTCAAACACCAGACCGTTGCTACAGCTCTGGAAGTAGGTCCTGCCGCCAATACACTGGTAAAACTGGCTCTTACTCTTGGGATTAGGATAGAAGCCGTTGGATTTGCCGGCACAGAATCCAGTGTTCATGCCACCGGTGCCGCTGGAACTGCCTCCGCTGGAAGAGCCACCTGAGGAGCTGCCACCGCTGCTGGAGCCACCACTGTGGGCGCTTCCACCACTGGAGCTGCCTCCACTGCCAGAGGAACTGCCACCACTGCCAGAGCTTCCACCGCCACCACCAGCTCCTGTTACCCCTGGGATGTCAGGCACGGGAGTGGCAGAGGGGGTGCAAGCTTTGGGGGAAGAGAAAAAAAACAACATAAAATCAAATCTATGAAAAAAGTTTGGAGGAGCGCTGCTGGTTTCCTTGAACAAAATGGTGCTCTTGGAAGGGAATTTCAAATGAGCATCAGAAAAGAAAAATATTTCAGATCAAAGCAATCAGTTAATCCATGCAAAAAGTATATTTATTGCACGGATTAACTGAGTGCCTGGACCTGGAATATTTTTCCTTTCTGATGTTCAAATAAAAATGTATGTATTTTTAAATGTTGTTCTTCAAGATAAAGAGCAATTGTATAATGATACATTTGTCAGGCCTCTCTGTCCAATCATAATGTCCTATTGTATTTTATTATAGGCCTATGTGCACTACTTTACAATCACAGGAGACAAACACTTATCAGCTCAGTTTTCTTCACCTTGCTTATCGAGACCGAAGGCTTTGTGCAGAACATTGATCAGAGGGTATTTGCCCTGGTTACAGAAAGTGCCAAGGTAGTCATCCATGTCAATGGTCCAAACCATGGCTCCTCCAAAGTTATTCTTCATCAGCCAGTCAACCTATGAATTTTCATTAGATGTTGTGATTACAGTATATTCTATACTTATTCATTAATTTATTATTTATTATTATTTATTTAAAAAGTCAAACTACTTTCACTAAACTAAACTTACCTTGATTCCAAAACTCTTGATGTTGTCATAGCCAACCCACTGGTTTCCCTTGTAGGCATATGGCACATCTTGCACTGCATTCCAAACCTCAGTGGCACCCTCCAAGAAACCACAAATCTGCACCCCACAAAAAATGAAATAAAAAATTGATTAATAATCATGATGATGATGAAATATTTAATTGCAGTAAAATACACAAGAGGGTTAGAGTTATTATTCGTCCAGACCCAACCCAATTCACAATCAATTCTAAGCACTGAACAATAAAACTCCTTGAATCTTCAGTATTATTTCTATTGACAAATAGAAATTGCTATTTGTGAGGTGACAAAAAAAAAGGTGAGGGACCTCAAAGTATGCCAGCTCTCCAGCCTCTTGAGTGTACTTCCCAGGAGTTCCAGCACCAGCAATGGGAGCACCAATGCCATGGTTGGAGGCGTCTTTAAGGGTGAAAGTGTTTCCATAGGTGGGGAATCCAACCAGCAGTTTCTCAGCAGGGGCACCATTATCCTTCCAGTAGTTCATGGCATAGTCCTGCGAAAAATAATGACAATAATAATCAATAATATTCAAAATTCCCCCTAAACAAAAAAAGGCTTACCACAAGGTGGATATGGTTCAGACTGATTAGGAGATTGTATACAGTATGTGGTTAAAGTGGGATTTAGCAGGAGGGGGAGCTCTCAAATTTTGTGTCGGCACAAGAAAAGAAAAATGTATAGAAGAAGAATGGGATGATATTCTTCATTTATCTGAGGTGCCGGAACTGCGTTCCCACGCGCCCCCCACTTTAAGCCCTGTGTATTGACATGAAATAGCAAGTAAGAGCAGGGTTACTCACAATGTTGAAGTAGACAAAACCACCGTTGTCCTCAGGACTCTTGTACAGGGGACTGCACTCTCCGGTCATTGGGTCCCAAGAGCCATGGAAATCATAGCTCATGATGTTCAGCATATCCAGGGCTCTGACATGGCAAACCATAAATGTCAGTTAAAATTGTGATAGGCCTATACAACTCTAATTGTAAAAATAAAGTTAATGTGATAAGCTTAATAATTCATAAATGATCGTCAACTCAGTACCGCTACTACAAATAGCCTACTGAATAAACATCAGCTATACGCTAAATGATGCTGATGATGCTGAATGAACATCAGCTATAAGCTTATTTCTTCATTGAACCAATCCTCATAAGTACGCCTATATTTCATTGTTCTTTTGCCAGATATTCTGACTATCACATATTGCTCAGTGTACACAGTATATGAACAGAGCTGAGAAATCTATTTTTAATTAAGAAGTCCTTTTTGAGAGCTTGTTTGTTGGGCAGTGATTTATTGTACTTACTCAGCGACCTGAGGAATCTGATAGGCTGAGTCGATGGTGTCCTTTCCAGCGGAGAGAGCAGCAGACAGCAGCAGGCGAGCTCTGTTGCTCTCCTTGGCCTCCTTCTCAAAAGCAGCCCTCATTTCCTGACGAAGATACAAGGAGTTTTTTATTTGTCGCATGCATATGATCACTGGTGTAAAAAATACAGTGAAATTTGGTGTCAGCCTATTGATGGAAAGTACAGAAGTGCATTAAGAAGGTGGCCATATAGGAGCTTTTTTCCGGGGGTGGGGTAGGGAGGGGGGTATAGATACTAGAGGACAATCATTTCACGAATGAGCAACGTGCAAAATAATAATAATAATTAAAAAAAAAACACCCAAAAAGGATTTACATTTGTTTATACTGTAATTAGTATGGCCTTAGGCCTACTTTAACACATGGGACTACCAGAGGACTAACCACCCACTGTAGCCATGCTGCTCTGTGCAGTCATGTGGCCGTGGGTTAGGGAAACGGAGATGGGCACCGCCCGATGCTCCACTTTTAAATTTATCTAGGCTTACTTTATTCAATCAACACACCTGGACAAGAACAGAGTAGAGCTGTTTGTCCTGAGGAGGGCTCCCCCTGTTGGCGGGATACTCCCAGTCAATGTCCAGACCGTCAAACTCGTACTTCCTCAAGAACTCAACCACAGAGCCGGTGAAAGTCTGGCGGGCACTGGGGCTGGCCACCATGGCAGAGAAGCTGTAGGAAGCAGCAGACAAAAAATAATTAATTTAAGTATTCCCCCAACACTGTCATTTAATGTTCAGCATATTGGGTGGTATTCTCCCAGGTGCTTAAGTCTAAAAAAGAGCTTAGAGCAAGCTGAAACGCATGGAGCTAAGCATTTTTGGACTTCAGCACTTGGGAGACAACCAGCTTCACTGCCTATTAAACAGAGGTGTCATTCCATTGCTGATTCTGTCTAATGACGACAACTTTACCCTGATGAGCCAAAGTTCCATCCTCCAACAGACAGCAGGGTCTTCAGGTTTCCATTCCTGAGAAGAAGACACAGATGATGAGTCTCTGTATACACCTACAGTAGGCTACTATATATTCTATGGAGGACGTCTGAGCTGACACAAGTATACTAAACTCACTGGTTCTTGAGTTTGCTGAACTGGCTGTAGAGATACACATCATTCCACTCAAATGTGGCCAGCTTGTTGTTCTTCATGGTGGCAAAAGCATAGAGCAGATGGGTACAGAGGCAGGGGTCGATGTCATGGGGCATGTAGATGGTAGGGGGAGGCCTGTACTGGGCCCAGTTAGTGAAGTAACATGATAGGATGTGAGAAGAGCCTGGCAAAGAAACATGTCAAGACTGTGAATGATGTTTTGCTGTTGTTTTGCTAAAATCTGGTGCAATGCATCTCCTCTAGTTTTACACAAGGTTAATGTTTTGCTGTACATGGTTCCCTCTTAAAAAACAAACTAAACTAAACTAGCTTTGCTTCTGCGACCACATTCAGGAATGAAGTGTGGTCTGGCAAAGCTAGCATTGGCCGAGAATTCTGGGCAGGATTAATCTAAAGGTCTATCAAATGCTATCAAACTTCTGTCAATGTTATGGGACAGAGCTGGACAGAGTCATCGTAAGCTTGTCTCCTTCAGCCTGCTCGTTTCTCATTAGGTCCTCATTTTTCTGGGCTCGAGAGTTGAGGAAATTGCTTCATATGGCCCTTAGCCATACTGACTTGATCGCAAAATTTCATGCAGTATGGGCGGGCCCAGGCCAAAACTAAATCGCTCCTGAAATGCAACTTGTTTTGCTATTAATCTCATGAAAAGTAATTTATTACACCTTAATAACTATCATGAAAGCTTGAGAATTAGTGGCAGATTTGGACGTAAGTGCTAAATGTGTGTGCAGACTTACCAAGCTGCGCGCTAAGCAGCAGAGCCAAAGCTGTAGAGTCAAACAAAAGAGATCAAATCAAAAACAAAGGAATCATTTTGTCAAGCAAGAATTAAGAAAGCAATTTCAAATTGTTTCACTATTAAATTCAACTATAAGTGGACTCACCTGAAACCAACAGTACTTTGCCCATGATTGCCTTGTACAAAGAGATGGCGAGACCAGTCACCCTTTTATACCCCCCTCAAATGCCCTTTATGCTCTTGAGAAAGTGTTTTTGTCAGTGAGTGTATTTACAGTAGATTGTGATATAATGCTTTCTACTGCCAAGTCACAACCATAAGTTTAAAAGTGTGATTGCGTATCATCTGCAATTCAACAACATTTGCTGACACTGTCTTTATAGTCACCCTTTGAGAGAGTGTGGCATATCCTTCAAAGAAGTGTGGACCAGGTCTGCATGTGAAATAACCTGGCATATGTTACACAATTTATACAATGATGAATGTAAAGTTGCCTCCAAATTAGGCACAAATGGCAGATTAAGCCATCAAGTTCAAGTTCAAGTTCAAGTTTATTTATATAGCACATTTTCATACATATCTGTCATTCAATGTGCTCAAAAAGGATAAAGAAAATAAAAGTAATAGCAATTAACAAATAATAATAATAATAATAATAATAATAATAATGAGAGTATAAGGGGAAAAAAATCATGAGAAACAAAAATAAATCAAAAGTAAAAATATGTACATATAAACAAAAACTTGGCAAAAGGAACCAATAGCTCTTCACTATGAAGAGGTATTAATCAAAAGCAATAGAGAATAAAGCTGTTTTGAGCTTATTTTTAAAACAAGCTGTTGTGGGGGCAGATCTAACATCTATAGGAAGCTGATTCCAACAAAGAACAGCATAATGGCTAAAAGCCATTTCACCTTGTTTAGTATTTGCCATACCAAAAGCCATACCAAATAAACCAAATAAACTTTTGTCTTGATACAAGTGCAGTAGTAATTCAGTGACAGACACTTCAGCTATGACACTTCAGACACTGTGACAGACACTTCAGCTTCAGCCCTTCATACACATTTGTATTTGTATGATCTGTATTTTAACCTGTATTTAACCTGTGAAATGTGTAGAGATAATTGTTATTTTATCTCACTGATGTCCCTAATGCAGTGGTTCTCAAACTTTTTCTGTCATTCCCCACTTTGGAAGGCAGAGGATTTTCACGCCCCACCTGGAAGGCTCAATTTGCGCACAATATCTCTTTGAGAAATACTTTGCGAGTACAGGATTTTTGTCACTGTTAGGATTTTCATGTTATTAATTCAAAGCCAAATTTCTCTCAAACCCCCACACCAACTAGCAAATAACACCATTGGAAAGCTCAATTTACTGTCAAATGTGCATATCTGATGAATAGCTGTGAATTCGGGGGGCAAAGAGATGTCTCGCGCCCCACCTGTCATGTGTCTGCGCCCCACTAGTGGGGCCCGCCCCACAGTTTGAGAAACACTGCCCTAATGTACAAAATAATATTACTCTGCCTTTAATATTTCAGGCATTGAAAGTGAAAGTCTGCAGTGGAAGCACAAGGTCTAACTGACCTCTAACTCTCTTTAAAGAAAAAGGAAATTGTGATTTTCATTTTCTCTTTTCAATGCAGAACTATACTGGTAGTAAATGAAGTGACAGGAATATAGATGTGTTGTGAAGGAAACGTTTATGATGTTTCTCTGTTCTCTTTGCATACTCTGCTGTTGTGTTCCTATCTCTGTACAGATATGAACTGATAAGCACTGCTATGCCGCACAATGAAACAAATGCTGATTCTAATGGAACAGAGAGCTACAGAAAGGTAAGTCCGACTGCACAAACACAGGCAGAGGTGCCAAACAGTATGTATCTGCTGAACTGGAAGTGGAGGGAATGGTGTAGATCATGGGGCCCACTGGTGGTCCGTGATGACACTGCAGGTGGTCCGTGACAGTTTCAGTGTATTTGAAATTGATTTCTGAATATCTGATTTGAACTATCTGCAGAGTTGGGTAAATGTGGTGGTGGCTGGCTAAAATGTCTTTTTGCAAGTAATTTGTTGAAATCTCTTTGTTTATAACAACCCCGCGCCACCACCCCACAGTGGGCCAGCGATGATTTCTTAGACAGAATGATGGTCTTTGGGACTAAACCATTTGAAAACCCCTGATGTAGATTGTCTGTCTGTCTTTGCCATTGATACAGTAACAGCTTGGACATGATGACACATAGCCTAATTTTATTACCCCAGTACATCAGTCATAATGTGGAAACTTCCCTTTTTAGAAACTTTTGTAACACACAGGAGAGAACGTCACGACACCTCAAAAGTTTGTTAGTACAAGGCTATAACATAGAGATTTTCATTTCCATTCTTAGTTAAAGCCCATACGAAGGATCTTTTGGGCTTACATGTGAACTATATCTGAGAGAATCTCCTGCCTCCATTCATACAATGGGAAGTAAACCATCAAGTGAGTTTGAGTTTGTTTGTTCCTATTTTTGTATGTTGTTGATATCAGTCATTTAATTTGAACAAATCCATTTGTCAGACAGTCCTGCATAAACTTTTTTTGTTCAACGTGTGCGATTAGTGAATGAGACAGCACGCTACCTTATATATTTATGATATTCATTGTGTGATTGTGCAACACTTTCACTTCCTTTCAGCCACAACTAAAGCCCCAACTGTGACTACAACTACGACTACAACAACAACAACCACAACCACAACTGCAACAACAGTTACAGCAATAACTCAGGCTACAGCCTCACCTCATGGGTATTTGTTAAACAAACCTCTAGTGGATGTTTCCAATATTCCAGTATTCCCATTCAAATGTGTATTCATGGGGTTGTTATATCAGCAATAAAGTAATGGTGTTCTTTGTCTCAATTAAGGCTGCAGTTACAGAATCAACTTCTCATCGTTTTTTCCTGTATTGCACTTCTACTCGTCTTGGTACTTTTAGTGGCCATTTACATCTTCTGTTGGCAAAAAAAGCCATGTGAGTTGTCTCTTTACACTAAATTAAGAAACAGTGTGTGCTTTGAGGACAACAAAGCTTTCAGGATAAATTCACAATAATCTGACTTGTGACTATTTCACACCAGTTTCCTGTCTGGCAGGAAGAGATAAAGCAGAAGAAGAGGACGCAAATAAGGTAGTTTATATGCCATCACATGTGACTTTCTAAAATCATTAAAGGAATTATCCGGAGCTGATGAACACGTAGCCCTGCTGTTTTATAGTAACAAGCTCTATTGATAGCCACCTCAATGACTGCATTTTGTGCAACGCAGATGGAGATAGCAAAACGGCAGCTAACGGTACAGAATGGGGCATGTCAAAACGAAACAAAATTAATCAAGTTTTGTTTTGACATACCCCATTCTGTTAGTGTTAGCTGCCATTTCGCAAACTCGGTCTACGTTGCACGAAATTAAATCATTGAGGTGTCTATCAAGTGCTTAGCACTTTAAAACAGCAGGGCTACGTGTTGTTGATTCACTCTGGGTAATACCTTTAAGACTCACTTTACATACTTTTTACTGATTCAATCTCAAGTTTTAAAATAAAATTGTTAATTAAAAATTTTTTTAATCTATAACACAGATAGCCCATGTGCCACAGAGCTCCAATATAGGCCTAAGCTACCCACGTTAAGTCAGTGCATACAGTATATAGAAATATCAGTGCATTTTGTGTTTTATTTCTTTTCAGAACGTGGATGGCATAAAAGATGAACCCACCTATGCAAATGTTAGGAAACCTGATAAGAAAGTGGAACCAAATGTAATCTACACAGAAGTGGACATAGTAAATATTAGAAACAGCACGACAGTGGTGGAGGAACCACACACAGAATATGCCGCAGTGGTTGTCTCAACATGACACAGCAACTTGATGCTGGACCAATTATCTTATTATTACTGTAAAATCTGTTGGGTTTTTACATTATGTATCAAAGTATTGGAGAATATGCTTATATTAAGAAACCAATATCTATGTTCAATGATACAAAGGTCTTCTCCCTTTCCTTCCTACTCTTGCGCCTATTATTGCGCCATTATTTAAGGCGCATTATCTGATCTACATGTAATGTAATGTCATTCCATTATCATTTATTTTATTTTACTTTATTAGTTTTTGCTTATTTATTTAGATTTTCTTGTAGTATAGGCTATCTATCTTCTCTCTTTTTGAGTTCATGTGATTTCACTACATACTTTATGGAAGTATTTACTATGTGTGACAAACTCTCTTGAATGTTGAATACAAAATTAAAGGAACTATGTGAAATTATCTTGGGCAAAGCTTTGTGACTTCACTTATATGTTGGTTTAATATTGGTGTGTTTAAGTGCACTTAAAAATGTAACACAAAGATGGTTGGATATAGGTCCGTGTAACGCTTTGCAGTGCTTTGATCCATTTTTAGAATTCACATGAAAAAGATGAAAATTGGGTTCAAAACTTCAATTTTCCATTTTTCAGACAACTCAGATAATAGATAATTGGTTCTTTTTGTGTATTTCATTGTTGTTTAATGGTTGTTTTTGAGGGAGTGGATAGTTGAATTTGACAACAAAGTAAAAATGAGTCAATATTTCAATTTTCTGTTTCCGCGCCGTGGTTGGACTGAACCAAGCGCGCGGAGGGATGTCTTGGTTCAGGTAGCGCCAGTTGTCTTTTGTAGAGAGAGGCCTTAGCTATGAATTAGATGGATAGGCCTATCAAGTCAGCTCGAGACGTACAGACCTGACAGAACTACTGGCCAACTATGAAGTTGTTGTGATATATGTTCACCGTGGCCAAGTTGGAACACTTCGCTCTTTGCACAATCAGTCAGTAAAGAAACTGTGATGCCGAGTATTGCCTATGTCACCTAGGCTATATTTGGGCACGATATAAGAACAACATTTTGTTTAGACCAGGGGTCTCCAACAGGTAGCTCGAGCTTCTCGCCACCTGGTTGGGGGTTACCGTGTACAGTTGCGCTGTGAAGTTTCGGTTCAGATGACGTCTGCTTAGCTTGTGAAGTAGCCAAGAGGTCATTCACGAACTTACTATTGTCACATTGATAATGTAGGCTATATCTGCGTCTCTGTAGTTATAGCCAAATCTGGTGCACTCCATAACTGCTAATCAGAGAGTATTAAAGCAGAAGGAAGATATCAAGATTTTGTGATTAGGATGTTATGAAATTCATTTACATTTCCTGTGACTCTTTGAGCTACTCAGGTGGCGAGCAGCTCCTGAACTACCCCAGTTGCATCATGCTGTAGTAGTGACAAAATGTTGATGGTTAATGTTGGTTCCGATGTAGGTTTTCACTGTGGAAGTGGTTGCCATAAAATTAGCTAGTGCACTTGATGTGTTTGCTAGGTCGAGGCTAGGGTGATTACAGTGGTTGCTATGCTGGATGCAAGGTTGCCATTGCAGATAGAGTTACTAGGATGTTACTTGGTGGTTTTTGATAGTCAGAGGCCTACTGTTGACAGTTGGTGAATTATTGTTTATTGTACTAAAAGGCTGATAAAACACTCATAACCTTTCAGCAGTTGATTAGTTTGATAGTTTAATCAATAAAAACTGACAGGATGGGCTTTAGGATGTTTACAGAGTAGGCAGCAGACATAATGGAGAAATAGGAAGTAGGGGAATGATCGCAGACATTCATTAGTTTTTGCTTGTTTATTGCAGAAATTTGAAAAGGTTAAAATGAGAGGTAGAAAGGTTATAATATAGCACAAAACATACACTTTTTGAGCCAGAATGAAGCTTCTAGGTAAAACGATAGCACATGAACTGCTTCTGAGTCAGAAATTATGGAGCTGGATATCTCCCCTTGACTCCCCCTCCATCCATTACTCTTGCGAGGTAGCCTATGCTAGGCTACTTGGCCACAGTTAAGTAAACTAGAACCTACAGCTGAAATGTGCCATTTCATTCTGCATGGTTTCCCTCTCAGCTGTTGTCTGTGTTGCCACCAATCGGCCATGTGTTTGCACATTTCAGTGACATCACCCCAGTGACCCTCCTAGCATGTCCAGGCTCTTCTAACACACATTAGGCTATACATGTTTTGGGCTCATAGGTTTAAAAGTGCACAGGTAGCTCCATGCCCTGTGTGGAGAACCCAGGTCTTGGGGTTTTGCTTAACGGTCGGTTTCCACAGGGCGAAAACTCAGCGAATTTCGCCAGGCGAATCTTCGCTGGGGGGCGTGTACCAAGCAGAGGTCGTAGCAGGGTGTCTGGTTCGAAATTCTTTCATTCCATGTGAATTACATCGCTGTTAGAAGGCTTGTGCAACAGGGCTATGCTTATACTCACTCAGAAGCTTTGATAATAAGTTTCTGACGTTTACTATGGTTTACTTTACACATCTCTAATGGTGGCGGTTGCGATCAAGCTGGCACACTGGTCTGGCTGTGTGGTGAGCATGCGGCTTGGGGTTTAAGGTTAAGGTAAGAGTTGGCAGGTAGACCTGGTCCCTGTGTTGTTGAGCCATGGCTACGGATTGGGCCAAGGGTTGGACCTTTTGGGCCTTAGGGTCTTAAGGTCAAGCCGGCACGCAGGTCTTGGGGTTTAGGATTAGGGTAAGAGGTGGCATGGCATACGACATGTCTTGTTCAAGCCTACTCCACGAAGGAAAATGAGGGCTCAAAGGCGACACAAAAATATTCTTGAACATTTACTTGAATTAAGTGCCCTGTATAAAAGTGATAAACATGGGAAATAGTGGACATGTAACTAATAAATAGCAAGTAAAATAGCAAATAAGTTAATTAGTAAAAGTGGAAAATATTGAATTAAAAAAATATATATTGAATACAAAACAAATTGATAAAAGTGGACAGGTCATGCTATAGGCCTACCAATAACCCAGGAACCAATCATTGGCCTCTCTGGTTCTTAAGTGATTCACAAACAGTTGATTAACTAAGTTTCATGCTGTTATGCTTATGGCCTAAAAAGTTGTGTTTGGTGTTTACCCAGTGTTTACCCCCGACAGTAGACACTGCCCCAGACGTTAGGGATCACGTCACGTAAGAAAACGTCACCGCGTAGCAAATAAGACGTGACCCCGTTTCTTCAACGGAGAATCTCGAGCAGCAGTTAGCTTTTGGATAGTGTCGAAGTAAATGTATTTTGTTACGTGGTGAGATAATTTGCTCGACAGTTGTGCCCACCCGGGGAAGTCTGACATCGTTACATACTTGATCGGTCAGTTTGTGTACCTTTTTTCTGACAAAACTAGCAAGTGAATTAGTTAGTGATGTATCGAGGTAGCGTTAAGTTAGCATAGCTCCTTGGTTCACTGAGCCCTCCGCTGACTGCAGCTAACGTTAGTAACGTAAAGGTGCCAAACACTATGTCATGTCAAATACGGACGGTGTTGCTAGAAAAGCCAATGTCAAAAATATAACGATAACGTTAAATGCAAAATGGTTTGTGTAGCAAGCAACGCCGACATAACGGTAACCATTGATGGAATGCGGCTGCGGCACTGTTAAGTTACAGCTTCCCTTCTACTTGCTAACATTGACTGAAGTAAAAATTTTCCTGCTACCGGTATTTACCAACGTTATATTAACATTAGCATAGACTTCACTTGAGCTTTTTGTGCCTGACGAGGCACCAAACATAACGTTTTAAGATCTTATCGCCACAAAACATTAGCATGTGAATTTATCTCTAAGTTAACGTTGTTGTTGTTTTTGTTTGTTTTTGATTGGGGGAGGAGGGGCGTGGGCTTTACATACGCATGCAATGTTGAAGAAAACAGGTGGCATCTTTGTCAGTACTTGGACTAGTTTTGCGTTTTGATCTCTGTGGATGAATGTCTGATGAATGTCTCCACTTTCATGTAGGGACTGAGTTGTCAAAGACGGAGCCATGCAGACAATAAAATGCGTTGTTGTTGGAGATGGTGCTGTGGGAAAAACCTGCCTTTTAATCTCATACACGACTAATAAGTTCCCTTCAGAGTATGTGCCAACAGTAAGTAACGTTACATATGTGTTTTTTAACGCTAGCGTTAAGTTACTAATCATTGACTGGCTCATATTTATCATCACTTCACAGTATCTCTGCAGGCGAGTGCATAGTCTTTTATAACCTGTCTATTGTACTGTATCTGTCTTGCAGGTATTTGACAACTATGCAGTAACGGTCATGATCGGTGGAGAACCATATACCCTTGGGTTGTTCGACACTGCAGGTAACGTTAGGTTGTTGTCTATGGTGTGTGCAAGAACATAATTTTCTACCTGTTGGAGAACACTTTGTTTTTGTTGTTGTTTTGTTGGGTTGTTCGACACTGCAGGTAGGTTGTTGTCTATGGTGTGTGCAATAACATAATTTTCTGGAGAACACTTTGTTTTTGTTGTTGTTGTTGTTGTTTTTATCTAATGTGGGTAATAACTCATCTCTGCAATGCAAATTTGCCTGAATGGTTTTCTGTTCCCCTAGGTCAGGAAGATTATGATCGGTTACGACCGCTTAGCTACCCCCAGACTGATGTATTTTTGGTCTGTTTCTCCGTGGTTTCGCCTTCCTCATTTGAAAATGTTAAAGAAAAGGTAAGTTAAGCATAATTTGGTGATCTGGTTAATAGTATTGGTGACTGGTGAGTTTTTGTATGTCAGTGTAAGAGTCTCATGATAACGTGATGTTTAAAAAAAAAATGTGTCCACTCGAGGCTGTGTTCCAATGTAAAAGTTCCATGCGTTACCACAAATGCCTGTCCACAAAGTGAAAAGTTCAAAAGAAATAGAATAATTTCTTCTCTCTCTTCTGCAGTGGGTTCCTGAAATCACCCACCATTGTCCAAAGACCCCATTTCTGCTGGTGGGTACTCAGATAGATCTGAGAGATGACCCCTCCACCACTGAGAAGTTGGCAAAGAACAAGCAAAAGCCAATAACCCCGGAAACGTCTGAGAAGCTGGCACGTGATCTGAAGGCAGTCAAATATGTGGAGTGTTCTGCGCTGACACAGGTGAGTGAGTGTTCTCAAGGATGGAACATGTCTTAAACCGACTGGAATTACAGAGGATAGACATTGATCTTGAGCAGGGATCCATTTCCCAAAAGCATGGTTGTTAAACTAAGTTAGCAACTATGTTGATTGTCATGCAATTTCCCATCGCTAATCAACTAAGTAATTAACTGATAAACATTTATGCTTTTGGGATAACTCGTTTTTATCATGGATAGTTTTAGTGTTTTTTTTTTTCTGCCCACCCTCCCTCAACAGTGGTCGTTTGCATATTTATTAGTGAATATCAGGGCCTGCTGTCAGTATTGCAACAGCACTTGGGATTTTAAAATGTCCATCAGCTACAGGATTGAAACAGGGCAATATGAAAGATGATAAAGAATATCTCTGTGTCCATGTATTATGTTGAAACTAGATGTACCCTTCATGTTTCTGGATTTACTGCAGCCACCCGCAGTTGGGTTCTTGATAAAGTTTTATTCAAAAATTTACAATCTTTGCATCAGTTGGTAGATGGCCATGTGTTATTGCCATTGCGCTTTCTACATTTTCATCAAATGAAGCCTAGGCTATGTGCCTGAAAGTTATGGAAAAACATTTTTCAGGTCGCCCAATGTAATCTATGATCTCACCACTAGGTGGTACACTTTGATTTAATAGTATTTTGGTTGGAAGTCTCAGAAATGGACAATCAACTTTAATACGGCATATATACAAATAACATGTTAAAGGCTCTCTGTCTCACTCTGCCTTGTTTGATTACAACACAGAAAGGACTGAAGAACGTGTTTGACGAGGCCATATTGGCAGCGCTGGAACCCCCAGAACCCAAGAAGAAGCGCAAGTGTGTCCTACTCTGAGTCTCCTCTTCCGCGTCTAGCTGAGACAGACAGGCTAGGCTAGCTAGCAGTCTCTCTCTGCACTGTGTCCAGTCTGAGGAGGGCTGAGGAAAACCACTGGGCCACCAGCTAGTGGTACAGGTAATAACTATGGCAGATTGGAGGTAGACTAACTTAAGTTTTAATGACAACAATAAGAACAACAGTGCTTAAGGAAAAAAAAAAATACGGTCAAGCCTCATTTGTAACTATTAACTATAGAGCAATATGTGCTGTCGTTCCACTATGGTTTTTAAATCAACTGGGAACCAGTGATAACAGTTCTCGTAAGTTATTCAACATTTCAACCATCAGCTTGCAGACCAAAATCTGAACCAAATAAGTCTTTTCTTTCTGTGGAATTCTTAAGAATGCTGGTGCTCTTAAAACGTAGATTATCATGAGGTATTCTGTTCTGTAGTAGTTGACTTCAATAGAATTTGGGTCACAGTTTATGAATTCACTTATATTTATATCAGAGCTCAGTCACTGGTGTACTTGACTTGCGTGCTCAACAGAAAATGGTCTGATAAATTGTCATCGTATTTGAGAAAATTGTGATATTTCGTGATTGAAGCAAGGGTTGATGCTTTTAGTTTCGTGTTTAGTTTCATTGTTGTTTTTATTTTTGTTTGATTTCTTTTTAGAATATGCAAAGCACATTTGTTAATGCCTCCCATGGAAGCTAGTACTGCTTACACTACAGATTACACACATACTTTTTGCTTTTGAGCAATTATCCTGTTCACTCATCAGGATAGTTGGGCAGTGTTTACATACTGTATGTTTACACTGTACAGGCAAAAACAATAATGCATCAGTAAATCCGGCCTATAGCATTGCACAGGCCTATACAGGCGAATCATCATGACCTCAAGTATGACTTACAGTAAAAAAAAAAGTTGTTACAAGTGTTGATAAGTTTTTACTTTGTCTTTTTTTTCCCCCTCTCCTAACCGTGTCTACTCAATCATATAACTGAGGCAGAAATGCAATACTTGATGTGTGAAGGTTTATAATTTTCTTTTCAATTTGCTTTCGTACTGTATTGCTATGCTTGATGTTTTACAAAAATCTATGATGTAAAATCCCTTTACATTGTTTTACTTCCTTTTGAATGGTGTCTCTGTGTGTGTGTGTGTGTGTGTGTGTGTGTGTGTGTTGGAAGTTTTCCCTTCTATGTTAAGCACTAATATGCTCCAAAATAGTGTGACTGATTCATGGTGAATGGCTGACATTACACAATGAAGGATGTTGAGAATCAGTGAAAGTGATATTTTCCTTTTTCTATTCAACAGCACTTTATAGGTTTACCTTTTCTTTTGCTACTTTTATACAAATGTGTGCATTGCATTAAGGTTTGAAAGAAATTCATTTGTGGATAACAAAATGAGAATAAAAACAGTGAGCTTAATTTATCATGGCCTAATAAAGTGAGATATTAATTTAATCTGCCTCTGTCTTTGTCTTCTGTATGTATTCATAACTATCAAGTAAATCACTTAGAAAATACTACCTCCTGCATTCATTTTATATGTAGAACATGCTTAAATTATACTTTGTAACTTTGTAAACACATCAGACATACACTATACAGAAGATTTAACAGAATTGGCTTGATTTAAACTTTAGCCCATGAGATGTGGTTCTGCCCATGGTTTCTTCATAAAACGAACAGGTTTTTTCTCGCCTGTGACTCAAGGGTGCCCCTCCTACTGTCTGTAGAGCGCCAAGGGCTATTGTATTATATTTGCTCAAGTAAAATCGAATTGAACAGCATTATGTTAATGTAGGTCCTTGGCAGATGCTTCATCCAAAGAGAAAATTTCCTTTTTTCCCTCTTATGTAGACCTAGGCACTCTCCTGTATCTGTACCAATTCTTGGTCTATGGACTTTGCATTTCAAGATACAGGCCTTGTGTGACCTTTGTACTGTATCTTCAGTATAGCTCCTCTGTAGCTATGGTAAGCGGTAGAGTTGGTGAGATTATCCTCATTGCTTACGAAGATGCAATTAGCTTCCAATATAGTGGTCTTCTGTCAAACAGGCGAAACTTTGACCATATTGACACTAACATCATTTGATAAGCTGTTAAGGGAACATGTTGGTAACCATTTAGCCAGCATGTTTACAAAGCACTCAAATCCCAAATCTGATTTTTGTGATTCGGAACGGAAAATGTACTTTCATTGACTTTTGAAAAATGCACCCCAGCATACAGGCCTACATTAATTTATGTTTTTCATCTTTTTAATCTGATTTGAACAGGTTAAATGAAGTACACCTGTTTTTCCCCACAACATTACAGTATGCAACCTAAAAAAGTTTCATTAAGACCATTCCGAAGCATGTCACCAAAAGACAGAAGCAATAATGCTAGCAATTTCTCAAGACAGACCATTTCTTGCGTGACACAGATAAGTGCTAAAACTCTAAACCAACATGTATGTACCGGTATTTGTGTAATGGTCCTTATAGAAGCTTGTTCACATACTTTTGTGTCTGGCATGTATCTAAGAATATTTGTAAGCAGTACAGCACTTCTATACTATAATACATAGATTTATTTAGAATTTTTGTACAGTTATGCAAACAAGACACTGTGACCTTACAATATAAGCTTGGAAGATGACATAGTTAAAAGCTTGTTGTGATTCTCACAATGTGAATTACCTGACTTATAAATACATGAAAATCTTAAGTATTTGGAGGACGGATTTATGCAAGGATAGGTGGCTGGACTCTAATAGAATGAAAATATTATATTTTATGCATAAAAATATGTTATGAAAAGACACTTGATATAAAAGAAGGAACAATTACACAGACGAAACCATACAGTGTGCCTGCCCCTTTCCACTGGGCGAATCTCTCAAAAGTTACAGTCAGTTATGAATTGAGGGGAAGAGCAACACAAAGCAGTTTTTGGATAGGGTTTGGTTCTGTTCTGTCAGCGGAGAGCAGGACTGGACTGGACTGAAGGCGATTGTAAGGCTGAGCCCTACCATTCCCCTGCTGGACATATTTCCACACAGCTGTTTGTCACCCGAATCCCATACCAGCCAGCCCAGAACTGAGTATCTTTCCCACCATGAACGAACCGGACAAAGCGGACGCCCTTCCCATAGTTCTTAAATGTATGTGTAACCTGAAACATTGTAGAAAATATGATATATACTTATCATATTGAATACTTAAATATTTGGATTACATTACACACATGTATTGTATTGATTATTATTGTATCGAGCCACACATGACGAGTGCATAATGTTCAGGTGAACGCATTAGGGATGTAACAAGTAACTATTTGACATGGGAGTGACTCTCTTTTTATGGCAGGATCTCAGCTTCCCCACATATGTCATAGTGTCAAGTCATGTCAAATGACTATGTCTATATGACTCACTGTGGAGCAAGTAAACCATCTGAACGTGAAATGTTGCCGCAAACAGAGGATCACCCATAGTCTATTATATTCTACATTACTGTTAACCAATAATTTGTAACAATAATAATAACAGCAAAACTAATTTTTTCCAGCACGCTAAATAATTGCACTCATGCTACCGTCAGGAAGAATAATAGATTTTAAGAAAGCAAAATCAGAGTTGAGTTTAATTACTTACAATGCAAGAATGCAAGCAGTCTTACCCGATTCCATTTCTGGTCATTCCATTGGCCAAAAAACACCTTGTCAGGCTTAAAAGAGTTGACAGCTTTTTTCTTTGCATTAAGCAGCTGAACACAGATCTCATACTCGGACCCACAATCCCAACGTGGTGCATACCTGTCACAAACAGGCAAAACAAGTTTGAGACATCAGAGGAGTGCACTTGCTATGGTTACTGGGCCACTGGTAACTAGTGGTGGCACTAGTAGCGATACCTAAAATATAGTTACTGCATAATATATACATTATACTGCTTCTTGTGTGAGTAAACTGTATTGCTTTGAGATCAGTATTTAGTACCAAGTTTACATAGCCATGGCAAACCTAAAATGTGCTCTGGAGATGAATAAGTCACAACAGCTTATCCACCATGGGAAAATGATTCACAGTGAATAAAGGCATCTGTGTTATTGTAAATTGTGCATTTTCCTTCAATTTGAGTTAACAACTGCAATTAAAAGAGTTTAATGCTTCAATTTAACTTTACTTTTCATGCTGGCTTCACCCCAGGGGGTGAGATGTCAGTTGCTTGTCTCCAGACCCAACCTCAGTTGAGCCTGAGTTGTAGTCTGGGTTTATTCAACCAGGCTAACGGTAACGTGGTTAAGACAATATTGTAATCTTGCCTAATAGTCTAGGCGACAGTAAGCACCAAGGTGACAGTAGACAGGAAGACAGCAAACACAGACACAAAAAATAGTAATCTTACCAATCAGAAATCACAATATCGGGTTGGAATTCATCCATGAAAGCAGGACTGTAGCCCTCTGCTTGCAGGTCAATAACCTGGGACTTCATACAAGAACTGCCACAGATGAGGAAATATACACACAGTTATCACATACACATCGGTATTAAATGTCCACAATCCACCAAATCCAACTTGACGAAGCCCTTAGTGTATGTACTGAACTGAAACAAAGAGTTGTCTTACAAATAAGAGGTGACAAAGTTCTTCCTAACGGTCTCATCTGGGTGCTCGACAAAGAGATCATCTACTTTCCATTTGTCCCCACCATTCTCTATGAGCTCCCATCCTGAAAACTGAGCTGTAACAAAGACATACAGTAGAGGCATATAGAACAAGTGAACATTATGCAGACAAAACATCATCTTTCAATGAGCTTGACTTCATGACTATCTTGTCACTAATTAGAATACCATAGATCTCTCCTCACCCTCAGCCTTGGGATTCTTCAATAAATTACGTCTCTTTTTGCACAGGAAATAAAACAACCTCCAGTCATTGGGAGTTTTGTCTGGGTCACAGGGGTGAAGACCTTCTCGTCGACACCTCTCCTTCCATAGACATGCACTGTCCACTACCTCTTTCCACTCTTGACACACCAGTCGACAGGTACAGACCAACTGGGTTGCAGGAATGTTAAGGAAGATCTCTTCCAACACTCCCAGTGGAAGCAATGGAACATCTGCAGACCACTGTGAGAGAGAAATAGATTGTAAAATTGATAGCCTACCCTTTCATGTAAGTTTTATGACAAGACACATGCAGGCATTAGGCATGATTATCTTCAAACAATTTATGCATTTTGAATGAGGTTCTGTTCTGTTGACATTTGTGAACCACTATCTTCATTGCAAAATATGTGCTGAATTGTTTCTACTAGAGTGGGTTATGGTTGGAAACAAACAGCAATCTCTCAAATCAAAAATTTAACGCAATCATATAGATAGAATGGGGATATCGTCGACGTTATCGAGCTTGGCATTCATTTGGTTTCAAATTGATCAGTTGTTCCTTATCGTTTATTGACGTGACAGATAGTCCAACAAAAATTGACAACCTCAGCAACTAGCAATCTATAGGAATGCAGAATAGGATGTCTGTCAAAAACACTTGCATTTAAAAATATGTTTAAAAGAGGACAACAGACTGATAGGAGAAGACTGAGAGCAGAATCCTTTCTACAAACTGATGCATGACTTGTGGTAGCCTTACGTCCTAACGTTACAGGACGTGACACTTGCTAAAGTTTACGTCTTGCTCTAGCTATCAGACGCAATCGGTGTGGCTCTGGTATAAATTAGCTTACTGTAAATTACTGTTCAAGGATAGTGTTATAGCCTTTTACCATGGCCGTCTTTTTCAGTTTAGACATATAAGATTTAGTAGCTGCTTGAGAAAATATGTTAATGTAGCCAAAACGTGCAACTGCATTGACTTCAATTTCACTTTCACGTAGGGCGAAAAAACCCTTGACTGACTCATAGTTTCTTTTCAGCGGTGGGCCTATCCCATACGTTAGCCCACTTTAAAGAAATTTAGGATAAGCTACTAAATTAACGTTATTTAGTCTATGTACATCAACGTTATGCTCGCCAGTTGATGTCAAGCTATTAATTTCATCAAAGGAAAAAAATTCCTAACGTTAAGCTTCTCACACACTTACGTTTTCCCATTTCTCCGTTTTTGGAGAATTCGATGTAGGTTTATTACCCATTTGTCTCTTCATTTCAGTTGAACATGAGATCATCTGTCAGTCCCTGGAGTTGTTTCCAAACTTCCAAGCTACATTTCTCGATGTCAGTCAGAATAACGACAAAATTCCTTATATAAACCGGGGTACGTCAAGAAGTCACACCAGCCTCACTTCCAGCCCTGCTGATACTGTACTTTATTTACTTCCCGACTTCCCCGTCTTAACGTCATGACGTAATATTTATTTTAGTCCGACGTAACCTGCTCACTACCGCATCCTGCCGGCTGTGACTGGTATGCCTATGTATGGCATGGAAGGCATCTTTATGCAACGCAGTCCTCAATTTCAGAATGCACAGAGCATTAGTTATCCTTAGCTGTAGGCCTAGTCTAGAAATCTAGACGTAGCAGCAGCTAAATTTGCTCAGCCAGTAGCCTACATCTAGCAACAAGCCATTGGGGCTTATAGTCTGTAAGGTCGACATCAGATTGGTCGGACACCGTTGGTGTTCACCAGTCATCATTGGGCAGTTTGTAAAATGGTTCTAGTTCCATGTTGGGTTCCGCCCTATACATTTTAATGTTATAGTGTCGCCTGTCAGGCTACCTGAGCTATGCAGTTCCCATACCAAGTGATTGTGCTAAGATTGGAAGGCCTGAAGTTGATGGTGATTTATGCTGATTGATGTCAACCTTAGGCCTATGTATTCCTGCAGCTGTTGAAGAAAGTCTTGAATCTGTTTGGATTTCTTGCATGCACTAGATGCTGAAAGTCCTCGTTAGTAATGTATGGACACCAATGCTTCTAATATTTGTATTCAGTGTTGTGGATCAAGAAGTTCATAATAATCGGCTGTCAGATCATTGAACTGATGGTTATGATGGTGGTAAGCAGGGGTTAAAGTGGGGTGGGGGGGGGGGGGGTAACGCAGTACGCATTTTTCTTTGTTTGTGTCGACACAAAATATGAGAGTTCCCCCTCCTGCCAAATCCCACTTTAACCACTGGTGGTAAGGGAGATGATAATGATGGGAGTGGTTGTGCCTCTACGACCCCGAAAATGTCCTTGTGGGAGAAACCCACAGACGTTGGTAGCTTCTTCATTTTTGCATCCCCATTTTTAAAACTAGTTCAGGCTCCGATGTCAGCCATGTGAAACAAAAGGGCGACAGGTTGAATCACTCCAGATAATTCCTTTAAGTCCAACAAAACATTTTATCATATTTATTTTGCACGTAGCTTGATTTTACATCTTTCTAAAACTGCTAATCCCTCTGATTACTATATTTGTAGGTCTATCTAGGTGTGGGCTGAGGCTTTAAGGTCCAAAGGGAAAGGGACAAGACTGGCTGCCTACAAGAGACAGAAATCTATTACCATTTGCTTTAATACCTCCGACCGCCAAGGAAGTTTGTATGTTTTCGTTGGAATTTGTTTGTTTGTTTATCTGTCTGTTTGTTAGCAACTTTACGGCAAAAGTTGTGAACGGACATTTTTACCAGAGATGTGTCTTTGCCCAAGGAAGAATCCATTAAATTTAATGATATGGACTCAGGAATTTTTAGAAAGGATTTAGGCTACCATTGACAGATGTCACGTCCATCAGTAAACACCAGACCTGTAGGGGGTGCATTTGTACAAACTGTTCTGGATGTACATGAACAGGTCTGGAATGCCATCTGGAATTTATATTGCGTCACCGACCATATTGGTTTAGCGGAGGTCTGCACTCTCTGAGTACTCTTGTTTTGTTTATGTTCTGAGACAAGTTGTGCTCATGGGCCAGTTTATAGTCGTTGCTGATCGCCTTTGTGTCACCCACAAATTTAATGATGGCTCACCCTCAAACAGCTGGAGAAACTATGAGCAAAAACAACAGCAGACCACCAGCTTGGCCTCTGGCCACCAGCCACTTGCCATTTACGGGGCACACACACAGCACATTGCCAATCACACAGTCTTCTAACAGCCTAGACACACACACACATTGCCAATCAGACAGTCTTCTAACAGCCTACAGTCCCCACCACCCATTTTCCCCAGATTCTGCAACACACTATCCCATCTCCCCTGTCACCCCACGCTCCCTCACTATGACGCCTAGCAGTTGGGTTAGCCCCTAAGCCCTGGATCTGCCCAGGGTTTCTTAAGGGAGTTTCATTGCCCCTGTTCTCATGGGTGCTCCTTGTTCCTCAAAAGGTCAAATGACCACATAGGATATGATTCAGCCTTAACAACCATCGAAATGGCACTACTGACCTCACGAATGATTGAGAAGCCTATCTCTTCCTTGCGCAAGTTTTTTTTTTTGCGTTTTTTAGCAAGTCCTGTAACACCCCCATTAAAAAAAAAAAAAAAAAAAAACATTATGAGTTATTATGACGGAAGCTGCTGCAAATGGTGTAGGCCTATGCACCGTGCAAGAGCGAAGACGAATGTTTTTATCTTCACCTCACGATGCACCATGCCTCAGAAGGTGGCAGAGACAGTGACGAGAGACACAGAGTGAGAGAGAGAGAGAGAGGGTGATGATAGCCCCGCCTACCCAAAAACTTCGCATACTTTCCTCCACCATCCGTAACTCCAGACTAAAATGTCACCAGATCTTGATACACACGCTCCTGCTGCGTCTGGAGATGGAAATGGTAAACAAGTACCGGTAAGTCGATTTGGTGGAAGTTGACTGGTTGAGGTCTAATTTATGGATATAGAAAGTTGCTTCAGAAACTGCGTGTCAGACATAAAAAAAATATTAAAGTGACCGAAGTTGTTATTTTGATTCGAACCAACTGTGATGTGACGATTGTAACTATTAGCTAAACTGGCTAAATATTATCATAGTATCTTGGAGCCATCCCCAGTAACCTATCAAAATAGGCTACTATTAGTTTTTGATGTAACCTAACGTCAACATCAATATTTTTTTCAGGTTTCCCTTGGTATCCCCTTGTATAGAAAATTATGTTATGCAATTGGAGGAATGCCTTATCAGATGACTGGTAATGCAAAAGGCTTCTTCATGCAGATCTTCTTGTTGGATGTTGTGCAGGTTGGTTAAAGTCATTCTGGCTTGACGTTTTGCCATAAGGAAACTGTATTTTACAATACTGTTTGGCAATTCATGTTCTGTCACTTAATGACCATGAGTAGTGAGTACCCCTAAAAGAATGCTGCAAATGTGGTGCAATATTGCCGCAAACTTTTGCATGTGAAAATATGGCCTTGGCGCAAACTCGCTGCATGAGACATATAGAAGAGTTAGGACACAGAAATTGCTGCATATTTTCGACATATTTTTTATTTTTGTAAGGGTAAATAGATGTATATAAATTATAGTTTTATAGTAGGCCTTGTAGCCTATTGTATCAAAACGGCACTTTAGGCCTTATGTGGTGTACGGTCACACTTACTAGTTGTAATTTAAAAGGGTTATGTCTGTTTGCCACTTGTGGAGTTGGGCTTTGGGAAGAGAGCATAGTAGCCTATAGCTCACTGAACCGGCAAGGCAGTTTATGTGCATAGTCCATTTCATATACAATATGGCAACACAATGTGCTGAACAAAGGAGATAAAGAAATAAAAACACACACACAAAGCACACAGGTGAAGCCTGGTCATATGCAGATCCCTTGTAGCTGACCACTAGACTACTGTACGACTTGAGTCTGTGTCCACTCAGTGTGTCTGTTCTTTTTGGAGACAAAGAGACATACTCTATTGTGCTACAACCTCTTATCAGTTGCGCACCATTGTCCATTATTTCCTTCAATAATATTCACTCCGGTGCATGGACAAACCCTTTCAATCAGCATTGCATTGCTTTTGAAACCGTAAATAGCATCACAATGGTCAACCCAAAGCATAATGCATTGTGCTTTTGTACAAAATAGTAAACAGCTGTCTTGCATTGCCAGCTTTGTCTGTATTAGATCTACAGCAAATACAGACTGACATCTTTGCCATCTTTGTCTGTCAGATCTATTTGTTTAAGTATTGATTAGCATGTTATAAAGGTCAGTTGAGTGCATCATTTCCTGTTTCTCATATTGTTTTATAAAACAGATGAGCCCCTTCCATGTGTCTTTCATTCTTTTCCTTGGTCGAGCCTGGGATGCCATCACTGACCCGATAGTGGGCTATGCTGTCAGCAAGAGTGGGCGCACACGCATCGGCAAACTCATCCCATGGTGACCAGCAGAAACACACACACACACACACACACACACACACACACACACACACACACACACACACAACATTTTAGACACATTAAAAATGTATTTATTTTTAGTTTGTTCATTTTAGACGGCAAAAACCTTTTCCATACGGTATAAGATAGCAGGTTATTATTCTACATCTGGTGTCCATCTCTTTGTCTTTCAGGATCGTGTTCACTACACCCTTTGGTGTCCTCTCTTACATCATGCTGTGGCTGACGCCTCAGGACACCATGACCCCCACCTCCAGTTTCTGCTGGTATTTCATCTGGTGTTGTCTCTTTGACACCTTTATGAGTGTAAGACCCACGCCTCACCACCACTACCACACTCAAACATGCTGATGCTCCTTAAGTAGCCTACTAACTTTTTTTTAATATATAAGTTCCCCTTTTTCGTCTGAAAAAAAGCCACCATAGGCTACTAGTTTCTCCTTCAAATGCGGTTGTCATGGCAACATAGATCATGAGGCTGTGTTGCATGTTGCCTTCCTTCCTCGTTGTGTCAGTGTGGTTATTATAGGATGCATGGCCTCTCTTTGTCATCCTAGTGCTACCATGTGCCTTACTCCTCACTAAATATGTTCCTTGGAGGAGACCAGAGAGACAGAGACTCAGCCACAGGATACAGTAAGAGACACTTATTTATTTATTTATTTATTTAATATTGTTTATTTACTTGTTTATTTGACACTACTCAAGCATGGTGCTTTAGGAGGAATTATTTGCATGTAATCAAATAAATGCCATACATTGCATGACACACACATTCCTATTTGCATTCTCCTGTTTCTGAAGAAACAATGGTGCATTCAGTGGTTCCGTGGTTCCCCAGAGTTCAGTTTACAATTCAGCTTAGGAGGTTCTGTAACCTACTCAGGGTGTAAAGCCAATTCAGTGATTTTATTGCAGTCTGTGAAACGGAGTTATTTTGCCTGGTTTGGATTTCTATCCATGTGCAATAGCCCAAGGTTGAGGAAGGATTTTACATGAGTCAGAAAATACCTCGGGGGATAGCCAAGGAATTCTTACTGTATCTGCCAAGATGCGTAAGGCCCTAAGATCCTAAAGTCCTGGGGAGTCCAATTGAGTTTTCGTGTAGGCCTAGACAAATAAGTTTGTAGACTGCCCCCCCCCCCCATACACACAGACACACACACTCACATCACCCCACACTCTCTCTTTCTCCCTCTCAGGAATGGGAATGGAGGTGTTTGCAACACTGGCGGGAGCAACCATTCAAGGTCAGATTGTAGGGGTGTACCATGCAAAGAGAGCCCATGACTGCAGTCTGCTCAACCAGAGTGATGCTCTTGGTCTCAACATGTCTTCAGCGTACGGCCTGAGCACTGCTTCACCACTCACAGACACCCTGCACAACACGGTGAGCTCCATGCCTGTAAAAGCCCATTCATAGTCAACGCAAGGAACGCAAATATGAATGCAAGGACGCCATGATGTGTACTTGTGTCGCAAAGTGTGCAGTGAAAACTTTCCTCCTTATGTGTGAGCTTGCGACTATAGCAAAGGTCATGGTATACTGATCGCTCCGCTTCAACACTCTTACTTGCGTTGACTATGAAACGGCCCTAAGACATCCCGTGCTCACAAAATATGGACTTAACTATTTTCTACAAAGTAGTTTAAGTCCCGACTTAGCATTTCTAATGTTTTCTCTTTTGAGAGAGAGAGTTGCTAAGAGATATCAAAGAAAGGCGATACTTTAATTAGAAATGCCACCCTGGTAACTGTTAAGAGGCTTAACGTCTGTTTAGAAGACAAGATCTCCATCATCTGTTTGGTCAAAGGTCATGATGATATGTGCTGTTAGGAGAGACACTGAATTTATGAACTCATCAACACTACTTATTGCTGTTTATCATGGATTACATTAGGTAGTTTACACACCAAGTGAGGTGATGTAGAGTATTATATGGTTAGACTAAGGGGGAAATATGCATTATAGATGGTATTCTCCAAGGTGCTTAAGTCCAAAAAAGTGCTCAGTGCAGGCTTTTTTTTTTTTTGGAGAAAAGTAAGGACAAAAAGTAAGGAAACTTGACTTTGGCCCATTATATATCCCCTTTAATTATACCAACCCCTAAAGTGTTTTACATTTTCATCATGGATTTGTCACCTTTACAATGGAGTATAGCTTGTAAGCATCAGGTAATCATGGAATGCGCAACACAGCCAACACAGCCAAACGAGTAGTGCCAACCAAAGATGTACCAAAATGGCCAGTAATAGGGTTCTGCTGCATCTCATTTTGGGCTTCAAGTGCTGCCACTGGTGTGCCTAAATGAGCACCTGAGCGTGGGCTCTGCAACTTGTTGGGTTTGTGGTTTCTCCTAGCAGCAACACTGGTGGAACTGATGCCACGTTTGTTCCTTTAGGATAGGGCCTGTGCAATAGGGCAACCCGAGGCTGGTGTCCCAGCATGTAGTGGCAGCATCATTTGGTGTCAGTCCTGGTACCATTTCCAATCTTAGGACTAAGTTCCATGAGACTGTGGAAGCCAAAGATAGACCAAGACGTGGCCATCTCAAGAAGACAACACCCCAAGAAGACAGGTTCCTAACTTTTGCTGCACTAAGGAACGTAGGTTTACTGTCAGAGACTTACAAGATTTGCTCAACTGTTCAACTGCTCAAATCTTCCACACGTTACTGAGGGCCCTGACACTGAGTGTAAAGTGTATGGCCAACATGTTTTTTTGTTCTTGTCCTCATTTCTGTGGGTGAGTGCAATCTTCAATGCTCCAAGCAACAAAGGCTATACCAAAGGAACAGTATAACAGGCCATTTTGGCACATTTTTGGTTGGCACTACTCACATGTTTGACTGTGTTGCCCATTCCATGATTGCCCGATGCTTACAAGCTATACCTCATTGTAAAGGTGACAAATCAACGATGAAAAGGATATAAAACACTTTAGGGGTTGGTATTATTAAATTCCTTACTTTTTGTGTTTAGTTCTCCTTAAGCCACTGGACTCAGCTGTGTCACTCACTATATACAGCAGTATGAGGGGTGTTAGTGAACGACTTGGTTTTATGGTTTCATTTAGAGGAAGAATTGCATAGAGTCAGCTAAGATCACTGACAATGTGTGAAGTGTGAAGTGTGTAGAGTCACATCGCCACTTTTAGGGTGCAAATGATCTATCGGTGAAATTATTTCACCTCACCAATTACAGCTCAGATTCAGGAAGTATCTGTGTATAGCATCTGATACGAGTAGAGTGTTTAAGGATCGACAAATGCTTTGAAGACCTGAAGTTTATGTTGACCATCAAGCCATAGACTAACTAAAACATATCCCCTTATTCTTATGGATTTCAAAAATTTATCAAATCTAAAGTCAGATGATCAGATTTCAAAAAACAGCAAGAGTAACAGGCAGTAGAATATACAATAACATTGAAGCTCTTATCAGAATGTAATCATTTCTTCTCTTGTGGTAAATACATACCATAAATAGTCTGTACAAATTGACCGCCACCATGTGTTAATTTTCCCTCCTCTGGTTCCAGAGAAGAGCCTATGTGATGGCAGCGGTCATCTTGGGTGCCCTCTACTTTGTGTGCTGTGTTGTTCTGTTCCTGGGGGTGAAAGAACAGTTGGGTAAGTCAAGTTCCAACTGTTATTGCAGATTGTATGTCTGTGTGTAATTGTGTGTAGAGGGCTGAACTGTATAGGATTTTAATATTGTTGAAAGAAATGAAGCCTATAGGAAAACTTGCTACTCTGTTCTGTAATCCGAAAAGCCTAACAGAATGAATGAAATTATAATAGGCCTATGCTTTTGTAGTTTCTTTGTTTTGTGTGAATTACAGTGTGTGGTATTTACTTTTGTTTTGTTATCTAGTCAGTAATGCAAGTCAGAGTGATTACCTTCCACAAACAAGGCTATGCAGAATTATTTGCATAATCAAATAAATGCGATACATTGTATGACACACACATTCCTATTTGCATTCTCCTGTTTCTGAAGAAACAGTGATGCATTCCTGTTGATTCCCCAGAAGTCAGCTTACGTCATATAGGTGTGGGTTTCTCAATAAGCAACATCACAAACCTTAATGAGGCCCCACTCCCATTGGTTTAAAGGGCAACTTCAGTCAATTTCAACAAGAGCTCTATTGCTCAAGCTATTCGAGATTAACCAGTACTGAAGACACAAGGCATTTTGGTCCAACCATATAGGTTTCCTTGAACAGAGAATTAGCACTAACAACTAACCCATGGGGGAACAATTTCACCTCAAATTTCACCACAAAAACTATGTAACATCAACAGCCACCTTAGTGTACTGTAAATGCAATGTCATAGTAGCACTGTAATGTGTATGACTACAAATGATGTTCAGGCCTGATAGTATTCAGGCTCCGTGCCTGATTTCAGGCGTACCAACATGACTGTGGGAAAAAAATGCTTGCCTTGAGACATAAAGAGGTGGGATTAAAGTAGGATTAAACTAAAATAAATTAAAATTGTTTGTTTTTCTCATTTTACCCTCATAGAAGTGATGTGGATTGATAAATGACATATTCTGAGTTAAATGTCCATCCTTGCATGGCTATCACTCCCCATGGACACAAATATAACACCCCCACTTCCCACGATGGAAAAGTTCAGGCTCAGGTTCGAGTAGCTTGAGCAATAGAGCTCATGTTGAAATAGGACTGAAGTTGCCTTTTAAAGAGTAAGAGTAGTTTTGGAGTGGCTCTGTTTAGTTAGAGTAAGCCATAGGCTATACACCGTGTGTTCTGATCTCCTTCCTCCTCTGAAGCCCCACTGAGTAAACTAGATCGCATCCAGGTGCCCTATCTGACCGGTATGAAGATGGTGTGGAAGCACACGCCGTATGTTTGGCTGGTGTTCGGCTTCCTCTTCTCCTCACTGGCTTTCCAGGTGAGAAGTCTCAAGCTTAACCGCCCTTGCTGCGCTGTATATGTGTGTTCCCATAGCCACAGCTGAACTGATGAATCCTACTGTGGTCTTTTAATGTGGTATTTTTTTGCCCTCAACTATGCCTTCCAGGCAGCGCTGCCCTCAAGGCACTACTCCCCCAATTTGGAGTTAGGATGAGGGTTTAAGGGGTTAGGTTTAGGGTAAGGGTTAAGGTAGTGCCTTTTAGGCTGTGCTGCCTGGAAGGTGCTGTTGGGAGCAAAAAACAACATTGAGCTCCTAATGTCTGCCTTAACTAAACTGTCAAATATTTACCTGGCAGAAATCAATGAATCATGTTGCCATTTCCAGCTCAGGGCTTACTAGGCATGGAATGTCTTTCTGTAAATAAATAGCTGGTTGTTCTATTTATGTTGGAGAAATCCAGTGTGAATTAATCAATTGTCCTGTTGTTTGACAAAGAACAAATAGTCAAACTGGAAATGCTAACTGAAAAAGTCAGAGGAAAATTAAACAGAAACAGTGTACCTAACAGTTAGCAATAGCTGCTGTTTTGCTAATTACCTCCGCCAAGGAGGTTATGTTTTTGCTAGTGTGTGTTCTTGTGTCTGTGTGTCTATGTACAACATAACTCAAAAAATGCTGCACGGATTTGGATGAAATTTTCGGACAACGTCTGTATTGGGACAAGTAAGCACTGATTCAATTTTGGTGGTGATCGGTGGTACAGAACACCATCTAGAATTTATATTGTGTCTGTGACCACATTGCCTTGGCGGAGGTCTGCGCTCTCTGAGTACTTTTCTAGTTCTGTCTGTATACACCAATTCTCTCATTCTCATAGCTACCGACAGCTCTCGGCAACATCAGACCACAGAACTATTGATTAATTCACTCTGGATTTCTGATTTACATCTCAAATCCAGAGACAGGCAATGGCAGTAACTGATGCATCACCTTTGATCTGTCTGTGTGTGTGTGTGTGTGTGTGTGTGTGTGTGTGTGTGTGTGTGTGTGTGTGTGTGTGTGTGTGTGTGTGTGTGTGTGTGTGTGTGTGTGTGTGTGTGTGTGTGTGTGTGTGTTTGATATGCAGATGGCTCAGGGGAACCTTGCCCTCTTCTGCACACATGCAGCTGGAATGGCAAAGTACTTTCAACACCTTGTGCTCATCCTTCTGGTGAGTGCCATGTTTTACTGCAATGACAACAAATGACCATAGGTGTGGGCAGATATCTGATGGGTTGGCTGAACTACCGTTATATTAGGGGTACATATCAATATGCTTCCTCGGGCTCGGTCCTCTGTCCTCCGTACTTGTGCCCCGGAAATTGTTCGAGGCTCGACGTCATCGAGGATGTCTCAATTCTCTAATTGCTGCGAGAAGGAGAGAGGAACGAGGACAGAGGAGAGAGGAGAAAGGTCCGATAAGCGAGGAAGCACAGGTGTATCCTTTGCGGAGAAAACGCGGAAGCGCGAATAGCGGGAACGTGCGTTCATTGGCTTGACTCGAGAGTCTAAAAAGTTTAAATGCCCTCCCATTCTGTCACCTCAACATCCAATTAAAAAAACGAGTTTGCTATTTGTGAAAAGGGAGGTCAAATGACTGTTTGGGGCAAGGAAAAAGCTTATTAGAAATAATAAAAAAACATCTTCAACTTCAGCAAGAAAGTTGATTGTTTAGTGGAGTTTATTATGATGTGAATTGTCCATGGTTATAAGACAATAGTAAACTGATGCAAAACAGATCGTGGTTTAATTGTCTTGGTTTAATTACATTGCATTATGATGAATAAAATTGTTTGGTGGTTGTTATAGCCTATATTCGATGAAGATAGCATTTATTTTGGTCAGTTGTTTCAGAGATGTCATCTGTAATGGACGTCTCATACTAGTGATGTATGAATCAGGAGGACATCTCATTTCTTATATCTGTCTGCCCTCGATTCCTCTATCCTCCGATCGTTCCTTCCTTGTTTCCTTCCTTGTTTCCTTCACGGGAGGAGGGGCTTGGTCGGAGGAAAGGTTGGAAGTGAGGAAAGGAGGTCGGAGGAATTATGTATTGAGATGTACCCTAGGTCTGTGTTGCATGAAGGGAATGATATGAATCATGTACAGTACGACACATTATTACCATTGGCTTTTGAATGACATAGGTCTGTGAAAACATCTTATGCAGCAGGATGTTACCAAATATATCACTGGAACACAGAAAAACTCCAGAGAATGAACAGAGAAATTGGCCTTCCAGTGGTTTTCAGAAATGCTAGTCATAGCAGGCTTAATCTCTGTCTGGGAACTCATTCCTCAGGATTTGAAACACATACCGACAATAATCCACCATTAATAATCCCAGTGCATGGTGGATAGTCAGACAGCTGCAAAGCACAGATTATTACAGATTCATTTACAGCGTGCCAAAGACATTGCTACAGAACAATGCAAAGTGACGCACTGATCTAATGTTGTCTCAGACAGCAAATCAATTACTGCATGCGTATTCTTCAGATATTTGATTGAGATCTTTATTATAAAATTATGTGATGTCCACAGACTTCAGCTACCTTGGCCATCCCTGTTTGGCAAATCGTGCTGGTGAGACTGGGCAAGAAGACGACCATATTCATTGGCCTATCTGTGAGTCAATCTTTACTGTTCTATGCTATTCTATCTGTGAATCTCTCTTTACTGTTCTATGCTATTCTATCTGTGAGTATCTTTACTTTTCTATGCTATTCTATCTGTGAGTATCTTTACTGTTCTATGCTATTCTATCTGTGAGTCTCTCTTAACTGTTCTATGCTATTCTATCTGTGAGTATCTTAACTGTTCTATGCTATTCTATCTGTGAGTATCTTTACTGTTCTATGCTATTCTATCTGTGAGTATCTTTACTGTTCTATGCTATTAGATCTGTGAGTATCTTTACTGTTCTATGCTGTTCTATCTGTGAGTAGCTTTACTACTCTATGCTATTCTATCTGTGAGTAGCTTTACTATTCTAGGCTATTCTAACTGTAAGTCTCTTTACTGTCCTATGCTACTCTGTCTGTGAGTCTTTATCTGGTTTGGTGGTGACATTAAAATGGAGACAAACCAGGCGTGCGTAACCTCTGTTTAAGTCAAAAAGTCAAAATCTTATCCATGGAGTTCCAACCATTCACTGAACCACAACTCCTCAGCCGAGGAGTTAATTTATATGCCATTGCCTGCAGCAAGTGATCAGGCAGAACTAATACATTCTACAAAAATAATGAAGTAATAAAACAGACAGAACAGACAGACAAAGCAGACAGAAAATTTTAGCACAACAATAGACAAACAGGACAAATAATAAGACAAATTATGAACTCAACAAGTGAAATAAAAACCAGAGAACAAGTTTTAGTTGTCTCTGTGGGTCATTCCATGCTTTTGAGCACAAATAAAGGCAGTCTTAGCAATCTCAGTTTGCACACAATGTAGGACATTGAGGTAGGACATCTGGTTATGTGACCACTATTCCTTGCCATTGTTCTGACATTGTTGTCATTGTTCTTTGTTCTTCATGCTATTGTAATATTGTCATTTATTGATTATTTGGATTGGTACAGTAGTTGTGGTTATCTGGCATTGTTCAGATTGATCATTCAAATTGGTCAGTGTTAATGCATGTTCACTCCAACAGCTGCTAAAGCTGTGAAATCGCTTTTGTTGCCCCCAAAAAATAGCTGCTAAAATTCCTGTGTTCACTCTAAGCACTTAATGTGCCCTTTGACATTGCATTTACAGTAGAGCAGTTCACACATTTTGAAACGCTTCATAGCTAATTTGCAAGTTACCTTTTTTTCGTTGCTATAGTCGCTTTTATTGCTATTATTTTATTTTTATTGCTATTTATTATTTTATTGCTGTTGTCCATTTTACAGCTTTAGTAGGTCTTGGTGTGAACATACAAATACAGTCACACAAAGTGAGTGCAGGATCAGGAGATGTCCATTGAAAGGTGGATTTGGTCCCACAGATGGCTCCTTGCAGGATGTACCATACAAAGGGTCTGTGAAAGAAATGTACTGTGAAGGAGGTGTCTTAACAAGGTGTCTTTCAGACCTTCATAATTGATGTATTCTGTCCAAACTCTACCTCCCCTCTCACCCTCCCTTCTTTCTCAGATGTACATTCCGGCCTTGGCAGTGATTGCTAGTTCAACCAGCCAACTGGTTATCTTTATTCTGATGTCCATATTGGCTGGCTCCAGTCTTGCTGCACTTTATCTGTTACCATGGTAAGTAGGTGTGGGAGTGATCATTTGCAATATAAACTGTAAATGAAATAGATAAAATCACCTGAAAGTTTCCAAGGAGTGCCAACTGTGGTTTCACAATATAATGTCCAAATTGCTCTACTGTTTGTGCTATCTAATCCAAAGCATCTTCAAGACTTCCTTTGGTTACATTTCACGTGTGAGTTCACAGTATGATAAGGCTTGGTACTACCGGTACTTGCTGCCTCATGAGACCACAATATGCTGTATATCACAATTCAGGCCTTTGGAGATCAAAATTTAATCACTCTGTTACCTTTTCACCCTAAAATAGGATTTCCAATTTCATTTATCTTTCGAGTTGACATCACTGTTTTGGCTTGGATCATGATATGATAGATCTTATTCTTTTCCCACACACACACACTTTCAACACTTAGCATATTTTTTGAGGAGCAAAAGCACAAGAATTTTATTCTCATTTAACCTTCTTGCTAAAGCTCTTGCAAAAGAGGTCTGGCACCTACTGTAGTTTTAACAGTGTGGCTTGTGTTTGTACAATTTTATGACAGTTGCTGGTTGCTGGTTGTGTAACGTCTCCATCTGAGATTCCTTTATTCACTGAGCTTCAGTATCCCCAGTGTCCCAACATATCCACACTAGTTCAGGAAACAAGAAAGCAAGTTTGTAAAGGTTTAGGTTACTATTATAAACACTGAAATATTATAATTTTCATCTGATAACCACTAAGCCATTCCACAGTAAGTCCAAGGGAGAAACCATAGCAACACACAGTTACTTGATATCACTCATTTATACTTGCTGCAAACGAGAACCCTGCTCAAAACTAGTCAAAAAAAAGTTTATGCCCATGTAACAAATAAACATGTAGCAAACAGCATAGATTTCTTCAAATACCTGGCATGTGTAAGACATCTTTATTGTGGAGTTTCATTTTGTAATTCAGATAGAGTGCATTGCATGCATACATTTTCAGGTTTCTGTACGGCATTCTAAATTTGCTTATACAGTATTTCAAGCCTATTTTATGTCTATTTCCCTCTATAGGCTATATGCTTACAGGCTTCTGGTCTGACTTGCATGAATTTGCTTATATGTAAAGCCCATTTCCCTTATATGTAAAGCCCATTTCCTTTCCCTGTATAGACATTATGTCTAGCTGTCAGTACGCTGTCCAACCAGAACTATAAATACTGTATAATTGTTTTATGGTCTGACTATGACATAACACTGGGACAATTGGAACTTTTTTTAGATATTCTTTTGGGGCTTTTGCCTTTATGTGATTGGGCAGGAGAGACTGGACAGGAAATGAGTGGCAGAGAGAGGTGGGGAATGATCGGGAAATTACCTTGAGACGTAATCGAACCCAGATCCCCGGAATTATGGTTTGCCACCTTAGCATTTCCTGCATGACCCTTTGCAGTTTAGTTCAGCCACTTGAGACATGGATCTGCTCAAGGATTCTTCCTTGAATAGCTAGTTAGCACAACTAATGAGTTTGTGGGAGTTTGCACTCCCACACTGTCACTGTAAAGTGCCATGAGACAATTTTATGATCAATTTCTACTAATATAAATGAATTTAAGTGGACTGAATTTCCTGAGCCACTGACAGCTAAAAATCCCCCTAACCAAAGATCTACCCACATAGGCTTATAATCAGTGAGTCCTTTTAATCAAATGTCGCTCTGTTGTTCTCTTTTACAAAACCATCTGTTCACAGCTCTGTTTCTCTTGGATGTTGCAGATAGTTAGCATACTTGAGGAAATTAACATTGTAGCACCCAAATTTTGTGACTGTGTCACTGGGTGTGAGTGGGCTGAGCATGAGCAGAAGACTTGGAAGAACCAAAACACTGAATGACCTTCAGTGTATCGCACATTTGATTTATGTACACTTGCGTGTTACGGTATTGCTCAAGGGAGAATGGCCCTTCTGTAAGTGATGTTTGTAAATCATCGAAATGAATCATCATCTTAAAATAATGGATTAGCAAACCAGTGGTTGATCTGAAATTGGGGCCAGTGTAATGTAAATTGTTTGCACATTTGGCACATTAAACCTGTATAAACTTTCCAAGGCAGAACAACACAGTTCAAAAAAATGTATTACTGTAGTTGGGCCAGTTATGAGGAGGGGAATCTGAATGTGCCTGCAGCTTGTCTGTGGGTTGCTGCTGCCAGAGAGATGGGTTCATATCTCTCTAGCTCATATCTCATGTCTCTCTCTATAGCTTCCTCTCAGTCACATGTTCATCTGGAAAATGAGATAAGATTAGGAAGGCAAAATTAGGTTGGATTCCCTAAGACTGATTCTACATTTACATCAATTAGATGCTTTTTATCCTCACATTTAGAGTTGACTTACATTTTGTCAATTATCAGTAACTTCAGGGCCAGTGTCCCCTATAGCAGTGGTGGAAGTCGGGAGCCAAACCCACAATTTCCAAGCAGCATGCTAGCCAGATACCTTACAGCTGCTACTATGCTACACCCCCAGCCTTAACCAATTAGATCCCACTATTACTAGGCCTACTAAGACTACTACCATTTACTACTATTACCATGTTGGCTGATGATTGTTTAAAAGGTCTGTTTACATGTCTTGAATAAATACCAAGGCTATTGCTATGTCAGAGATACTTTTCATCCATCACCCCCCTTAGGAGTTCTGACTCTGAGGACAGTCCCTTGCTAATATGTGCACCTTGGGAAGGAGGCGTCACTAATGTAGTTTTTACAATGTATGTGTCTGGTTAAAGCAAAAAGAAAGCAGCCGGTTCCTCGAATGCATGTTCCCCTGAGCTGTGTCCCGAGTCACAAGGGGAAGAACAAAAGAGTTTGGATGTGTTTTTCATTTAGCACATTCATTTGTTGTGATATAATGTGATCCTCATTTTTTGATGTCATTTGAGGCCTACAGCTGTTTCCATGGTTCAGTGCATTCCATGCATTCTTTTTTCCTGTGTGCCTTAGGTCAATGCTACCAGATGTTGTGGATGACTTCAAGCTCAGAAACCCATCTTGCACAGATCTTGAACCTATGTTCTACTCGTGCTTTGTCTTCTTCAACAAGTTTGGAGGTGGCATGGCCGCTGGAATCTCAACATTATCTCTTCAGTACGTGCTGAACTGGCTTGGCTTCCCCAATGCAAAATGTCATCTTGATACATAGGCCTACTGTGTTGATATTATGGGATGTGACTTGCCTCGATAAGCAAAAAAAAAAAAAAAATAGTGGACAGTTGAAATTCAATTCAATTCAATTCAATTCAATTCAATTAAAAAAACTTTATTTATCCCCAGGGGGCAATTTATACAGTCTCATCGTAGAGTAGGGCATGCTATGATAGAAAATAACACTAATATGAAGTTCAAACCAAGGTGAAGTTAAAATTATTTAAGGTGCTATATCATTTGTGTAAAAGATGACCTAAATAGCAAAAACATCTAAAACACTATATGGACATGTAAAACATGTCTGCAATGTTCTCTGGTATCCATGAAAATTGGCATGCAAATCAATCAGCTTTAGGCAAACTTTCCTATAGATACAGACAGGTTGTCACCCCGCAAAGCCCACAAAAAATCCTTACGTCACTGTAGGGGAAGGTTAATTTTGGCTACAAGTCAGTCAGTTGAACAATTGCTTTACCCTGGACACCAAATAGATGGAGCTTGACTCATTTCTGAGGGCAATGCTTACAGCTATATGCTGTTCACACTGCCTGATTTACACTGTCAACTTGATACATGTCCAAACGTGATTTTGAGGACAATTACATTATGTCTCTCCATCTTCTGTCATCACCATTATTGCTACCATTATTGCTAACTTTGGTTTAAACTGAGCTAATCAGACTGTTCATTGGAAATTGTTTCACTTATCCTACTAGGAGAGACCCCACATGACACCCACACTTCTGTCAGTGTTAGTGGAATCAACAAATCATGGAAAAATTGATATTACCGGTATTCTAAACCCTAGCAAGCAAGCAGGTCATTGGATAAATCATCTCATATGCGTTTTATTTAGTTTTACTTAGCAATCTATCATTGTCAAGCAATGCCTCAATAAATCGACCACTACTTATTTGATACTTGATACTACTATCTTGATTTTTTTTCTTCGTCAGTGTCAGGCCCTTAGAATCATCCTAAGCCCCTATTTTGCTGCTTGGTTACAAGCCTCAGTCTGTAATGGCTTCATCACTGTAGCATCTTCTCTCTTCTCTCTGATTCTTAGTTTTGCTGGTTACAAGCCTGGGGTGTGCAAACACAATGAAGGGGTGATTACCACGCTACGGGTGCTGTTCGCCCCTGTGCCCATCTGTCTGATCCTGATAGGAATGTGCCTTTTCTACTTTTACCCCATCAACGAGAAACGACGACAGCAAATCAAGCGGGAGCTCGAGCAGGCTGTGTGAGTATGAGTTCTTTAATTATTATTTATTATTATTACCTCCACCAAGGAGGTTATGTTTGTCTGTCCATTTGTTTGTTTGTTTGTCTGCTAGCAACTGCACAGCAAAAGTTACTTACGGATTTGCATGAAATATTTACCAGAGGTTTCAAACTCCAAAAACTGGAGGTCTTAAAATCAGGTTTAAAGACTTATGCTAAATATTGATCCTGGAAATGTATCCAAGCCAGAACAAGGAAGTAGTTTATGAAAGGGCAAATATCCCTTGAGTGTGGACTTAAAGTAAAATAAATTATATCATTAATATAATTACATTGTTTGCTCTCACATTAACGGTATCAGAGATGTGGATCTCGAAAGCCTGTGAACCCCAAATAAGTATGATCTCTACTAGTAGCTTTGGATTCAGGGGGAAACTATTGCCATTGTTGATGCTGCATTGTTGAGGCCCAATTCATTCAGTTCTCTTATCAATTCTTTACAGTAGAAAAAGTAGTCTACAACACATGAAGCTATAAACCAATAGCATATTACCACAGATAAACCATGGAGAACTGCGTTGCCTATGATTGCCCATGATCTCACAGTGGGATTGAGAAAAAGAAAGGCTAAGTTCAGAGACTTCCAGTAGATTCTTTGTACTTAATATCCAGGTCTTGATTCCCTAGAATATTTAATAACTGCTACATCCTTGTTTAAACAGATCAAGTGGTTAATGGTTTTGTGGCTTTCAAATGGAATCTGCAGCTCACTCCACACCCAACACACATAAATATTTCTTATATTTCAAATGGAATCTGCAGCTCACTCCACACCCAACACACATAAAAAATTTCTTATATTTCCCATCTTGGCCCCATATTGGCCTTAATGTTGCAGTTTTGGCAGCTCTGTGGATTTGTTGTACTGTTGAAAAATATGTAAAGATACTTGTTGTCTGCTGCAAAGTTGTGGAATGAAATGTTGATGCTGAAAAGTGGCAATTCAGAGTTGTTTGTTGTTGTTGTTGTTGTTGTTGTTGTTGTTGGTGGTGTTGTTTTAAATATCAAGAAACCCTGACTTGGACTACTTGACTGGCTTGAACTTCTAATTACTGCGGAATGAAAGTGTAGTTAGTTAAACCACGGATGCGTTGCCCTTGAGCAAGGCACCCAACCCCCAAACTGCTCCCCGGGCGCCGGATCAAAGGCTGCCCACTGCTCCGTGCATGGGTGTGTGCACCTCATGGAGTGTGAAGCTTGAAGCTCACTACTCCCAACAACTTGTGTGTTTCTGTGTGCACATGTGTGTATACCCCCCGGATGGGTTAAATGCAGCCAAAAAAATTCCCCCCCAAAGGGACAATAAAGTGCTCTTCTTCTTTAGAAAATTGTCACATTTCATTTTCCGCTAGTCTTAGTACACCTTGTAACTACACTCAAGTTTTAAACGGGAAAAATACTAGAATTCTATGGATACTTTTAAGAAAGATGCTAATGAGTGAGAGGCTAGTGGCAATGCTGTATTTATCTATCAGATCCACGGCTCAAGGGCCTGCCAGGGGTCATGGTGGGAGTGGAGGGTTACTTCCGGATATCTAACAGTTGGAGGTGGTTTATTTGAGGAGATCACACAGTCCTCATTGTTTTTCTTCATTGAAAGGCTCTCTATGCACACTTGGCCCTTCCTTTGCTGTTTTATAGATTTGTGCTCACATTTTTCTTCTATACAGAGCTTCCCCTTACAGCTCCACGAGACTGGGCCAGGACCTGCCGGCCCAATCTAAGCATATTTTTCCACCCAGATGTTTTAGGGCAAACAGCCACCAAAAGACCCATGAAATGTTATAAAACCATCACAATGACTTGCTCAATGAATGTCGATGAATTGCATAGGGTTTGTTTAAAGTTCTTTAGTTCTCAATTAAAATAGTGAACTATGAATGTGAATTCTGCATAAAGACCTTAGAAAGAATTCTGCATAAAGACTTTGAAAAAGTGAGATGCAAAGTGTTAACTTACACAGCACTAGACACTGAAAACAGCATGTTACTAAGAGGACATCTAGTGGGCATGATCTAGTTCAGTTACAAGCCTATCAAACCTGTCCCTTTACTACCCCCTAAGGTTCAACAGGCAATATGCAATGAAATTAAATTGTACTTTCTTTCTGCTGAAATTATGACATTTCTTTGTGTCGTAGGAATGGTGGAATAAAGAGAGAAGACTTTCCTCTCTGAAGATGACTCATGGAGACCCAGATCTACAAACTAGCCTGGAAAGCATGAGTAGCATAGGGAACTGGAGTCTCATTTTTTAACTACAGTAACCTCACATTGTTCCCTTAACTCTCCATTATCCATTTAGTGTTTTTTTGTTTTTGTTTTTGTTTTTTTTAAGCTGTACCAGTCATTCAATAATACCAGTTCTGCTATGCCAGTACTGATTTATCTTTTTTATGTTTAATATGTGTTCAAACAATAGCTTATTATGAAAATAATAAAATTATATTATTTTATATATTATTTTGAGTATTCTGTTTCATTCATTCAGTAAGACATTGCAGATCTTCTCAGCCTACTTTGTGGGGACTCTTTCTAGCTCATTTTCAATTGCAGTGTTTTGCTTTTTTAAGTCTGTGTCTGCTTTTTGTCATTTCTCCATGTTGAAGGTGTCACTTTTCCAATGTGCTCGACTGTGAACTGTTAGTACAGCCTGTTCTGTTCTGACAGAGACCCTTGTTCTGACCAGGAGAGTTAGGAACTAATTCTGAGAACATGTACCTAGTAGGCTAATGGTATTCATGTTATCCTCATTCATAACCTCATTTATCCTCGTTCCTCATTCATCCTCATTCATCTGCATATGCAGAATGAGGTGGACAGGTTGCAGAACAAGTTTGAATAGACTTTGGTGGTAGCCGAGAAATTGTATGTGATTCCATCCAGCCCTGTAGTTCAACGTCACCAACCTAGGACAAGTTTGATAACATAAACCGAATTAAGGCCGGTATTCTCCCAAGTCCAAAAAAGTGCTTAGCTCCATGAGTTTCAACCTGCACTAAGCACTTTTTTGGACTGAAGCACTTGGGAGAATCCCGTCCTATCTGAACAGGACATAGAAAAATTAAACTGAAAGTGAGTTTCTGTGCCCCATTTAGTTTGCGCAACATGTCAGTTCATACAGTACAACCTCAAATTTTCCAACAAAAGATCATGTTTAAAACAAATGAGGTAGTCTGACAAGCCAGACTATAACATAGAATGTGTAGTCTGGCCATGATGGATACAGCCTATGGGCAGGATCTTTCAAACTGCCTCTGCATGCAATAGGATAGTGCTAGGACCCAAACCATAGAAAGCACCTGTGTGGCTCTATCTACAATCAGTTTGAGCAACAAATAAGCCGGTTCAAACAACACTAAGTCGCCCAATGACTCCCTGTCCACATGATTGGATAGACACCACCGATGTCTGAATACAATGGTTCCCTATGGCTGATCGCTAGACGTATGTACATGTAGCTTATGAGGAAATACAGCCAGTATGTCTAGGGTTGTAGACTACAAATGAGGTGATGTTACAGATACTAGGCTATTCTAATTGGATAACGCCAATACAAAAGCATAGTACAATAGAATATTTTATGATATTAAAAACAAAACTGCCGGATACCAATTTGCTTATGGTCTGAAATGTTAAACCTCCTTTCCAACAGGAGTTCTCAAAGTTTTGATCGGTAAGGGCAAATTTAGGAGCCCATCACTAAACTGAGGGCCAACAAAAGGGAAGGGGAAAAAATATTTTTAATTATCAGGTTGCATCTCCACAGTTTACATTTATTGCAATAAATAAATGCCTGTATGCTGTTAAACACCACTAAATGGATGGACAGTTTTACATCATTTACATCAGATGTTATCACTGGCTGCCAATGGCCCCCGGCCCGCACTTGAGAACTTATGCCTAAAAGGTAGGGGTAAAGTTTTTGTTTGTTTGTTTGTTTTGTTTTTTTCCTGGGCATGGATGCATATGTTTATACTCACCTACTGATATAGGTAGATCTAAGCCATGCAAGAATGATCATCCCCTTGATTATCATTAAAGCCTTTAAGGTCCTTTGCATCAAGATGAATAAGCCATTTTCAATGACTTATAGTAAAGAAAATTGGGTGAGGTGACTTTCAATATGCTGCTACTATGTTACAGGGTCCATCACAAGGATTCACTGAAGTTTATTTGTCACATGAATATGATTAGGCCTACTGGTGCAAAAAATGCAGTGAAATTATGTGTAGGAGGAAAGGGGCTAGCCTACATAGGTTTGTTGGTTAATGGATGATTGAATGGGATGGAGAGCACCAACAAGGAGCACCCAAACGGAAAACCTTGGGCAGATCCCTGACTCAGGGGGCGAACCCAACTGCCATGGTCATGGTGAAGGAGTTGGTTACATGGGAGATATGGGAAAGTGTACCTGGGAAGAGGGAAGAGGGCGTGGTGTAGTGTTCTGTTATAGTATGTAGAGAGAGAGTGTGCTGTTAGGGAGTGCAGTGTGCTGAAAGTATGTTATAGGCTGTCTGATGTGTGTGTGTTGTGGGCGGGGGGTCCATATGATGGCAGGGAGATGAAGTGATGGATGTGATGTTTGTTGTGGTGAGTGTGCTGTAGGCCTATGCGTGTTCAAGGGACTGTGCTGTGATTGCGGACCCATGAAGATGCCTTAAACTGAACTTCCATGAACATCCTTTCTGATTGCACTGCTTAATTCTGCAACAAAGGGAACAGAGATTAATTGTTTTTCTATCTCTAGGCCACTTCCCACCAGGAAAGCATGCATCGAGACACACACACACACACACACACACACACACACACACACACACACACACACACACACACACACACACACACACAAATAAACATCAGGATAGGCTTAACTAGGCAAGGCTTAATGTCTTAATAGATCCACTGAAGTTTATATGAAGAGAACCGTATTTGCGCATAGACTTTTCCATTGACGGATGCATTCTTGTTGTTATTTCCTTTTCGTCTCGCCGTTTCCGGCGTCGAAGGTCGTGGTCGCACTAGCGTAAACACGCTCTGGTACGTTGATGTCACGTGGTCTTTAACGCTGCATAGAGACAGCTTGGAACAGCCGCGGAGGGAGCAGATTGCGGGAGGGTGTCGTTTTTGGACGGAGATACAGTCGAACAAAATGGGAGTCGAGATTGAGACAATAACCCCGGGCGATGGTAACAGAAAATCTCTAATATTTATTATGAGCAATTGGTATTTGTATGGTGATATATTTTGTGATGATTTATCTTTCTTTGATCTCGTTTTTTTGACCGCGGGCTCTTGCCTCTTTTCCTGTTTTTCTCTGCGCGTTTTAACAGGAAGGACTTTCCCCAAAAAAGGACAGACGTGTGTGGTGCATTATGTCGGTGAGTCTGTAATTGTTTTTCGCCGACTGAGTTGATTTATTGTTTACAGATTAAAAATGCAAACTGGGCGTTAGTCTGTTGTTATACAGTCGCGCATCAGATATCGTTATATCGACCATTCACCCAAGCTCTAATAGGAGTCGTATCAAACAAGCCTAATGTTAGCTGATGGCCCCAGCAATGCCAGTAACGTTAAGGAGTTAGCTAACTACATCTGTTAGCTGACTAGCGAACTGACTGCATTCACCGAACGAGTAAGATTTGATTTTCTTTTAATAGATTATTAATGCATCTTTGCATATATGACCAAATAGTGCATAACTGAAAACGCACATCTTTATTCGTTAGAGATAGAAATTAACAACAAGCCGTTAGATGAAAATAACGTTGCACGTTAACGTTATTGGCGCTAGGTTGAGGTTAGCTAACAAATAGCACTCTGGCACACTCTCAATGAAACTGGTATATAGCCGTCTTTAGTCTACATTGGCGTTAAATCTGGGTTTTGCAACAAAGTTTTTGTTGGTTAATGCACATAGTGCCACTTGCAGTTGAGTCCTCGAAAACATTTTTTTTTTTGCTCACGGCGCCCAGGCGTCCCCAGTCTATGGCATCTGTCTGATTCAGACAAGACAGCTCTGTTTTTAAACCCCGTCTGATTTCTTGCCTTTGTTGGAGCTGGAAGGATTGGCGGCGTTGGATAGAGCGGATTATCACCGTCTGGGGTGATTGCCTCCATCGGATATTGTGACTCTGTGTACTGGCTGTAGTGCATTAAGGACTTCTGAGTGGTTAAGTCGATAATTACGTTACTGATCAGGTGTACAGGGAATTGTTTTAATTTTCTTAAAAGATAATGCTGTTTGGCCAGCCCTTCCGAGTTTAGACGATAGACAGTAGCGATCAAGTCAGTAAGGGTAGTTATTGGTAATGAAGTGTTTAGACACTCTGGAACTAAATTATTGGTGGTTATTATTATAATATATTTTTTATTGTTATTATTGCAATGAATGAACCACGTAATGTCATATCTAACTATCCTAACTGATTTGGGAAACTGCTGGACCGATTAATTTTGTCAGCTCATGTGTAAAGAGGTCAGCTGGGACTGTTTTGATATGCGATTAAGTGATAAAAACTGACGTGTCCACAGAACGCGTGTGCTAATCGGTGGTCTTCATAACTGTTAAGGCACTGTGTGTGTACTATAGGTATACATGTGTGGTAACATAAACATATACTGCATACTGTCAAAGTGAAGTTAAGATACCAGTAGTAGCTTTGCTACTATATGGGCTATAGCCTACTTGATATTGGTAATGTGTGTGGACATCAGATTCCGGCCCCATTTCCTCTTACTTGGGAGCACGCTAGGAACAGGTGCCATTGCTATTTCTGTTGTGCGGAGAATCCTCGCCTTGACACCGAAACCCTGTATTCCCCCTGGAAGGAATCACAGCTGGAAATCTTCAGACGTGCCTGATTCCTTCTCCCGTTGGTCTACATGCGATTCAGCCATTCTCATTTGCCTATGAGTGTGTGTTGCATAATCACCTCTCCAATGCTGCACTCCCACACTACTTGGGCTACCCGTTCCTTTGAATTGCAGCCTTTTTATCATGCCCATGCTTCCCAGCCTGTCCATCGCTGTGTACCTCAGAATATAACTCCAAAGAGGTGGGGGTGGTGGTGGTGGCACAGGCCCATCTGGTGGTTTGCAAGGGCTTCCAGGGGAATGATGAATATCTCTACCCCCCCTCCAGGCTCTCTCACCGACGGACGCAAGTTTGACTCTTCCCGTGACCGTGACAAGCCCTTCAGGTTCAAGATTGGCAAACAGGAAGTGATCCGTGGCTGGGAGGAGGGAGTAGTGCAGGTATGTTGTCTGAATCAACACAAATGCAGTGTAGTGTAATACGGCTGAAAGCTTATTTTTCTGTGTAAGATATTCCTCTTGTTCTATTACTCGTTGAAGCGCACAGTCTGCTTAAACTGAGAAGAAACACCCATTACCCATGTTGTGTAACTGCAGCAGTTTGAACTTGGATAGAGGCGTGAGCAGGATATGTCTGCCATGCCAGACTCATTGGATGTGTCCCGGTTATTGTTTTTCTACGCAGTCTCCCTCGGGTGAATTATGTCATTTACCAAAGATAGGCAGAGGATTTCCCTGCTGATAAAAGGGAGAAATACAAGAGTCCTAGTTTATTGGGAATCAAATTCAATTAGGTTTTCTTTCTGCGGTAGGCAGTTAGATACAAGCTTTTTCGAGAGAAGCAGTGGCAGGAAACTGACTGCTTAGCACAATGACTTTGTAACACTAATTTACTTACAGATGCTTGAAAGCTGAAGAGTATTGTTGTAGCACTGAATACTGAATCTTTTGTGTTTCACTTCAGTGTGTGCTGTGTACACTATATGTGTGTCACTTATTCACAAAAGGGTTAAATGCAGAGACAATCTCCCTAATGGGATCAAAAGTCTACAGTATATACCTTCATATGAATATATATACCATCCAAATTATACACTGCCTGCTTTGTGCCTGTTTTGTGCCTGTACATTAGGACGAGGGCTTAAACAGAAATTGACCAGCCTGTGGTGATCAGGCCCAGTCTGCTGTCATCCTGAATTATATTAGCACCCAAAATTTGACCAGTCATTCACCAATCTGTGCAAAGGTTTAAAGGTGACGTATTATACAAAAACTCACACATTGTGTGTGTGTGTGTGTGATTTCTGCATTTCCGTTTTGGGCCTATATACTTCCACAACCACTTTGAGTATGAAACAAAAATCCACTCAAGTGTCTGTGAATCAGTTTAGATCTTTAGATGTCAGAAATGAGCAATGGCAAAACTACCCCCCATCTAAACAAAATGGCCCCACCCACTAACAGACTGAGCCTGCGTATTAAAAATTCTGATACTGATATAGTCGATGTTGGGCGTTTTTTGTTCAGTCTTTTCTGTACAGGTTCAAAACTACATGGCCCTTCTGAACAGGCACAAATAAGAGCTACTGTAGTAGTCATTAACCTGTATCAACCCAAGCCACAAACATGAGTGAGTCAAAGGAATGGAATGTGGATAGAACAGACCAGTCTGTGACTCAGTCATTAGCTTTATGCCTCCGTTTAATTAGACAAAGGTTAATAATCTAACGTCTCACAAGCCGTTTTTAAAGTGTTATTATGGCTTTCCTGCTCTAAATAAGTATCCCTAGCACTATGAGCTGGGGGGGGGAGACCATTCCCTTTAACTAATCCTGAAAATGCCTGATATTGGTGTGATGGTTCATTTCTGCACAAGTGTCTGTGGTTCAGTATGATGTAAGTATGACAGTTAAGCGTCATGGCGGATGCTGCTTCCTCATCTATCAAACGCTACCTAGTTGGGATATATAGCCAGATATTACTCGTATTTGACGTTCAGGTTTTTGTTTGAAATTGAACTGATTCATCTTCTGCTTAATCATTGTTCTTCTGCTGTTTCTCCAGATGAGTGTTGGGCAGAGGGCAAAGCTGACCTGTACCCCTGACTATGCTTATGGCAACAAGGGTCACCCCGGCATCATCCCACCCAATGCAACCCTAATCTTTGATGTGGAGCTGCTCAGCCTGGAGTGAAAACGCTTCTCTTCAGCCTCTCTTTTTTTTGTTTATATTTTTTGGTGAGTTAAGTGTATGTGTGTGTGTGAGGGGCGAGCGATACAGTATGTGTTGTCCACGATATCAGTATTGTTTTTACAATGCGGCAATGATGGCTAACAAGCTAGACATTGAGCATGCTAGTTAACTTTAGAAATCTCCTTGTCCAATGTTGACATTATTTATGGGTATTAAATCTTTTGTATAATTCTGTGTATGTAGAATATCCATCATAGTATTAGATGATATCCCTGTGGCACACTGCTTCGGAGTGACGCACACCATCATGTTACCGTGTGTGTGTCTGTACCATGATGCCTATGTGCAATTCACTTTAGCTTGTTAAACTATAATAACTTTTTTCCTTGTACAGTTACGATCTAATTTTTGTACAATTAAAATCTGATTTTTAAAGAGAATTGGCAAATTAATGTTGCTGTCAAAACCCGCTAAAATAGCAAGCTTATATTTTTTTGCCCAGATCACCCACCTCTAGTGGGTTGTTTGCATGCTTTGTTCTGGTTGTTTATGTAAAGATCTAATCATGTTTCACTTTGTCTTGTTTGCAGTTTGTCTCCTACCTTGGCCACTTGGGGAAAAGCTAGGACAGTCTGCACTTGATTCTTTAAGAGTCCTGACTCTAATCTTTCACCACTTGGGTCACTATTTTATCCGTATAGATCCGTGTTTTTGTCAGTGACTGTTATTATCCCCCCTCCACATTCTTCCTATAAAAAAAAACATGGGCCATAACCTAACAAACCTCGTGATGTTCTTAATCTTGAAGATACTTAAATTGTGGAATTATTTTTGCTGTTCTAGTTTGTGCATGATCAAGTGTAACTACAACATACCAATGAACCATTAAGCAGAGATCTCGTTTACACGACAATGTACACGCACTCTTTTATTTCCCAATGAAAGGGTTGTCCATGCGCAAGCAACCACGTTTGACTTTGAGTTGGCAGTGTAAAGGTAACGAAAAGCACACGTTGGTATTCATACCTCCTCCCATCTGGAGACTAGAACAAATATGAATTTAGTGTAGGACGTGAAGGTCTAGCCTGTACTGTTAGCTTGCATAGAGGTGTAGCGTAGATTCATCTTGGTCTATCCTTTATGATGTCAATCAGGAACTCATTTGCAATGTTATTTAGTAAAAAGCTTTTTTTTTTTTTTTAATTATTTGTTGTTAAACTGACCCTCCGATTTGAATTAGGTAGTTGTGATGATTAGTGGCTGTCCATACACTTGTGGTTTAGTTTGGTAGTGAAACCCAGCATCCCTGACCCCAGTGCCTCTTCAAAACAAAAGCATCCCAATGACCACTGATGTATCTCACAAAGAAAACCAAGTCTTGCTGCAAAATGCATCATGTTGCCTCAAATTGGGATAATACAAACAGGTCAGACAGAAATATACAAACAGATCAAATTCCTGTATTGTGGTGGTTCTAATCTTGCTCTGTATAAATCCAATAAATCAAGGTTTTGAAAATGGAAAGAAATGAATACTTGCTATACAATAACTGTTCAGCAATGCTTGGATATCTGCACATTTTAGCACTGAAATCACTCGTTTTGCAGCCACTGTTTAATGGACATGGGGTGTGCATGTTCTTCCATAGTTAAATCCTCTACTTTTCCAAGACATTTAGATAATTTTGGTGTGCATTGAGCCATTAAGACTCTGGCTGGCAGAATAATCAGTTTGTGTGTATATTTTTGCACACCAAATTGTTTTGCTTTCTCCATTGCAGAAATGTTATTGCTATGGTTGGGATGTGTACAGCTTACAATTGTTACCTTCCCCACCTTATTTAGTTTAAGTATTTGCCATTATTTGTATTTCCTAGATGCCAACTTTCTAACACAAAGAAATACTATTCTAAAGTTGGATTTTAAATTTTTGTTATTTTTTATTTACTTTTTGAAAGTTGCCACTATCAATATTGATGTAGGCCACATTGCCTAAAGATGACCTTTGTTTAGTTTGCATGACATCTAGAGCAGCAATGTTTTGTATGAACGAACGATAAATGTTTTAATGAAGAGTTAACAGAAATATAGTGTAAGGAGATGCTGGCCTTTGCTACTGTTGAAATTCAAGCTATCTGGATATGTGGCTTCAAGGGTCCTTTGCTGCACTGTTCATTTGTGTGTGCTGAGTAACATAGCGCAGGCAAAACCAATGATGAAATCAAAATGTGCCGTTGCAATAAAGTGCTTTCTACCTGCTTTGAGAAATGAGCCTTTTTCTCTTAGATACCCTATTTAATTAGCCTAGAAATAGGGCCTGGCCAGGCCTACTCTTTTATCACTCTTTCAAAAGACTGCACTGTTGGTGGACTTGTTTTGCGGTCTCCAATGGTAGAACACATTGAGATGTCTTTGCATCTATAGATAGGAATACCATCTCTGGTATGTACTCTGTTTACATTTTTTCACCATTAAAAGTATTTATCAGATAAATGTAATATATTTAGATACAGATATGACCGGTCAGTGCATATGACAAATTATCAAATTGGAAATGTGAAAGCAGGTCCATTGATTCTACACTATAATTTTTCTACAGGTATGTCTAAAAGCAAAAACAAAAACAAACAAACAACAAAAAAAAAACCTGCACTTGAGCAAGCTCTCAAATTCTACTGTCATGGAGGGAGGTGTGTGTGGGGGGGGATCACCAATCACTAATCACTATTCTGACCCATAGACTAAAGGCCAACATAGGTGTAGTCCTCGATGATCTAGATTACCAAGTAATGACTCAAAAGTCATATGACAGACAACCATAAAGTCGTCGTTTAGAGAAGCTGGCTGTTGGGTATATTGAGACTCCACGTCAGCATCCTTTCTCCCTAGCTCTTATAATTGACATAACATTACACGCCTTAACCAGTTTCTGACTGACATTTCATGTGACAAGCGGTGTGGCAGGTTACAGAACCACAGCACAACATCAAACAACAAAAGTCATCAACAGCTGGTTTAAAGGCGGTCTGAAATACGTCATTCAAGCCCTTGCCTACCAGGAAGTTTAGCAAAGAAGTTTCGGTAACAGCGCAAAGCAAGAAGTACCTCGGCTTGGACGTGTCTGTTTTTGTTAGCTCGCTAGCTAGTTACGGGAATCTCATCAGTCCGGAGTTGATTTTGGATATCCGAGAAGTGTAAAATAAAAGGTAAGACCATTATTGTACAAGGCTTCAATACAGACAGTGTATATTCAAACATGCTGGAGGTGTTATGCTTTTTATTCAGTCAGTCAGCTCAGCGGATTGAGTCCCATCATTAGCTATCGTAGCTAACGTGTTAGCTCACAAAGTGGTAATCGTTAGCTGGCTAGCTGTTTCTCTAAAGAACAAAGACAGATCATCCTGCTAAACAAATAACATGTTTAGGCGTTATATTTTATTAAGTCATCACACAACCCTCCTTAAACATTGAGGTAACATCTGTCCAGAAAGATTGATACCAGACATCGACATAATTGTCAAAGTTCCCTAGTCGGTTGAGAAGAGGTAGATTCTAGCAGTTTAAAGTAACGTTATCTTTATCACCTGGGGTCCCACACCGTTAGCTAATAGCGCAATAGCTGTGATGGCGCAGTTAATCTTACTATCAAAAACAAATTAAGTTAAACATTTTCCTTGTAAGTAGTCAAATTAACGTGGCGGTATAATATGAATTCTTTAGCGGATCCATAGGATCCACTTTGGCCTAATCGTTATCTACTTTGCTCTACGACTCTTCTTTTGGGACGGAATTTTAATGTCAAATAAAATAAGTGGATTAGCGTAAATATTGTTTATTATCGATGTCATGACGGTATATGTGGTGGAGGCTTACTTTTGTCTGACTCTGATGTTAATGTTAACCAGTTTAACTGTACAAGTAGCCCACAGTAAGTTTGGTTGACCTTAACAATTACCATGAACGCAAAATACAGTCATACTTCATGCTTATAATTTTAAGACCCTTCATAACGAAAGATTATTGGTCGATCTCATAGTCGACGTCTCATCTTAACCAACAAAGAGTGAGTTGAGTTAGTTTGAAACGCAAAAACTTCTCGAGAGAGATCGGGGGGATTCCAGAATGACATCATCAACTTCAGGATTATGAGAAAGTATTTTTTTTCAGACCCCAACTTGGTAGTGTAACTGTCGCAAATATCACATGATTGTGGGTGTACGCTATATTAGTCCCGATTACTTAAACTAATTTAATGGCTCTTAGGAAAAAACAACTAGGCTACTTCAAATGCGAAATCAGTCACAACAAGCCCCCACACACACCCTCAAAGACCTGTCATGAAATAAAATACACTCTTATGCCTACAATGCTATTATTATGCCTATATTATATTAGATAGTAGGCCCCATGGCCGTCTCTGTTCCATGTTCCATTATGCTGTCTGTGTAGTTTGGAGGAAATCATCATGGTATTGAAAACCTTCAGATTCCATCATTGATAGCTATTGATGTTCCCATGATTGATTGATATGATTTTCTCTGACCTCCAGTCTATCAGAATCCAGTCTGTTTCCCAGGGTGATGCTTTTGTTTTTGCCTGATTAGAAAACAATCATTTCAGAAACTGATTGAGGGGGCTATGCTCTAGGAATTTCAAGAACAGAGAACAGTGTTGATAATTATTTTTTGGCAGAGTAGCCCAATAGGTGATAGGTCATTTTAGGTTACCGTAACTGTTTGGGGCAAAAGTCTGTGTGTGTGTGTGTGTGTGGGGGGGGGGTGACTTTATTTAAGCAACATTTTTATGACATTGCTGTGGTAGCCTACTGTACGTCTTCTCCTGATGAGTAGGATGCTTATGTCTCCTCCTAAGGATGCTTATGCCTTCCTCGTTTGTCTTTTCCAGCATAGTACATTTTTTACCTGGCCTGATGAGCTCTTGCTGTGCATTTTTCCCACTGCAAGTTGTAAAAGTAAAAATAACATTCCTCTCGTCTCTCTGACCAAGTTGCTCTTGATAATGGCTCACTTATGAACTGTGTGTGAAGGAGGTTTTGGAGAGAACAATGGAGGTACACAGATCTGTGAGTGATGGGCCAGAGCTCTCAGACTCGATTATGTTGTTGGTAAAAGCACTCAGGCATTTTCTGTAGTGCCCATTACCCTGGCCAAGAGTGACTTGCACTCTCTCTCTCTCTCTCTCTCCCCCCATTCCACCCTCCCACGCCACTTCCAGCCCAATGCAGACTTTGGATCCTCTTCCCCCATTTCCTTTAGGGTTATGAACGCAAGGTTTTGTTGCCAAGAAGTCCCAAGGAATGCTATTCTGAGTTCCCTTGGTTTAGCCATCGTATTGCTAGAATGACCCACCCAACTTACAGCGGCCCAGAGTAAATATGGAACTGGATTTGACTTCCTGTGCAGTGTCATAGTGAAGGGATTGTATGACGTCCTCGGCCAGTGGAAAAGAGAAGTGGGCCGCTGTGTGGGCCACTGTGTCCATTAGCCTTCCCTCTCCATAGTGGGGGCTGTGGTTTGTCTTTGTGCAACCACATGCAGTATTTTTCCATTAAAATAACAGTTTCAAAGTCTTTCTAACTATACACTTTATAATTGGGAGGATCAGGACCTGGATGGCTGTATTTTAATTAACTGGTTACCTTCTTGGTACTTGCTGGTGTTGAATGTTGACGATGACGACATAGGACCGTTCCTCCTGTGTCGTTTTAACTTGTTGGCATTGAGTACTCAGAGGTGCTCTAGGTTAGTTAGTTTAATTGGATTGGCCCTCATGTTTTGATTTCTGGCTCTTAATAGGATTGAAGGATTTCGCTTTGTCTGCCTTTTCTCTTCACACTTCACACAGGCTAAGCAATCCACACCTGTGTTTGGTTGAAAGCTTCTTTTTTCACTGAGCCATCAAGCACAGCAACATTTTGTCTCTTCATTTTGTCTTCAGACTCACATAAAGACTATTCCATAAGCTGTACCCATAGGGATTCCATTTGAACATTAGGCCTATGCTATCTTAAAGGAAAGATCCGGAGTCAATCAGTCTATATTCCTTTTGTTTGAGGCTACTGAGTGCTATCGATAGGTGTCAGAACGGCGGTGCTTGGCACCCAGTATCCCAGATGTGCGTACTTGCTGCCAAGCGAACAGATGCATGTATGAAAACGAAACTTTCATGCAAAACTTTTCATCAGTTAGCAATGGCTGCCGTTTTGCTATTTTGTCTGTGTTGCACGAAATTCTGTCCCTCTCATACATATCGACAGCACTTAGTAATGTGAAACAGTAGGGCCCTGACCGGATCACTCCAGATAATTCCTTTAACATGTCAGAAGTAGTGTGGGAAAGAAAAAGAAAGCTCAAGCATTTTTTGCTTTTATTATTGACATGGTCTGTAGGCTTGGGCTATTGGTTTGGTTAGGCATTCCTGAGTGCTGTATGGACTGAGGTGGAGCTGTGGCTCGTATGTTAAGGGTCAAGGTGTTGGGCTTAGTATGAAATATTGTCTCTCCATCAGATCTAGGCTATAGCATCCAAAGTTGTGAGCAGTGTAGGGTTAGCCTAGTAGGATCATGTGTTTGTGCTAGCGATGTCCATGTTCATACACTATTTACTAGGCTAGAGGACTTGGGAATTGCGTTATTATTAAATATATTTAGTGTGGGCTCAAGGAGCACACCATGTCCTTGTGAAAAGGAGTCATTGGTAAGGCCGTTTCTGCAGAGGCTGACCAACGATGTGTTTCCTGTTTTGATGGGAATAGATTGACACTCGTGATTCTCTCTCTGGGGTGTGTACACACACACACACACACACACACACACACACACAGGATCTCTATGGGGAAGTAAACTTTCCCTGATAACTCTCAGTGGAGACTTTTGTCGTTTGCCAGCTTTTCTCCATGTAAGGTAGCTCTTGCAGGGTCTGGCTTTTACAACTTCCGCAATCGATGGGGCTGCATTGCATGAACATAGAGCAAGATGTTCCTCAGTACCATTGTGCTCACTTTATTTGCATAACATGTGATGACTCTTATGCAAGCACCTGTGGGCTCACCACCTTGGTGTACATACACGTTATGTACACACTTCAAACCATTCAACATTTGTCTCAGAACCTTGAAATTAGTTGAATTTTGTGGCGCCTCATCGTATTCCGTATCCGTATCCCATCGCATGTTTAATTCCACCTTTAGCCTGGGCTACTCGCTGTGTGTGTCATCAGCGTTCTAACTCGGTCATCGCTAGCCACTTCCTGACTCAATTTGGCTTCACAGTAACTGCCTGCTTGGAACTCCCCCCCACCCTCAGTACACCTGCTGTCACGTCCTGAACTTGGCCATGGAGCTGCTCCCATTCATGAACACCCACTAACCTTTATATAAGAGTGCAAACACACTGGCCTGGTTTCTCTTGGCTGCAGGTGTGCGTGTGTGCGTGTGATTTGTCAACTCCGTTGTGTATTAGACTTCAAATCATCTCTGTGTCTGACTGAAGGCTTTGCAGTAGAAAGACTGTCTTTAAGGTTGGGAAGTAGCCTAAGATCTGAGTAGGATCGATAATAAGTAGTATGTGACATGCTAAGGCCAGTGAGAAGTAGGCTATTTAGAATGGTTAAAAAGTATTTTATAAATTTGTGTATTTTGCGACTCTTTGTTTAGCCAATCGATTTAGAAAGAATGGATGAAGCATATGTTAATTAAATTTTTTATTGGCCTAATATTTATTTCGTTTTCTATTGACCTTAGAATCAAATAATGATTAGCCTAACAGACAAGTAGAATCGAAATGGGAATCCAAAAAATTCCCAACCCCAACCTTCATCAGTGCTTGCGTCTGGATGTTTGCTGTAGGCCTAGCCTATCCCCCTAGCAGAGCACAATTGACTAGATCAATTTTGTTGAGCAGCATTGACTTGACTAGCCCAGCCTTTAGGTCATGTGACTAACCGCCGGCATTAGATGCCTGCCGTGTCTCACTCTCGCCAACCTGGCCTTAATGGGTTTTTGGAGCTCTCTGCTGCTCATTAATTGCCCATTTCCTGGGAGCCCAATCATTAGCGTCTTCCCTCCAGTACGCCATCAGTATCTGAACGCATCTACCTTGTTTTTGTTTGTCCTAACATGACATCCCTTAGGAACATTAAAGCACATTTGGAGCTTTGTTGTGTTTTTCAGTCTGACCAAAACAGAAAATCAGCCGGTAAATGGAGGCTGTGTTTTCTGCATATTTACGAAGTGTTTTGTGTCATTGAACACTGGTAGGTGGAAAGTGGCATGTTGGTGCACCATGGGCAGGGCGGAAGTACAAGTATTTGCCACTCACTCACCAACCCACCCACTCTCTCTCCCTCCTCTCCTCTCCTCTCCACCCTCGTCCCAGTTTCTCCCACACTCGTCCCCGCTCGTCCCGCTTGTGTGTTTCCTTTTTTTCTCTCTTCTTCTTTTTTTTGGAAGTGTTTTATGTAATGCACTCAACACCCCCAGCAGAATGTCTGGGGGCTGTCCGTGTGAAAGATGACGCATCTCGTTCTGCTCCTGCTGCCGTGTTATTTCCTTCATTGTGCTGGTGCTGCTCCTGCGCTGTGATGCCTTGGCTTTGAAATGTTATTCGTTCAAGTGTGTGTCTGTGTGTGTGTGTTTTTTTGTGTGTGTGTGTGTGTATGTCTGTGTGTGTTGCTTGTCCAGACGTGTGTGTTTGTGTTTGTTGTTTGTTGTTTGTGTGTGTGTGTGTGTGTGTGTGTGTGTGCGTGTGATGATTCCTGTGTGTGTGTTGCCTGCCCAGACTGTGCCCTGGGGCTAGGGGCATGTAGCTGCATGAGCTGTCTCTGTGGTTTCAGGGTGGGGAGGCTGAGGGATTCTGTTTTGGAGCCCATTCCAAGGCCCTGTGTAGGTGGGACGAGTGTGGAGGAAGTGGTTGTGTTGCTGAAAATACTGTCAACATTATTACAGTAATTTCCTGCATATAAGCCGCATTGTGTATAAGCCGCAGGACAGTGTTTTATGCAAGTTAAAAAAAACAAAACCATATTAACACTATATTAACTTCACCCCTGTTTTAACCTCATAGCGGAAGAAATTTTGCAAAATCAATGTATAAGCCGCGGCTAATAGTCGGGAAATTACGGTATGCCAAATGAAGGGAACTAAGCCATGTTGGCTATTCGCATTAGGGTCCTGTCTATGTTTGCTGCTTTTCTTTTACGCTAGTATGGGCTAGCCTACAAAGACTGTGGACGGTGTCCTAAGATTTTTAGCGTTGGGCTACTCTCCCATAGGCTGCCACTATAATGAGATGTGATAAAGACTTTCTTGAATCTTGAATCTTAGATTTAGGCTATGTAGGGCATATTGTATTGTTTAGGCTATGTAGCCTACAGAATAATCATGAAATGTTAAACACTTTTATTTCTTTCCATTTTTATTCTTCAGTTTTTCACTTAATTTTTCCCTGTCAGAATGCACTATCCGTGTAAGGGATCTGATGAATGCAAAGTGCCATTCTTGAGGATAAAAATGCCAAGGCTAGGCCTAAATTATTTCAGAGTGATTTCAAGAACAGCGCACGGTTGTTTGGTGATGTCTGCTTTTTGTTGTGAGTCAAATCATGTAGCCTACGGTTTCTGTCAAAATGGTGTCGGACAAAACTTGGGCCTAGTCCGATAGACATCAGGTAATTTTGTTGGAAGTATAAGCATCCTGCCAGTCTGTGATTCAGAGTTGCACTTGCTCTTGAATCGACTGTGTGAAATCATAATAAAATTCAGTGAATGCTGAAGCTTTTTCGTTACTTTCGTTACATTCTGTTTCGATAATTTTTTGTCAACAATACAAATGCCATTTTGATGACGTTCTGCATAAAAAATTGACGTAAAATAATACAATATCGGTGATGTTAATCAAATGCTGATGGTGATCAAATTGACTCGGGACCAGTGTGATGATTATAGGCAGTTTGCACTGTACTACACAGAGCCATAGAAATACATGGCATATACTACAGTAGAATTAGCCTGTCATAGCCCGCCCATAATACGGCTGTTCATCCGTATTCATGGTCTGGAGACGGTCTTCTGGGGCGGGTTTACATTGATTAACAGACAACTGACCAATAGCCTAAGCGAAGCTGATTAGCCTAGATGAGCTGTCCAATCGTTTCAAACCACAAGTGACATTTACCCTGACTTCCACTCTCTGCATCTCTGCTCTGAATGTATATAACATAGAGTGTACACTCTTGGCGTTGTACAAGTTGTTACATTGTCATTAATTGGTTATTTCATTGTTTTTGTTTCAGCAAGATGTCACTTTATCCATCCCTGGAGGACCTTAAGGTGGACAAGGTCATTAAGGTAAGAGCATGTTGTTTTTCACCAGCATTACTCTGAGCTTGGTTTCAGGTGTTCTCTTCTCAGAGTGTGGACAATATTGGTTGGACAATATTGGTAATGATGCCAATAATTATTAGCGATACAGGCTTTAAATGTATGGGCATTATTGCATTGCCAGCAAGCTAGCCTAGTTTAGATTTCCGCAAACAGGCCAGTAGTGATTAAATATGATTAGGCTGCCAAGATGCCAGATTAAACAAGGCACTGGTCACATGGAGTTGACTCATGGATTTGAATCTCAAGTACACACTTAAGAGAAGAGACTGAGAAGGTCACTCAGTCATTGGGCCTTCTGTGCCTAACTTTTCTCCTGCAGCCTGGCCAAAAACAGCTTGGATCATTCAGATACGCAATCAAATAAAAAAAAAAACTTTTATTTTTCCTTCAGGAGCTTCACTTCATCAATGCATGTCCATCCATTCATTCAACTCCAACACATCATGTCTTAAGGGCCGTTCACACCTGGAACTATAGCTATGACTATTGCGACAAATAAATATCGCTCTAATTAATATGAATGACAACGTTCAGACTACAACAAGCACCAATTTAGGAACTATTTATCTATTGGGTTGGCAAAAATACTGAAGTCATCCATACATTTATCACACTTTTTTTTATTGAAGTAGTAATGGCCTACTGCATAGTCTTTGTGTCTCAATTGGATTCTGGCTTGCCTTTCACTTTGCCTTTCACCTGTCACTGGAGCAGACCCACAATGACTGATCAAAACATACTGATGAAAAAGTCTCAAGTTCGTGTATTCACAGAGAACGAAATGGAATAGCACACATAAACTGTGAAAGCTTGTACAAAATTGTTCCGCTTCCAATTTTCATGGACAGAAAATGAGTTAATCTACCCCTGACTATGAGATTCTAAATGTGACCGTTAGTTTGCTAGTGTGTATTTTAGAATGTGCTGTGAAGTAGCTGAGTTGTGGCGTTGTGTCTCCTCAGGCCCAGTCCCAGTTTGCCCAGACCACCACCCCGGCTCTCACTGAGGGGGCTTACCAGCCTGCAGCAGCCGCCTCCGGCCTGGGGGCATCTGCAGCAAGTGAGTCATCCACACACACACACTCTCACTCTCACTCACTCACACTCACTCTCTCTCACACACTCTCTCACTCTTCTCTCTTTTTCAGTCTTACTCCATCAATCTCTCTCTCTCTCTCTCTCTCTCTCTCTCTCTCTCTCTCTCTCTCTCTCTCTCTCTCTCTCTCTCTCTCTCTCTCTCTCTCTCTCTCTCTCTCTGTCCTCCTCCCGCAGTGAGAGGTCTCTGTCAATAGTGGGGCTTTCTGTTGGCTGAAAGGCCTGCTGCTATTCTGATGTGCTCTCATTCAGAGATAAAAGCATGCATGTGGATGGGGGGCTGGGTCTTCTATGGACTACATCTCTCTCTTTCTCTCTCTCTCTCTCTCTCTCTCTCTCTCTCTCTCTCTCTCGTGAGTAGCAAGCTAGCCCTGCTCATCTTGGGCAAATCTCTTCGTTCGAGATACGAGAAGAGAAAAAATGGGGAATAACTAAAAGGTGAAACGAGTCGATAATCCAGATGAGATGGATCGAGGTCTGAAGGAGCTCGACGGCATTTTTCCACCCCAGTCGCTGTTGTATCCCCCCCTTCCTCTCCTCTCCTCTCCTCCTCTCCCCTCCCCTCCTCTCTCCTTCTCTTGCTAGGATGCCCTCTGAACCCCAAGGCTTTTGTTTCTCTGTGTGCCAGTGGCTGGGGTCGCCATGGAGATTGTGTCCTGGCAGCAGGGATGGGGAGGGGATGGTGAGGGGATGGGGAAGGGATGTGGAGGGGTGGGGGTTGTGGGGCCATGGCTGGCCTGCAACCCAGCAGTGATGTCAGGTTGTTTCCTCTGCGTCTTTCAGCCTCACAGCTTCTTTCTTCCACAGTCATTCCAGCTCTCACTGTTTCTTTCTTTTCCATTACTTGGCCCTGGACGTGCGCGCACACACACACACACACACACACACACACACACACACACACACACACACACACACACACACACACACACACTCACTACACACACACACTCTCACACACTCACTCTCACACACTCACACACTCACTCTCTCTACCTCTCTCCTTTTTTCTCTCTCTTTCTCTCTCTCTTGCTGTGTTCTTTCTCTCCCCTCCCCCTGCTCTACATTTTCTGCATTTCCTTCCATCATCATGCCTCACTGCTACTCTCTCTCTCTCTCTCTCTCTCTCTCTCTCTCTCTCTCTCTCTCTCTCTCTCTCTCTCTCTCTCTCTCTCTCTCTCTCTCTCTCTCTCTCTCTCTCTCTCTCTCTCTCTTTCTCTTCAATCCCTCTTGCTAATTCTCCCTGTAACATTCACTCTGTATCAGCTCTGCATCTATCTTCTCTTATATCTCTCTCTCTCTCTCTCTCTCTCTCTCTCTCTCTCTCTCTCTCTCTCTCTGTCTATCAATCTCTCTCTCCACCCATGTGTTTTCCACTCTTTCACCACCTCTTCCTCCATCCCTCCCCCTCTGTCTCTGTGAGTCACTCGCTCGCTCGCTTGCTCTTTTCTAGCGTCCCTTTGCTTTTCTCCATCAGCGTCAGCAGCACTCTTGTCCTCCAAGCCACAGCAGCAGCAAGGCAGCAGTGTGTTTCATGCACTCTCCGTCTCCACACACTCACTCAGTGCAGTTACATGGACATGAATATCCTGATTCTAGAGATTCCTAGGTGCATTCTATAGAACAGTTAGCCAGTTGTGCTCAGACATCAATGGTGGCTGCTTATTTGAGCCGTTTACGCCCTAGGTTGTATTGAGACATCGTGGTATTTAGCCAATCACAACGTTCTATCAGGACAGGGTCTCTTTGGGCGGGCTTAGCGTTGAATGGCTTGTCAGTTGCGCTGATTAGTTTTAGCTGTCTTACCCGAGGGTCTATCACTTGTGGCCAGACAATATATTTTATGTGATCGTCTGGCTTGTCAGGCTATAGAAGAGTATCCAAGAAGATGCATTGAAAAACCCCAACTGAAATGGAATATTGGGTTAAATAATCACATTATCCACTACGAATTCCTCTACGAATTATTAGTAAAGCCAAGGCAGTTTTTCCTTGCCCCTGTTGCTCATGGATGCTTCCCGTACTGTCTGTAAAGCACGGCGAGACAATGCACTGTATTTGAGCGCTCTACAAATAAAATTGAATTGAATTGAATTGAATTATTCATGTCCATGTAACCACACTCGCTGTCACACAGATGTGCAAGACAAGACAAGTCCATGTTTAATGTAAAGAGCTTTATTGTAGTTGTGGCACTCCAGAGCTGGGTTAGTCATGAATATAATAGTGTAACAGGACATACTAAATGAATATATGTCATGAGTCATTTGTTAGGAATCCTTTGTTATCAAACAGCAAGATCTCAAGACCCCAAGATAGCCGTGGCTATTAGAATCTAGTGCTTTTATAAAACACAGTCGTCTCAGACATTCACAGTACTTTTAGTAGCAGAAATATAATCTGACTGTCAGATCACTTATTTGTTCTCTTTTCCAACATGAAGATCCTCTTTGACTTGACAATGACTAGGAAGTAACAAGGCAGTGACCACAATGTAGACTCAACCTTGTCAGGGTGCTATTGTTTGTTTGGTCGCTATTGTCTTTCCTTGGCACATTTGGCCCAGCCAAACCCACATCATGTGATGTTATATTATATTATTATGATGTAGGCCTAGCTTGGAAGTAGGAAGTAGGCCCTTGAAAATATAGCCTAGCCTAATTTGTTTTATTACAAAAGTGCTTGTTTGCAAGTCACAATAATGCAAAGTGATGCTTTGATGCACTGTGTCTAATTATGTGGTGTGTGTTGGCTGTGCTGCTGTGGTTGGCGCTCAGTGCATTAGGGGAATACACAGCGCGGTGCAGTTATGGAAATATGTAAAGGCACTCTTGGAGTTGTTTTGCCTTTCCCTGTAGTAAGTGGCACTCAGTGCACTGCAGTATAGGGCAGGGTGTGTGTGTGTCTGTGTGTGTGTGACCGAGCAGGTGAATTAAGGCTGTGTGTGTGCGTGTGTGCACATGTGTGTGTGTGTGTATCTGTGTGTGTGGCAGAGCAGGTGAATTAAGGCTGTGTGTGCACGCGCATGCTTGCAGGTGTGTGTGTGTGTGTGTGTGTGGCGTAGCAGGTGAATGAGCGGTGTGTGTGTGTGTGTGTGTGCGGGCTGGTGGTGATAAGGGCCAGTGGGCTGCGCTGGGAGGGCCAGATTAGGATCAGACTAGACGCGGCCAGCCGCCCACTCTCAGTGGAAGCACTGATTGAGCACACTTTATGTTCTGCCCATGCAAATGGACCTCTATATGGCAGCAGTTATGGAGGGGCCACGTGTGTGTGTGTGTGTGTGTTTGTGGGTACGTAGGGTGTAAATGAGTGTGTCTGAGTGCGTGTGAGTGCGTACATATGTGTGAGTGCTTGCGTGTGAGTGTGTGAATGCATGTGCTAGTGCGTGTGAGTGTGTGTGTGTGTGTGTGTGTGTGTGTGTGTGTGTGTGTGTGCGTGTGTGCATGCGAACACTTGCTTTACTCTTTGGGTCCATTGGGTCTGAGTTCTCCTCCTTTACTGGAATGAAGAATGATTCTGCCGCTGTGTTGCTCTGTAGGACTCTTCCCCATACACATGTACTGTATGCAGCAATGCTCCATATGTCATTATCTATAGGAGGATGGAAGACGTGTTCCATCTCATCCAGCTCTTCCATCCTCATACTGTATAGATAGCGCTATGTATGGAACACAGCTCTTCCATTAGCGTAGAAACGGGGTGTGCCTTTTACCGGGTATTTGGCCACCGTTAGGCCACCATAACTACAGGCCAGTTTACACCTTCGCCGTTGAGCATACTTTACATTGAAAACGATGATTTGTTA
>JAODXP020000018.1:11054233-11076733 GCA_027497455.2 Sardinella longiceps
AGCCAGCTACCCCCTCACCCAGTGTCTCTGGTCGTGTGTGTCCTCCAAAGCCCACCGTCTCTAAAGCTACGCTACTCCATTGGTCGTGTGTGTGTGTGTGTGTGTGTGTGTGTGTGTGACACATGCACGTACGTACACACACACAGAGTCTTCCGTCTCTAAAGCGAAGCTACTCCAGTGGTCGTGTGGTGTGTGTGTGTGTGTGTTGCGCACAGGCCACTGTCTCTAAAGCAAAGCTAGTCCAGTGGTCGTGTGCGTGTGCGCGTGTGTGTGTGTGTGTGTGTGCGCGTGTGTGTGTGTGCGCGCACTACTCTAGTGGTCGTGTGTGTCCCTCGCAGGCCTCGGTCTCTAAAGCTACTCTAGTGGTGGTGTGTGGCGCCTAGTGGCTGTCTGTCTGTCTGTCTGTGTCTCTCTCTCTCCAGTGCCAGTGGGGTGCCTGTGGCTCTGCTCTCTCAGTAGGGAACTTGACCACCGCCCATCCGCTCTGAGGGAGGCTTTTGGCTCTCGCTGTAGCCCACTTCCCGCACCAGGGGATCTAGACTAGGGGGATGGAGGGTGTGTCTTTCTGTCTTTCTGTCTTTCTGTCTGTCTGTCTGTCTGTCTGTCTGTCTTTCATTCAGTGTGTCTTCTGTGGCCTTGTTGCGCTCTCAGCACTGTGTGTTTGCCTGTTATTTTTGGCTTTAAACTGGACCCTTTCCCCACCAACTTTTATTTTTGTGTGTGTGTGTGTGTGTGTGTGTGTGTGCGTGTGCGTGCCAGCAGCAGGTGGCAGTGCCTGGCGGTGCGGGCGTGGCCTGCATGGTGAGGCCGGTGACCGGCAACGACATTGGCGTGCGGCGAGCGGAGATCCGCCAGGGTCTGCGTGAGATCATCCTCTGCAAGGACCAGGACGGGAAGGTCGGCCTGAGGCTCCGAGAGATCGACAATGTGAGTCATCGCCATGGTGACCGACAGGTCACTCCTGCAGGGCAGTGACAGCAGTAGCACTGGTCACTCTGCCCGTCACACCTCACTTCGGCCTCTCTACAGACACATAATGAACATGAACACACACACACACACACACACACTTGCTAAATCAAATGCCTCAAGCTCCAGTGTTTCCTCAATCTTCCTTCATTGTTTTAAAGGGGATGCATTAATTACTTTATAGAGTTAAAAAAAAAAAAAAAGTCTAAATCTTGTGTTGAAACGGAATGAGTGGAAGCAACCACCACCAACAACATCAAAAACACTGAAAGGCGCCTTGTCATACACCTGTATGCTATTTCAAATAACCCATGCAAATTGCCCCCCCCCCGTAAAGCACCTTGTTTTTCCCAGTAATGACAAGGCTTTGCTTTGATTTGCATGTCGCCACTATTGCATATTCATTGAGAGAATATTTACATTTGTTTGCTAATATCAGAATTTAAAGGGAAGAAGGCACTAAAACCGGCCTAGTTTTAACACCGTGTGTAAGACCCCTCTTTTCCCCTCTTAGGGCATCTAATTTCTTCTTGAAGTATTATTTAGCTCCTTTTTACCCTGCATCTCACTGGGGATGTGCATATACACCTACCTCACTGGGGATGTGCATACACCTACCTCCGTTCCAGTGTCCCCCTTTCTCCAACACTCTCTTACCCTCTCTCTCCCCCTAGTTCAAAGGCCAGTGTCTAAGACCCCTCTCTCTTTCTCTCTCTTTCTCTCTCTTTCTCTCCCTCTCTCAGGGTATCTTCATCCAGCTGGTGCAGGCCAACTCCCCTGCTGCTCTGGCCGGTCTGCGCTTCGGGGACCAGGTGCTGCAGATCAACGGGCAGAACTGTGCCGGCTGGAGCACCGATAAGTCCCACAAGGCCCTCAAGTCTGCCGCCGAGACACGCATCGAGCTGGTGGTGCGCGACAGGTCAGTATCGAATTGGAATTGGATAGAAACATAGAGTATAAAGGCTGCCTTTTTTGGCATCAACTAGGCTACTTAGAAAGATAAGGATAAGGAATTGCATTGATGGGCAGAATCAATGATGGCATTGATATTGATAAAATCTTATACTATTTGTGATTGTGGAGAAAGCATCAAAATCCATTAGTGTAAATATTTCAGAGGCATGTGGGTGGTCATGTGCTGTGTGCTTCTTGGCCTGTAGATCGAGGTTTCTCATTGGTTGTTTACATTTTCCCAATAGTGCTGTTGACTTGTGATCAGGTCAGGTGATCAGGCACCTCTTGTCCTTTCAACAATCTGGAATGTACTAACTATGCATTTACAAGATCACACTCTTGCACTTCTTAACTCTTGCACTCTCGAACTCCTGGTAGCAAATAACACTCCTAGTAAGGGACATGTAATTACTTGTGTTGCAGCTTGATGGTTAATCCTCTTTATGTAAGTGGCTTTAGATAAAAGCGTCTGCTTACTGCATAAATGTATATGTAGTGTGTATAGCCTACGATGTCACCTAAGACCTTTTTTTTTTTTTTAAAGAACGAATAAATAAATAGTGTGGTATGGTGTTTCTTTTTAGGCTATCTGTTCAAAATAAACCTGCCCATGATGGCTGAGAGTTAATTTGTTAAGCTAATCAAAGTTCTCCAGTGGGGTATTCCAAGAAGGTGGTTAAGTCCTAGGAAACGTGGTAAAACCGCTAATAGAGGAGCCTACGGACTATATCTAGTTAAGAGAATGAGAGCTCCAGGCCTTTCTATTAGCAGGTTTACCATTACCTCCAGTTTTATATACCCAGGTTTTCCACTTAACCACCTGGTTGTTAGCATTGCATTGGAATATGTGTGGCTATCCCTAGCTCACAGTAGATGGGCTGTGGCCATTTGTGTGGCTTGATGCAGTGCTATTGGGTCTGATGAGAGAAGCACTTTCAACTTCCTGTGCCGGTTTTTGGTATTTTGTATTCTAGTGTCAGGGTGAGGGTTAAGGGGGTTAAGTTTAGGGTTGGGGTCACGGCAGTGCCTATCAGACTATTAGTGCTGCCTGGAAGGTGCCACTGAGGGCAAAAAACAGGATCGAGCGCCCGTGCCACAGTCAGTCAGTCAGCGCATGGAAAACAGGAGGGAGGACCACCGGCTGCCACAGGCAGATTTGTATCAATATTTAAAACCTGCTGTGCTCCTGCCTCCTGATGAGGCCCAGGGTTATGAGTCATGAGTCACATGTAATGCGTTTCACACAAGAGCTACATTAGAGCTGCTGGACTTCACTCGCAAACACAACAAGCCGGCCTGACACAGAGGCCAGCGCTGTTAGGTGCTGTCATTGTTTCCAGTGTGGAATTATAGGGCAAAGTCCACACATGGATAAGATGTGGGTTTTCCCATCCCTGCCTAACTGGAGCGTATCCGTATCCGGTTGATCTGGCGACCCCTGGTGGCTGGAATCATAATCACACTATATTATAAAATGAGAGAAGATGGTGAATTTCCTATGGGATGATTTCCTACATGTAAGTAGGACTACTGAAGTAGGAGGACAAAAACAATTTCCTCAGTTGAAAGTTAGTTTATTTGGATGGCCTGCTGATTTCTGAGCTCCCATGCTTGCTGCCCTGCGGCTGGCTGACATGTACATCAGACATGTACTTCCTGCCTGCTGACATGTACTTCCTGTGTGTTTCAGGCCCTTCCAGCGCGCCATCACCATGCACAAGGACAGCTCCGGCCACGTGGGCTTCATCTACAAGTCGGGCAAAATCACCTCCCTGGTCAAGGACGGGTCCGCCGCACGCAACGGCATGCTGACTGACCACTACATCTGTGAGATTAACGGCCAGAACGTCATTGGCCTGAAGGTGCGTCTGACGTTAGGACTATGGTTCCTCACAGACTGGCTACTCTCTGTATATTGAAGAATAGTTTTGCTTATTATATAAATGACTGTGTGTGTGTGTGTGGTTTGTTTGTTTGTTTACAGGACACTCAGATTAAAGACATTCTCACCACCTCCCCCACCGCCATGACCATCACAATCATGCCCAAGTTCATCTATGAACACATGGTTAAGAAGTGAGTATGCCAGCCAGGGGTGCATTCAATGAAGACGTTACGGTGCATTACGTAAAATGTCGGGCTGAACATACTGTTGTGTCATGTCAGAGGAGGGCCATTCTGCTTGTGGCGTCTGTCAAGGAAGTAGCTGAACTGGACAACAGCCTCAGCAGTTTAAATGCATCATTGTTAGAAATACTACAAAATTATAATATTACCACGAATTTTGTTGTCACCAGAGGACAATCCAACACAACATGAATTTGTGTTATATTTAGCACTAGCGCTTTAAATCTCAGAGGTTCCAATACACCTACATGCTGATTGGTGAACACCTCTGGCACGCCCATCAAACGAGAGTGAACTACTTCAGAAGCATGTTGCGCACCGGCGTGGAGCGTAACGGGCAAACTTATCATTCAATTAGGCTAACGTTACGCATCGGTACAAAACGTTATGCTGTTGAATGGACCCCAGGTCTAATGGGTGTGATCAAGCACTTTGGAAGACTACTGTAATCTTTGCTCACCTCCAATTTTGTAATGTTGTACAGTCAAAATTGCTCATAGGCAATAAAGCTTCATCTGGCTTCTATAGTCCTATTTTAACTTCAACTTCAACCGTTTGTGAATTTTACTATCAACTATCTTGAGTGAAACGTGATGGGAAGTGATTGAGTTAGCCAGAGGGATGGGTGGGTGAAGTTGGGAAATGGCCATGGCTCGTATTTGCATGGCGGCGCGCATAGGACACTTCCCAAAAGCGTAGTTGCTTACCTAGTTAGCATCTTGATAGATGTGTGGTACTGGTACAGCCACCACAGTCAGCCTGCAATGCAGCTCCCTTAAAGGAGGAATCCGGTGTGAATTAGTCAATAGTCCTGTTGTTCCAGGTATCTGAAGGCTGTCTTTAAGAAAAAGAATGGGAAAATTCGATGCTACATAGACTGAATAACAATAGACCGATTACTAATGCTGACTGAATTGGGCATAATGAAATGAAACTTAAAGTAATTTGTTATGCCCCCATTCACTTAGTTTTAGTTTCCAGTTCACTGCTTGGTCTATGTTGTATCAAATAATCTATCTTATTCTTTTTCCTACCTACAGCACTTGGTGAGTTTGAACAACAGGGCTATGGATTGATTTACTCTGGATTTCTCCTTTAACTGTCTTACTGTGTATCCTTGTGTGCTCTCAGGATGTCTGGAGGTCTGCTGCGCTCTGCCATGGACCACTCTGTGCCTGAGGTGTGAAGCTGTTCGCTGGACCACTGCCCACTGCCCTCTGCCCTGCCCTCTGTCCAGATGCCTACAATCTCCAGAGACTGCCCGCTGGCCAGCCCCCAAGGACCCACACGGGCGTCCTCTCTATTGCTGAACTGAAATGACTTCAACTTACATCCCATATATCAACACGTGCACACATACATACATACATACATACATACATACATACATAGACATATATATGTATACCAGATGCCTTTTTTCTACTGTATTATAGTTAAGTACGTTTGACTTCTGTCTAGTTCCTTTTTCTACTCCTCTTTCTCTCATGTCATTGTTTAATTGTTTGTCTTTAAATGTATTTCATAATAATGCATCATCACACATTTATCATTAAGTGTTACTGTTTTTATTTTTAATTTGGCTCATTATGTGCACCTTTTTTATTGTATCTTTTGTTTTAAACCAGAAGAATAACGAAGCCATAGGTTTGAGTTGAGAGCTTCCATAGTGGTAACGCAAGGAACAGGATTGTGGGCATTGACTAGCACTCCGTGATCTTTTGTCCCTACTTGCATGCGTGAGCAGGTAGACCCCCCCCCCCCTTCCCCCCCACTTTATTTTTTTAACTGATGTTTGTTTGTCTGTGCCAAGAATGATTGATTTGAATGATTGATTTGATTGATTGATTTACACCTTTTGACTGAGCATGTGTTTAAAAACATTTTTGGATCTGAAAAAAAAAGATATCACTTGATATGTCATTCAGTGTCATTCATTTTTGTTTTAGAATTTATAACTTTTTGATAATTCTCACCGCCATCATCATCCTGAAAATGTTAGAATCTGTAAAAAATATATATGAATGTAACCACAAGATGATTATTGTACAAGGATAAAAAAAACAATAAATAACTCTGCTACAAATTTGCTGTTTGATCCAACTCTGTGATGAACAACCAAGGCCGTTGTTTCTAAATAGAGACAAGACCCTTCAGATGTAGACGAGACCATTAAAAAGTCTAGTTAACTTTCTATGAACCCAGTATTAATAAAGAATTACAAACAAATTTATAAAGGATAATATTATATTCATGAAGACTCACAACTAGTCTTATTAGTGTTCATTAATGGCATGAAGTTGTAAGCACTCAGTCGAGCATACCCTTAAGTAAAGTGAGCTAAACATAATTGGTCATGAAGATCAGTAAGGCACCACTACAGATAATCATGTAAAGGAGCTTATAGTGCCTTGTGACATTCCAGGTTCTAAAGACTTAACTTGTGATAACATTATAATTATGAGTGTAGTGGTCATGAGAATGTATAACCAGTTATATTATTATATAATGTTGTTAGTAATAAGGCTTTTTGAAGACTTTATACAGTAATCCTTTAAATACATATATAATGATTAGTGAATACTGAATTAATATAAAGTGTCACCAAAGTCTGTTTTCATAGCCATGATTGTTTAGGAGCAGTCAGCTACACATTTGTCTACTTTACATCTTCATGTGGACTCCACTGATATCCTCTTGACCTTCCCATACCAGAGGGCACCTATGAAAAGCCTCTGCACTCAATGTGGATGTGATTATGATCACGGACTGTCCACTCATGGCCATCCCCTATGTGATCAATATCAGTATGCATTTTGCCAATATTAACTTTTTTTTTTTTTAAAATTAGAAAACAAAAAGCTCAAGGACTCTAAAATCTAAATCATGAGTCCTTTTCCTCCCTCTTTGGACCAAGACTGAGTCAAGACCAACAATTCTACACTATCACACTTCTATGTAACACACATTGGGCCTCGTTCACCAATATCTTTTAAAGAATTTCCTTAAATTTCTTCTTAAGGTCCCATTGACAAACCTGTATTGGTGAATACAAATCTTCTTAAAAACTGCGTAAGTGTAAGAACACATTTATTCGTTAGAACGGTTGGTGAGTGAGGGCCATTGATCCTAAAGCTGTGCTAAGTCAGTCAGAGGCTTGTGGAGGTGCAGACCAGTAGAGGGCCAAGGACTCCATTAGACAGGAGAGCCCCTCTGAGGCGGAGGATAGAAATAGATAGAGGATAGCCGTATAGCTTAGCTCTTTTGAACGTCTGGGCTCAAAAGCTTACGCTACTCAGTGAAGTAGGGGAGTTGCCACTGGGTGCGCACACGCCTGCGTTTGATCCAGTCTGTTTTTCTCCAACATCTAAGCACTGACTGAGTGAATACACACACACACACACACACACACACACACTTCTCTCATTCATAGATTGGGCCTTGATCAGTCAGTTGTGGAGTCAGGCGGAGAGTCTAGTCAGTCTACAGTACCTCCTCTGATCAGAACAATGGGTCCAGACACATCCCAAAAAAAAGTGCTTTGAAAAGGTAACACACAGACGAAGGTGCATAAGACCTATAGTTTAATGACCTATATTGTTAAGTGCCCAAAATGTCATGCTGAAGGTTGTTTGTGGTTCTAGTGCTGACAATGAAGAGAACATCAAAGACAGGACAGCAGTCACGTTTCACCATGCTGTTTTAATATAGACTTTTGGTTTACAGTGGTATGTATGTATGAGTGAAAGTGGAATTGGGATTCGGTCAGAGACATCTGTACACACAATATTGCCAGTAAAGTAGTTCATTTACAATTTTTATATTTATATTTATATATTTATATATAATATACGCTCCTTATTGATCTCAATAAAAGCAATGGCTACTCCATCCACTAGTGAGGCATCTGATAAACACTACTTTAAAAAGACACACTGACATCAGAGAACTCAAGAAACCCTTTTCGATTGTATCGGTTTTTACATCTAACAGGACAAAGCCAGATATCAAATGCATACAGAACTCTTGATACATACAGTACAGACCACAAAATAAATTCCTCAAAAACCTAGAGTATGTTACTATTTAGGAACCTCTCCCGGTATTTCCTAGAAGTATTCCCACACAATGTTTGGTATGGTTCTGTCAAACCTTGCACAAGAATGCATCATCATCTGTATCAACTGGTGATAAGTGGTTGCAGCTTGGATTTCTGTTGTCTGCATGTTATTTAAAGCAATAAATGTAAAAGATGGGCATTTACCAGATAAATCATTCATTTGTACTATAAAATCATATGCAGCATAGTGTACACAATCAGCACAACATTCCCCAAATTACTGAACATAACTATAGTTACCCCGCAGCTCAGCAGGTCTGCTACACTGTGAGATCTCTTCAGTAGTGAGAACATTGAAGTCCGTTGAGAACACAAAGATATTATTGTTTTTTGCCGTTTGTTGCTATGCCTTTTGTATGTATTATGTATCAACCAACCCTTGATATTGACATTGACATTTGACCTGTGGACAGCATTCAGACTAGTCTACAAGAAAAAACAGGACTCTATCGTAGTCCTATTCCACACATTAACATTAGACTAGTGTTCCCATGCCTTTATTGGTTGTAAATGAATCAAACAAGACTTAGGTTGGTGCTATTATTTCAGGCATGCCAAAGCTGACCAAGGCAAGGGATTCTACAGACCAAGGCAAGGGCTTCTAGAATGTGGCAGAAAAGCAGCGGACTCAGAGGTCACATGACCCATTAGCCCTCTGAGAAACCCGCCACTGATGCGACCCCACGAGACTGAGTTATTGGTGTGACAGTGCGGCCCATTAGGGGCTAGGCTAATTAGATAAGCTCACACAAGGGGCGGGTAAGCTAGGCTAGGCTAGGTTACAGCCTGAGGCTATGTGCACAATGGGCTTTGGGTTGAGATCTAGGATGCAGACTGACAAGTCCAGTGTCAACTGTGGAGGAGATGAGGATGTGACTAAAGATCTTAATTAACAGCAGTGAGATCATGAAACATTAAAACAATATCAGATGTCGTTTGTGCATGCGTGTGCACACACACACACACACACACACACACACACACACACACACACACACACACACACACATACACACAGCTTTGTCTATAAGAAAGAGAAGTAAGCCAATCCAGTGACCTTCAGCTGGTGACAAAGTACATGAAACGCAGAAGATAGCTTACTGCTCTTTTTATTCCCTAAATGAAATTATATTGATTTGTATTTGTTTGGAAAGATTTATAAACAATGTATAGTCCCAAGGCCCAAGCTTATATTCATGTCCACTGCACACTTACTGAGTCATAGGAGAAACATGTCTGGGGAATTACTTATTTAAGATTTCTTTTATTGAAGATTTGACTTTTTTATACTGTCTGGCCTCATTCTTTAAGTACATTCTCTAATCTAGTCAATATATCGTATATTAAATCTAACATGAGTAAAGACATGTTAGGGATGGGGGACTCCCTGGCATAGCATCTGGAATGGATACAGAGTTAGAGAGTTAGTTTAGAAGCATGGAAGATCAGCTGACTAAGAATCACTGTCACAAAGAAAGAGCGAGAGAGAAAGAGAGAAAGTGAGAGAGAGATAGAGAGCAACAAAACAGCACTTATGACTACCCCTCTACCCCCACCACTACCACCATTTTCAAATAAATAAACTGCATCTTTCCAAGGGGAAGATGGAGGGCCGTAGACTGGTACTATAGAAAGCGAGGAAATAAAGGGCAAAGAGACTCGATTGTCGAGCAGCAGCAGGAGAAAAAGCACATTGAGAAAAGCCAGAATGCCCCCATAGGCAACACATGCAGTCAGTGTGTGTATGATTAGGACACGTGAGACACACACACACACACACATCCCTCATCCCTCTCCCTCAACCCCAAACACAGAAGGAAAAAGGCCACCAGCACTCAGTTCTGAGTTGGAAATTAAACAAGATTAAACTAAAAATAAAATGTGTGTACCTTCTGGTAAATTAACCTACTCTTAACCTAGGAGTATCTAGTACAGTAAAGATACTGCTATGTTGGTTTATTGAAGCTAGGTTAACCTATCCTTGTTTAACTTGAATTAATTTTTAGTTTTAGCAATATTCACATAAATAACATAGCATTCACAACAAGACTAAATATTTGAGTGAGACAGACGCCTCACAATCACAAGTCCAAAATGGATGCCCACAACTTTGGGAACACAATCTTAAATTCAAGTAATCGTCAACCTCTTAAAGTGAACAATAGTGCAATTAAAATATAGACAACTATATTCAGTATAACGACACAGAACATCTTACGAAATGAAAAACACAAGGATTCTCCAACACAAAGGCCAGAAACAGCATACATCATAGAAGAGAAGTCGACATTTCAGTGTCCAATCATCATCATTACTGGTTCACTACATAAACGCTAAGGACACAACACTTAAAGACCAGACTTGAAATAACTAGAGTGACAATTGTCTGTAAGCTGTCAGGGATTTCAGTAGATTTCATTTTTTGGCCATCTCTCCTGACCATTGTGTTGTTCTATTCAACCAAATTTAATCACTTAGTTTAACCACGACCCTGTGAGTGTCTACAACCTTACAGGCTGCAATTCATTGTTTCATGTCTGATTGACTTTCACTGAAAGCAAACAAAAAGTGATTAATCAATTCAAGCATGGCCTCTCTCCACAGAGACCACTAATGAGATGTATTCCATTTAGTCAAACATTCCACAGCATTTCAACCCAAAAGCCCTGTCGTTTGAGGTCACCAAGGGCTGGCAATAGAAAAGGAACGATAAAATTGGGTGCAACAAAGACCAAATATTGAATTTAGTCTATTATTTTGTCTATGTTGTACCAAATCGTATTGTTTTTCCCCCCTACCAACAGAATTCAGTGACCAAAAACAACAAGGGCAATGGATTGAAATGGTACAGAATTTCCCTTAACCATCAGATCCCCCTCCCCTCCCCCCAAAAATGCTGAGCATCTAAATTTGGTGTACTATGAAAGGTGCGTTAATCTCTTATGGACGGAAAGCTATGGGTGCTGGGGTTTAGTAGGACACCACTGGTGGATGCTAAGCGCATAAATAGTACAGCAACAGCAGCAGCTTGTTTAGCTAGAAGCCGGAAGATGGCGGACGTGCCAAGGGTGGCCATTAACTCGATTGTGAGAGTACACAAACCACAACACTAAATACATTTATAACAACCTACTCACAAAGACTTACTAACTTACACACACACTCACACACACACACGCACACACACACACACACACACACACACACACACTCACACTCACACACATGCACACACACACAGGATAAACATGTCACAATACCAAATTGCAGAATCCTCAAAAAAAGAAAGAAATTTGACAATATTGTCCTTTCAGACTGGCTGATCAGCACGCTCAATTGGGGCTGCTACAATCAGTGTCAATCTGCATTCATCCAGTGTTTGCATTCAGTGTCTCACACACACACACACACACACACACACACACACACACACACACACACACACACACAGGCTTCTACTCAGTCCAATAGAGCCATTATAGTGAGAGGGTACAAAAGAAGACATGAGTTGCAGGAATTCTGAGGTTTTTACGTATTGATGTTTTTTTTTGTTGTTTTTTTTTACGTCTTCAATAATTCACATCCCTTTGTCTCACCAAAGATGGTTTAGAATCGTCCACAAACCCATCTCCAGTCCCACCACTCTTGTCTAACTGATGCAGCCCGGTAACCCTTGGCTTTGGCTCCCTCCGTTGTTTTACAGTTAAATGGCTATATGTCAGGATAAGTGCTTGGGAAGCAGCTCTTTACTTACAAAAACAGCCTTCTAATGCCACTATGCTGTGGCAGCAAGGCTCTCGTCAGCTATACAAGCCGGCAGTTCGTTCCCTTCCATTTTCTTCCCTCAGGTCTGTGAAGAGGACTTTTATTCTGACGCCTCTGTCTGATCCCAGGGCAGGAAGAACAATGGCTGTATCAGTGTCAGTATGGCGGTTCACCATTGCTGTGGCTCTCTACTGATCTCAGATCAGATCAGGTCAGATCTGCGCCCCGGGAGGTCCACCGCCACCCGCTGGGTAGTGGCGGACCCCGCCGCCCCGGCGCAGGGAGGTGAGAGCCACGGTGCAGCAACCCCTCAGCAGCGAGCCGAAGTGGTAGAGGGGCTGGCCGTCGCGGCGCGGAGCTCGGCACAGCCAGGCCACGGTGGGCACCACGGGCACTGCCACCGCCAGCAGGTCCACCAGAAAGTGGCGGCTCCAGTAGCTCTTCACCACCGGCCCTGCGGCGGTGGAAGTGGCGGCCTCTGCTTCACCTCCAACTGCTCCTGATGCTGATGCTGCTGCTGCTTCGCTCTCCTCAGCCACGCCTTCGTTGTCTTCGTCATCGTCCACCTCCACCACCGTCACCCCATCCACGACCATGGGTGTAGCGGAGGGCACGGGGGATCCAGCGCTCCGAGGCTGAGAGGTCTGGGGAGGGGGACCAGCGGTGAGGTTGTGCTCCTGTGAGACGTCGGAGGCTGAGGCCTCCCTGTCTGCCTGGGTTGGCTGGGCAATAGAAGAGGAGAAGGAATTGGCGCCCGAGATGGGGCTGGGTATAGGTGGGTCCGAGGGAGGGTCCAGGGGCAGGGGCGGTTCTGGTGGGTCGATGGGCAGCAGCACAGAGGCCGCGTCGGGGGCAGTGGTGGTGGCCGTCATGGTGTTGGTGGTGACGGACACGGTGGTGAGGTCCAGGTCGTCACCCTCGTCTGACAGCCAGGTGGAGGTGGGGCTGCAGGCCTGCGAGCGGAAGGTGCGCTGCTCGGCGATGGTGTCCAAGTCCGACGCCTGCAGCCCGTAGCCGTGTGCGGGGGCCGACGCCGGGGCGCAGTCCGTCTGGATGCCCTGCTCTCGCAGGTGGTGCAGGTAGAGGTGGTGGTGCGAGAGGCAGGGGTGGCTGGCACTGCTTGTTGTGGTGCCCATGCCGCAGTGGAGTGGCACCATCCTCTCGTAGGTGGAGGAGTGGGGCAGGTGCGAGTTGAGCGAGTAGGAGTTGAGCAGCGACGCCGTCTCCTTGGAAAGGAAGGCCGCCTCCAGCAGCAGGTTGGTGTGGCTGGACGCGCTGTCGCCGCAGCACACGAAGCCGCTGTCCTGCGTGCCCTCCGCCGACAAGCACGGGAAGTCGTCGCCGCCACGGATGCTGCCGCTCGCACTGCCACACACACTTCCACAGGTGCTGCCAACAACAATAAAAATAACAGGCCATTTTAATCAGGGCACCAGAAGCTATTTACAAAGGAGGGGGGTTCAGCACTGATTGCTTTCAAACATGTTTTTAAAAAAGTATATACTTTTGTCTGAAGCATTTCTGTGTGTGTGTGACATTCTGTGTGTATGTGTGTGGGTGTGTATGTGTGTACCATCCTGTGTGTATGTGTATGTGACATTCTGTGTGTGTGACATTCTTTGTGTGTGCCTGTGTGTGTGTAGGCCTATATGACATTCTGTTTGTGAGGCACCCACCTGCCACAGCTGCTGCGGTCCCTGGGGGCGTGGTCGCTCAGCTTGGTGTAGGTGGAGCTGCGGGTGAGTGAGCGGGCCGGCGAGCCTTCGCACGACCCCCCCGGCGGGCCCTCGCCCACCTCCAGCTCCGCCGACACCCCAGCCGGACCCTCCCCTTTGGCCAGCGTCCTCCCCGCGTGCTCCCCGTCCTCCAGCTGCTGTGGCCCCTGCTGAGGCCCCTGCTGCTGCTGCTGCTGCTTGAGCCCAGCTCCAGTCTGAGCCAGTTCCATGCTGTGGAGCAGCGTCTCCAGCTTGTGGTTCTGCAGGTTGATGTCCTGGAGGTACAATAAGAATGGGAATTGATAGTATTTTCTCAGTGTTGATCCCATTGTCGATCGTGCAGTTGGATTCTTAGCGATTATCATTTGCTTGTAGTGGAGGACGTAGTCTACAACACATGAACCTAAAATGTAGCATCTACAGTGCCTGTACTGGCATACAGATGCTGTAAAATCCAAATCTACTGTAAAGTTGCGATCTACTTTTGGAAAGAACAACTAATGTCTTGGATAGGAGGTAAGGATGGGAATATATACAATTGCTTTCAGTAGTCTCAGTAGTGCTATATTCAATTTAAGTGCAATTCAAGGACCGGAACTATCCTTTTTATAGGAACATACATATTTCAGTAGATCGAAGTAGATTGAACAGTCTTGTTTTTATTTGATAACTGTTCTTTGTTCCCGTCCTACTGTACCTGGAAGCACTTCTGCATGCCAGTGTCCGGGTTGGTGCCCAGGCTGGAGCGCACCACATCAACGACCTGCTTCAGCTGCTGGATCTCCCTCTGCGCCTCCTTCAGGGCCAGCTGGGCCTCCACGCGGTGGCACTCCTCCTCGATCCAGTCCTCCTGCATGCGCGACAGCTGCGTCCGCAACTCATCGATCTCCAAGTCCCTGGGCGACAGAGAGACAGACGATGATGACCATAATTGCAGTGGAGACACAGAGAGAGGGGTAGGAGGTAGGAGGGCAGCAACATGGATAAGAATAGTAGTAGCAAGGGAAGAGATAGCACCATTAACAGACACAGTGTGGACGTGTAACCATCTGCCTTAGCAATGTAATACTATCCCACACTAATCAAACTACAAACAATAGTCTCTTTCCAGTTAGTCCTCTCTCCTCTGTGATAGCAATGGATGGCTGCTAAATGGATGGAAAGCACTAAAATTTCCAATACATTAGATTAGCCTTCATTTGCGTCACCACCATCCCTGCTATTAGTTTCATCCTCTGTTTCTGATACACAGTGCTTCTGGTTCATATGATACTTCCAAATATCCACTACAGCTTGAGATAAGCAAGTGAGAAAATCTACAACAACAAAACAACAAAACAAAACAATGGTTTCCAGGCTTATATGCCCTACAGTAGGGTAGGGCTACATCAGGATTGCATTTCATTTAATATAGAAACCAGCCAATAGCACAATCAATGAGAGTTCATTATTGATTAGCCTACTCTGTAAGAATTGACAGAGTTTTCTCTGAAATAAAAGCCAATACAATTCAAATGAAACTCAAAACCTGTTCTTCGAAGAGGAGATAGATACTGCACAGTATGTAATGCACTGTTGTACTCAAGCTATAAAAAGGAGATGCTCTTATTCCCTGTAGCTTTGATGATCTCATTTTGAAAATTGAAAATTCTCTCCATCCCAAGTGGGGAATGACAGAAAAAGAGTTGAGAACTGCTGAATTAGAATTAGTAGCTTCAGCTCCCAAAATCTGATATTTTTCCGATACTCGGGCATCTCCAGAGGTATTGAAGGCAGGGGTGACCCGCCTCTGTGACATGTTTTCTTTGGTACTTGGGTCAAATATGATGTAGGCCTTGCTGGTCAAAAGTATCTGCTTAGAAATATAAATACAGAGTAGAGTATGGTAGATTTTTATTATCTTGGGTAATACTCCAAAATGGTGCCCAGCCCACATGGGCTTATAACACACAAACAAACATATTTAAAGATGTGTGCAGAGAACATAACACAAACATAAACAAGCGTGATTCAGCATCACTGACTGCACCTTTAAATCCAATGATCCTCTCACACTGATCTCTGACTACTGATTATGACATAACCAGACCCATTGAAGTGAATGCGTGTGGGATGGGAGAGGCTTTCTGTGGATGACTGACCTGTCCTGCAGCCTATCGACGGTCTCCTTGAGGCGAGCGCGCAGGTGTCGGATGCACACCTCCTTCTGCTGCAGTGGAGTCAGATACTGCTCTGGAGGAGGGGGGCGGATGCCATGGTTGTCTGTGCAGGACGTGTACTTCACGTTACGCCTGAGGGAGAGGAGAGGACAGACCACACTCAGACAAGGCCTTTACCATACACACCAGTTACATGGGAAATGGCAAATGATAGCATGTGGGCTATATACTGCTTTTTTGTTCTCCTCAGAGCACCCAAAGTAAAGTAGTTAACGTCATGCCTCACATTCACCCATACACTCATACACCAATGTCTTGCCTCACATTCACTCATTTGCACACACACACACACACACACACACACACACACACACACACACACACACACACACACACACACACGCTGGTGGAAGATGCCCCGTGAGGTGCACCTACCAGCACATGAGAAGAAGTATGGGGTTCAAGGTGTTTCTTGAATTTCTTATTGATGAATAAAGTAGTATCTTATCTTATCTTAGCATCTTGTTCAAAGACTAAACAGTATCCCTGTTTGAGGCTGCTGAATAGGCTACTGTTGGTAGGTGCTGACACATTCTCATGCAGACTAAATCGAGTATCCCGTGTCATTCCAGGCATGCGTAGAAGTCATGGACTACTAGTTAGGTAGAGTGACTACAGACGAGCATTATAATACAATATGTTCAAGTTCAGTTCGAGTTTGAGTGTTTGTTTGTCACAGAATGGAGGTATGTAGTCATATCCTGAGTAGGATAGGCAGATAGCAGTACAAAAGTAGCTAACATGGTTAATACATAAAGAACACAATAAAACCATAGAAGTCCGTAAACGTCCATAATGAACAATCCCGTTCGTTTAACACCTGAGGAGCAGGATGACGTGATGTGCCAGGTCAGCATAGAATATAGAATATATAGACAATATAGACAATATAGACACAATATAGACCTGTCATTGATCTTTCATATCAGTATATGAAAGCTCGACTTTGATCTGCATGAATGGGAACAAACGTGAGTAATTCTGGTCAGCATAAGTGTATTAAGTGTATCATAAGTGTAACATTATAAACAATACATGTTCTGTGAAGGATCTTTATCAGTATATAAAAGCTCAACTTTGGTCTGCATAAAGGGGGACTCCAGCCTCCCCCTTGCGAAAATAGAACACGGAACTTAGCAAATGTGTGGACCTCTCGCTCCACTTTTACCCTCTCTCTGGTACAGACCCCAGACTCATGTGTCCAGATGTCTTACCTTGATGTGGGGCTGCAGTCGCTGCCCTTGCAGGACCCCGAGTTGCTGCTGCTGCTGAGGGACGCATTGCCATAGGGGTCTCTGCTGCTCACCTTGGCTGGGGATCGTCTGTAACAACACCATTAACATGTCAATATACTGTATAACGCCCAACATGCACCAAACTGACATCAACTGTTCTCAAGAGGGGGGACCGACTCCTGTGGTCAATTCACAGACAGACTTTTTTTTCCAAACACAGATGTTGAGAAAGACCAAACACGGCACAAAACAGGACAACACATCATGCCCACAAAAATACACACAAAACTCACAGACAAACATGCCTACAGACAACACATATACAGCACGACAGTAGGACTGGAACTAGATAGGCCAGTCCACCTGCATTGAGGCAAACAAACAAAAAAAAACAAATCCAGCATCTCAAAAGTCACCTTATAGCAAAGCAAACAAGCAGGATGGATGAAGACTCTAGCTGTGACTTATCCACCATGTTTCTCACACATGGTGGCAAAGCAGTCCCAAGCAGATCAGCACAAGAAAGCAACAAAAACAAATAATGACACAACGGTTGCCTTTTTATGAGCTTAAAAAAAGGAGACCATGCAGACAAGCAGAATTTAATATCCTGAAATATGAGCCCCTGTTAGCAGTTAGCGGTAACTGAGGTAGCATTATGGAGATCTGTCATTCAGGGTTTAATCTGTCCACCGAGACATTTGCCCTTCAAATCTGACAGCAGTGCTTGCGTCAGGAGACTGATGGCGTAAACAGCCTTTAAACTACACTCTCTCCTGAAGAGACACAAGCAGACTGACGTGATGAAACTTGGCTTTGAGACAGGCAATGTGCCTTGGTGGAGAGACAAGACCCAGAGATGACAATGAGGTAGGAATGTAAGGAGGGATGAAAGAAAGGGTTAAACGGAGGAAAGAATGTAAGTGAGGAGGAAAAGAAAGAGAAAGACAGAAAAAAAGAAAGGAAGAAGGAAAGCGATGAGGTGCTGACCGACTGTGGCGTTCTGGAGACTTCTCCGTCAGATATCCTCGAGTGGGCCGCATTGAAACCATAAAGCCTGCCTCCATTGGAATGTAGTCTAGCTCTATAAACCTGCAATAGTCAAATCTGACCAAAACACAACACACTGTTACAGGCAGTGGTGATGACGGCACAGCAAACACCTGCATAAGAACAAGACTAAGGTTTGTGTCTGGAATGACTTCTCATCTGGATCAATTTCCTGTACATGAATGAAATATATTCCTAGACTGAAAGGGCTTTTTCCCCCAATGGAGATCTCCTTTGAAGACAGATCTGCATCTCCTGTTTCAGCAGTGGACCAGGCTTAATCCATACACCGACTTTACTATCTGTGGTCACACATTAACATCTGAGCCTTGCCCTCTGGCTGAAATGACAGGCAGATCAAATTGTTTGGGCTTGGACCCTTTGACTAAATATGTGAGCATAACAGAAGTGAAGAGCGTAGGGGAAAGGGATAAGGAGTATAAAATGAAGATTGGGCTTGGCTGTTAGGCTGTTATTTGATATAGCTTAATGACAGCCTCTGAGGAAATGCCTCTAAAAAAAAATCAAGATGGCCATTTTGTGATTGCCAATTGCCATGGGCACCTGCTCCATTACACTCACACTCGGCATCTAATCTAAAATGTCTCCTTTCTCCTGGCTCCGTTTTAATGCCTCCTTGCCCAGGTGCAAATGCTCTTTTCTGGCACCAACACCTTTTATCTCCAGTCACCAGGGAAATCAGTGAGTTTATAAATAGCAAAGGGACTGCATTGGGCCTGCACCTTTTCCTGCTGAAACCAGCGATAGTACATGGAGTACACTACCCCTCACTCCAACCCCACCCCACCCCATCTACAGCCGACTCCCCCTGCAGAGTCTGGGGAGAACGCCGACCTCAAATAACCCCTTAGAAAACAACACCCCGGAAAAAAAACAAGCCAAAAAAAAAAATCCCTGAAACAGCTCACGGTTACGTTACCTCTCTTAGTCAGGATGAGGCAACACAGCATAATACAATCAAGCAAAAGCTTATAAGCCCTTAATCCTTCAGGAAAGAAACGCTATAGGGAATGAATTTAATTTTCGGAAGAAGACAGGTTTTAAAATCACCCTTCATTTCCTCCTTTCCTCCTGCCCACTAACCCCTTGTATGTGCCTGGATTGGCAGAAGCTTGACTATGGCTTTGATGGGGTTGTAGCGACACACACACAAACAAACACACACACACACACACACACACACACACACACACACACACACACAGGCAGTAGACTACCAGGTAAATGGTGACATCACAGCAGGGTTTCCACTTGTCCGCTCTACCTTCAGTTGTAAACTTACGCTTTTGCTTTCAACCTCATTGTGACGAGTCATGGCAGACAAAGAAAGGCATCTGAATCTAAAATTAGATCAAGCCAAAAGATCTGTGCCAAAAGGCACTGAGGACAGCCCAGCCCTGCTCAGCCTGTGAATTGCTTGAAAGTGATGAGAGACTTTATCAGACAGTCCCATCATCATTCATTCAATTCCAATGTCACCACTAGCCTTAGCCGCCTTACATAAAGGCAGGCTTATGTAAACTCGTAATATTTAATCACGGCATACCATTCAAGCTTATTATTCTCATTCACGTCACCGTCACAAGCCCATCAAGTATAATCTGTCACTAAATCAGACCAGATAAAACCAGAGACTCCTCTTGTCTTCAGATCATTCAAACACAGTCAACTGTATCAATAGTGAGAAAATCATACAGATTATACAAGAATCTACTCTACTGAGGTGGGGGAGAAAAGCCAAGATAACCAAACAAAGTAAAGCAGCAATGTACAAACTAGAGAAAAAGAGAACAAAAAGAAGAGAGGGAGCAGCAAAGGCATGCCTGTGAAGAGGAGAAAACATCAATATTGAGACTAATAGTCTCAAAATCATACAGGGTTACGGGGAAACAGGCAAGGCAGGAGGAGGGACAGCTTGCAGCCAGGCTTCTAGTGACTTCTAGAGTGTACACTTGCAGTGGGGTGAGAGACTGTGAGTGGGGTGGGGCTGTAGCCTTGGTTACTACAGCAGTGGGGTGATGGTGTTGCTACGACTACAGATGCTAACAATGCTAACGCTAGTGCTCATAACGCTAGCGAAGGGTGAGGCACAGCAGATGATGGGGTATCAGCATCAGGGAGGGTAATGAGACAAAAAACATAATCTTTTTTATCAAGAATCCAGTGAGGCAAGGATGATTTTTCTAGTCTTTTTTTTTTTTTTTTTTCAATGTCAGATTCCTGAAGTTGCCACGTGTAGAACATTTGGTTGGTTTAGTTTAGCTCTGATTGCCTGAATGTAGTTAAACACAAGTAAAGCCCTATTATAGGCTACTGGAAAGGCCACTGACATCACTGCCCCAGGGATTCTTAGCTGGGAAGCTCTAGGGCTCACCCCAACCATGGCTGATGCATGGTGGGGTTGTCCGGAGCCACTGTGGCTCAGCTGGTGTTAGGCTACACCTAGCCAATGAGTCTGGGGGCTGGTGCGCCCCCTTGGGTTTGGGAGGGGTATAAACAGAGCTGAGGCTCACGCTGGGAGCGGGGATGGGGAAGCGGATGCCGACTGAACCGCCGACTGAACTGCCGACTGAACCGCCAGCTGAGCCGCTGACTGAGCCGCCAGCATTTGCTGCAGTCGCCGCTTGGGCTGCAGGGCCTTCAGCGGGTTGAATCTGAGGAGAGAACCAGAGAGAGAGAACCAGAGCTGTGCTCTACAGGTAGAGAATCAGACAGAACCAGAGCTCCATTGCTCCACTGGGAGAAAACCAGAGAGAGAACCGAAGATGAGCTCTACATGTGAGAATCAGAGAGAGAACCAGAGATGAGCTCTACATGTAGAGAATCGGAGAGAGAACCGGAAATGTGCGCCATAGGGAGAGAACCAGAGAAATAGGACCAGAGCTGTGTTCTACGGGTAGAGAATCAGAGAGAGAACCGGAGATGTGTTCTATGGGTAGAGAACCAGATTGAGGAACAGAGCTCTGTTCTACGGGTAGAGGAACCAGAAAGAACCGGAGCTGAGCTCCAAGGCCCTTGCTGCCTGTGATGGACATACAGTAGGTTACCATTACACTGACTACAGACAGTCAGCAGACTACGGTACAGTCTTAATCTCAGCTATCACAGTAAGTGGTCCATTTATCACTAATACCACTACATTTACTTAAACAAGTACTTGTGGGGGAAGTTTAATCCCTTCAAGAATACAGTCACCTCTTCCAGTTTGTCTTCCGAACAGTAAGTCACACTAGAATATTAACCTTGTCCACTTAACATCTTTTTTTCAACATCAAACTGCTTTTAGGTTGTAATATAGGTGATAATGTAGATGCTGCATTCACTCCACGTAGTTCAAATGCACAGCACAGTAATCAACGTAATATTTTGCAATCTTTTTGATGCATGTAGACATCTGGGTGAGTGATTATTATAATGTCTATTATAGACAAATAGACAAACATTTTGTATAATTTAGTCAATGTATTACTCATATCTACGTACAGTATGAGCCTAATGGAACTTCAGTCTTCTTAAAGTTTATGAGAGAAAATAGGGAAGATGAATTATAACTGCAGCAGCCTCCAGATAGTGTGAAAAATGTGACTTACCATCCGGAAAATATGCTTATGCAAACACAGTGGGAGCAGGTAAAAGCATAACCCACTTAATGCCACTGAGAACTAAAGTTGTATAAAAACAGTGAGCATTGCGGAAAGCCGAGGGCAACTTTAGTCAAAACAAACAAATTTGTCAAACATCTGTGCTCATCTTCATTATAAACACAGGATAGAAACAACGCAAAATAAAAACACTGTTACTCTAAATACAAAATGTGATCACTTGGATAAACACCACAAATGAGACCTGTCCCATTATTACTGGGATCATATTCAGACTAATTGATACAACTGGCCCGCAATCAGTAAATATAAACAGATGTGTGGCATAAATTGCAAAATACATCAAAGGTGAAAAGATCCAGGGCAGTTTTCCTGGAGACGTCACAGATGGCTACTAAGAGAAGCGGCCATTAATGAATAAATTTACATGAGTGCCTCTTTGTGACAGCAGAGAATATAACCCTTTCCCAAATGATCAATGGGTTTCTTCCTCCATAAGTAATTGTCCATGGCCTCTCTACGGGCAGATTTTGCAAGGCTAACAATCGGGTGAGATCAATCTTACTGAGCATGAAGAAGGGGGAGAGAAGGGGAAGGGGGTGGGGGTGTAGTGGGTTAGGTAAAGCTGACGGTAGCAGAGGTAACTGCAGAGAGAGGAGAATGTTAGTGCAAAGCCCAGCAGCACTGATAGATGGGGTCCTGCAGCAGGATAGGACACTGGGG
>JAODXP020000018.1:11081733-11130624 GCA_027497455.2 Sardinella longiceps
AGGGGCTCCCTCACTCACGACTCACAGCTCAGTGGAGAGACAGATAGTGTGAGTCATCTCACACACACACGCACACACACACACTCACGCAGGCATACACGCACACACACACACAGCGCAGTGGAGAGCCAGATACAGTCAGTCATCACACACAGACACACAGACACACACACACACACACACACACGCACACACACACACACACACACACACACACACACACACACACACACACACTCACGCATGCACATACACACACTCTCACACACACACACACACACACACAGCTCAGTGGAGAGACAGATAGTGTTTATCATTTCACATACGCACATTCACGCACATACACACACACACTGACACACACAGTGAGTCACCACAGGAGAGGAGCCTGTGTCCTCCAGCACAAAGTCACACACACACACACACACACACACACACACACAGAAGAGCACCGAGCTGAACTCCAGACCCAGACGGATGATAACTAGTGGCTACAGTCAGTTTACACCCACGCTGCAAAGAGATAATATCCAACATTCACATTCTCCTCACGCTGCCTCTCTTTGATCACTCCATTTGTTAGACTCTCGTTTCTAATTCCACCAAACTGCATCATCTAGCCTGATCATTGATTGATTCATTTATTCATTCATTCATCCAGTCTTCATGTGTTTGCCTTTCACAGGTAAAACTTCCTGATTTTGCGTTAAATATTGACATTTATGCATTTAGCAGACGCTTTTATCCATAGCGACCTGCGTTTGTCGACTATCAATTAGTTAGCTCGCCTAGAGCAACTTAGGGTTAAGTGTCTTGCTCAAGGGCACAACGGTGGCTGCCGGGATTCGAACCCACAACATCCAGACTACCAGTCAGAGTTATACATGCCACATACTAATTCAGAAACCTGCATGTGTTGCCTGCATCAAACAACATCTCATATAAATGATGATGTAGAAAAGAAATCCTTAGAGAGAAATAAAGATAAAATCTATTTTATTAATGAAAGAGAATTTAAAGTTGCTAAAGTGGCTACTGGCTACAGACCAAAGACCTGCAACGTTCTAAAAATCTGCGATGTTCTAAAATTCCCAAACTGTGATTCGACATGCTAAATATTTTGCGACGGCTTGCAACGATTGATTCAAACCGCTGCAACTACCATCTAAAACCGTCTCATCCCGTCGCGGACCTTCAGTCTGAATTGGCCTTTAGTGTTCCTCACACAGGCCCATGTCCTTGGCCTCTTGCAGTGAGATGGTCACTGTACGCAGTTCTCCTCTTATCTGCAGGACTGCTACTGTAAGTCGATAACCCCCGGGCATCAGCAGGAACATCTGTGCATATTTACTGTGGCAGCCAGTGCTGTACAGTGTGTGTGTGTGTGTGTATGAGTGTGAGATCAGTTCCACAGCTAAACGGTGTGTGTGTGTGATCAGTGCCACAGCTGTACATTGTGTGTGTGTGTGTGTGTGTGTGATCACTCCTCTTCCCATTGAGTGAGTACTGAGTGCTGCCTATGACCCTCTCTTTGCTCTTCTCCACAAACTAAAGCAATTCTGCGTCGGGATAAATAATGGATGAGGCCGCTTGCTCGCTGGCTCACTCGGGCCGGTTGGTCGGTCGCTTGGTTCCAACTCTCCGTTTCTATTCGCTCCCAGCCTGATGACTCACCACCTCCAACCAGCCTCCAGCAGGACAGCCTGCAAACTCAGCAAGCAGCCCCAGAAAATGGCCCCCGCCTCACATAGCCACACACACACACACACACACACACACACACACACAAAAAGACACACCCCGCCCCGTCACACTCTCCCTGCATGTAGCTCCCTACTGTTGACCTTACTGATGCACCAACAACACTCTTCTCTACATGACCAGTACAGGCATGTTCAGTAAACAGAGATGCAGCAAACAAAACACCTGAGTCTTGACACACACACAAAGCACAAAAACACACAAAAACAGGCGTGTGCACACACACACACACACACACACACACACCCTAAAGTACGCTAGCGCACACATACACACATACAAAGCACAAAAACATGCCAAAACAGGCATGTGTACACATACACACACACACACACACACACACACACACACACAAAGAAGTAATGCATGCAAGCACACACACACATAAACACTAGAATTTAAAAGCAGATAAAGAATGGCTTGACTGCAGATGAAAGAAGGATGCCACAGCATGCAGCTGCTGTTTAGCCTCCAGCTCTCTCACTGACTTACACCACAGTAAGTGCACAACTTCCTGCATGGGGAGGCAACCAAAGGGCAGTGCAAGCAAGCAGCTTGATCTGTACACCTGGTGCTCCAGAGGGCAGCCTCGCCCCTGGGATACCCCATGGGAGACCCCGCAGGAGGACACAGCCAGGGTGCTTCCTTCCTTCCTCTGCTAAATACTGTACTGTACTCCCAATGGAGCTGTGCTGCCACAACCAAGATGGAGACAGAGACAGTGTTATTCTTTGTACTTGTTTGTGACAATGGCTGAGAAAGGTAGGGAGAAACATTGTGTGTTTGTTTGTTTGTTTATGTGTTTGTGTGTATGTGAATAACAATGCACCAGGGTTGTGTTGTACTACAATAACCAAGGGCTTACAAAAACAGACAAAACAATACTTGTTTGTTTATGAGTTTGAGTGCACAGCACAACACACAACACAATGCCCACTGCACCGGTCCAGTGCACGGCACAAACTCTACCCAGCTTTATCACCAGCTTTCTGCACCTGACGCCCCAGCGAATCAAATGCAATCAGAGCTCCCATCAGCACTGTGAAATGCTGCATCATTCCCTAAAGCACAGGGGAGGGAAAGTGGTGACATCATCAGTGAGGGCCGGGGTAACCCATTCTGTGTCTCTGTCACACCTTCACACCAACTGGAGCACTCCACCCTCCTCAGCTCAGCTCTCCCAAAGACTACAGATGATGACAGACACTAAGACAGAACGGCGCTCTAATCGAGCCTCCTCTCCTCCTCACTCAGCATACAAAATGCATAAGCCAGTCAGGAGAGTGATGATGACATAATAATTTCCCCGAGCAAACAGTATTCAAGGGGAATAAGCTTCTCAGGAGAGGCATAAGGTAAACATAACGAGCAGAGTGACAATCCCAGCACAGATCCCGTTTCAGAAACCGTGACTACGGGGCACGATCAGAGAGAAGCACATTAAAGGAAGCATTAGGGAAGCATGGGTATCGCCACCACACAGGCTGTATTTGGGATCTGAGTAGCAGGATGCTGAAAAACAAGGATGCAAGAGATACAGTTTTGTAACATTGTCATAGTCCAATAAAGACATTAAAAAAAGTTTTGAGTTGATATTTTTGAAGATATTTGGGCATGTGGGCCCATTTCTGTACCCAGTCTGTAGACACAAGTCATAGAGCCTACTGTATATTCTCTCTCAACAAAGTAGGTCTATAGGTCTGCCATCCGACTGAGGTATATCTGCCGACAAACAACAAGAGCTTCAGGTGAGACTCTGTGAAGAGTTGCTGTGTTTATGTCAGAATGATAGCTGCTGTGATGGTATATTTGGCAGGGATCATTTCCCTTCAGTGGCAGCCAAGATACTGTTATCAGGGGCACCATTAACGTCTTGGGCTTTGGGCCAATGTTTGCAAGTATACTCCCTACCAAAACAACAACAGAATCAGGTTATAATGGACAAGACAAATGGAAAAATGTGGCGATTTGAAAGGAGAACATTAACTAGACATTGCAACACGTACCACAACAACACTGCCAAGTAGGCTACACTAAAACTAGAAGTGGATTTCTAAAACAATTAATAGCATGGCTACATCTTTTATAATTGTACCTGTCCTTATCAAGCCTCAAAGCAACACACCCTCAGTGATGGTACTCATACTGGTATTGCACACAGAGAGCTTCTATATTTATGGCATTGCACCCATGTTGATGATGAGGCACAAGAGGTAGCGGCCAGATTGAGGGCTGTAGGCATTGGACACAGAGGCAAGCTGGTGCCAAGTACCATGCTGAGAAAATGACGGATGTTGCCATGGAGACGGGTCATTTAGCCTACTCTAACATAAGCAGCAAAGGAGTTGTGATTGGCTAACAGCGCATGTGCATAGGAAGTAATCGCTGCGAGTGTCAGAAAAAACATCACATCCACATGAAGAAATGAGCATGCATATATCTCTACTTGATGTTATTTTTTGTTATAATGGGTCATGCCTTTGTTTTTACGCTTCTTTGTAAACCATTGGGCTGCATGATGTAGGCTACGAAATGCGCTGTAAATAAATTGCCATGCATTGACAACTGCTGGTCTATCGGAAATAATTGAAGACCAATACAATATAACATATGTCTATATTTTGCAAACCTTCTTTAATATCGTCACACTGCAGCTATTTAGTTAACTACCGAGCAAAAATAGGCTACCTCGTGCAAGGTCAAAAATCCAAGACACCTGTTTCAGTTGAATATCAACCTATTATTTTCAGCGATATAATAGTAACGTTACATCCTTTTTCCCATATACACTTGGGCTAAACGGTAAAGGCCTACATAGGAAACAATATAAACACACATGATCGTTTCTCGTTACAAGTTTTCATGAACGTGGATTCTATAGACACAGTCACATGGAAACACACGCGCACACGTAGGCTATCCAAGGCCAAACCTGCATCATCATGCACTTCCACCCAAACTGCAACATCTGTTCTATGCGGCGCGGACGCCTACTACAGGTGTACAACCATCTAAACTCAGGTCTAGAAATAACTATAACAGTCTACATCATAAATACGTCTCCGTGACCTCGTAGAGGTACACGAGCTTCCATGACATTGCGTCCTTGAAAGCGCATTCCATACGGAATAGTGGAACACGACATCTTCAGAAAGCTTTCCTGCATGACAGACTAAACTACACAAACACGCGAGTACTATTTTACCATTTTGCTATGCAGTTCTTCTTAAATTGTTAGTAAACAGTATGACAGAGTTTCTGGCTTGTTACCTGTATGTCCCCGCCCCATTCAGCTGTGGTTTCCTTCATAGAAGTGCCTGTCGTGCGTGTCGTGCTTTCCCCGTGATACTCGTCCCCGGCAAGGACTCCGCCAGAGCGGTGCGCCTCTGCGCGCGAGGACGAGTGAATGGGGATGGTGGCGCGGACGGTGGATGGCGCATGAGATTTGTTTTAGAGCCGCGTGAGAGTTGACGGACGTAAGCAGCGACGCCAGATGCGCAATATTACGTTGAATCTGTCTTAAAGCGGTAGATGGGCGACCACCGCCCCCCGTTGCATGTTCGAGAGCATCTGTCCACTCAAAGCAGTGCCGTGGGCACGTGTAGGAAAGACCACTTTGAATTCCATTCATATTTGTTTTGCTTGACGAAGCAGCTCTACCTATTTGAAACATTAGGCTAATTGTAGCAATGTATTTCAATGATGCTTCAAGCGTTCAATAGGTAGGCCTTATCTGCAACTTAAAGTGAAAAGATCATCACTCCAGGGCTCCTTACTATTCAAGGAGTCAAAAAAATGTTTTAAGAGTTTGCAACTTAACTAATCATAGGCTATTTAAAAAAGAAAAAAAAAGTTGTAGCCTACATTTATTTCATATGTATACCCAATTAATTTGCACAATGCCTATAAGCTCTTAATAAAGTCAGAAGTTAGATTCTGTAATGTTAGAAATGATGCACATCTCGCCTCATGTACATCTACATCAGCATAATTGGATATTAGAACTGGATTTTAACATCTTAAATGAGCCAAATAGCCGAGACAAGAACAACCGTTCAAATTTCAGTGTCAACCATTCTATGTCGTCCCAGAAGATGTGATTATGGCCCAGGAGGCTCTGGACCAGCAGAGGAAGTGTGATGAGAGTGACACACCTGATGGAGATCAGACAGCAAAAGCTGGGGAGGCCACTGGAGGCAGAAAAGGTCAGATAAAAGGAAACTGAAATTGCATTGCATATTGCATGTCCATGTACATGTATTCCAAATACCCGATTCCTTCTGATCTTCCTAGATTCACTGTCATATGATGTGAATAGTGCAATACAGCTCTAATCCCTTTAATGGTTATGTTGACAACTATGAGAGGTTTTAGTGCATCAATTTGTGGGCCTTTATGTTAGTTGAGCATTGCTAGGAGTGAGTGAAGTTAAGCTACCACTTACCTGTCTGTAGGCCTACGACTGGTTCTTCAAAGGCTACAAAATAATAATCTTCTAAGAATTCTAAGACTGTGTGGACATTGAATTCTTTACATACACAAGGAACTGACTGTTGTGCTGGTGATGAAATGAGCATTCATGTGACCACCTAGTTCCTAGGCTATGTGTGTCTTCTCACTCTGGTGTAATACAGCTACAATTAGTTTGTTTTACACCCGTCTCCTTGTCTTACCTTATACTGCCACCAGGTGAAGCTGTTCCGCTATATTCTCAGAAAAAAACAGCCCAGTTGTCAACCTGAAGCGCCTCATGAGGCACTTTATTTCTTTCGTTTGAAATACAAATACAAAAGACAAGTACTCCATCTGGTGGAGGGGAGAGGTAACATTGTAATGAGTGTGAAAGAGTGTTGACAAATAAATGGACACCATTTTCATATCTTTACAAAAGAAAGTCTGAATGCGTTTTAAGAACGATGCGAACGACTGCACCATGCAGCTATTGTGTGTGGGGCATCCACACGTCGTGTGACAGCAATTAAAATTAAATGTAGATAGCCTTTCATCAATTGCAGTTTCTAAAAGTTTAACGTTTCAGTAAGGATGAAAAATATATGCTTACATCCTGGAAATGAGAGGCATCGGCTTTGCCTGTTGCGCATGGCAATTGACGCAAACTCTTTAACACAGGTGCTGCCAATTGATTTCAATCAATTAATGAGCGGACTTAAGCTATAATACAGCTCGAAAATTCTAGGTCATACATTCTCCTGCTGGAAACCAAACGAGTAGGTCTACTACTGCATGTTCGTGGCCCTCTTCTTTTGAATTTCCTCCCAGCTGAAACCTAAACAAGTAAGTAATAGGCTAGTCCTACTGCATGTTATTCACAGTCGCCTATGTTGAGGGTTCTCAAAAATAAATAAATCTGTTTAACCTATGAGTAGGCCTAGTTTTCTTGGAGAAAATAGTGCAGTTGTCAAGGCTATATGCGTAAGGCTAAATTTAGGCTATGTCTTTTCTGTTTTGGTTCATATTGTGTCATAGTATAACTTGACCTATGCAAACTCTCGGCCTAAAACTAAGCCTGTGATGTGAATTGAGTAAAATATTGTAGGTATATTCCATGTCATGTTTTCAAAAATGGCGACAGGCCTTGCAACCAGACACTTGCCGTTTCCGAAAATGTCTACAGGTCTACCACCTGTTATGTACTACCCGTATACAGATTTCTGCTTAAAGCGGTGTGTACAGTAGCCTACATGACAGCACAGGGGTGGTGTCTGAGGCTCAATTAAGAACACCTGCAGCCAATCAATTGGGATGGGGACTGGGTGTGCTTCACTGTGTATTGGAGGGCATGCAGAAGGCCATTTGGATATAACCACATATTTAACACTACCGCTGTCTCTTTACAGAAATGTCCGGTCGTGGAAAGAAAGTCGCTGCTGTTAAAGCCAAGACCACCACGTCCCGGTCTGCCCGCGCTGGTCTGCAATTCCCTGTTGGACGTTTTGCGCGCTTGCTGCGCAAAGGTAACTACGCACAGCGCGTTGGAAGCGGGGCTTCTGTCTACTTGGCTGCTGTAATCGAATACCTGTGCGCTGAAATTTTGGAGTTGGCTGGTAACGCCAGCAAGGATAACAAGAAAAAGAGGATCGGACCACGTCACATTCAGCTTGCTGTGAGGAACGACGAGGAGCTCAACACCCTTCTCGGAGGAGTGACCATCTCGGAGGGTGGTGTTCTTCCAAACATCCATGCTCAGCTGCTACCTAAGAAAACCATGAGGGCTGATACAAGCAAAGATGTAAACTCTCAAGAATTTTAGCTTATTGTAATTGTCTTTTAGAGGTCTTATTAAAAAGTATTATTTTTAATCTTTTGTGTTTTGTTTGAATTGGGTTTGTGCCTCCACTGGTCCCCCTTGTGCATCTAACAAATCTATATGGAACTAGAAATACACTTGGAAGAGTGCAGACCTCTGCTAAGGCAGTATGCCTCGAGTTCTGGTGTTTTTTTTTCAGATGAAAAAAATCCGCAGGGTAGATCCTGATCCAGATTCTTTGTTGAGCAAAGGCACACCTCTAAAAATTTATAAGAATTGAACCTTTTCTGAAATTGATCAAACAAATCCCCAACAAACCATACAGTCAAGTAATACATTACTATAATTAACCCTATTACTTGTCCAAATACCCACGTTGTCCTGTCAACTTTTGAAGGGTGTCTGTCTGTCTCCTGACCACCTGGATGAATCGTCAGAAGTGCTGTAGAAACCATGTAAGTAGTTTATGGAATGGAGCATGGGTTTTCAACAGGGGGCCTATGGACCCCTAGTGGTCTGTGACTACTTGCTAGGTGGTCCATGACCTGGTCCGTTCCACAGTGTGGTTGAAATAGATTTTTGAAAACTTGTTTTGAGAACCAAGCATAGCTTTAAACAAAATCATTTTACAACGACCTCTCATGTGTCCATCACTTCAAATGCTGTATAAGAATGAACTCTGCATGCTTGGATAAATGTGGTGGTCGCTGGTTAAAATGTCTTCATATGTCAATTTATTGCAATCTTTATATCTATAAACACCCCTACAACACCCTCTGACAGTGGGCCTCCGATGACTTCTTTGTCAGAATGGTGGTCCCTGAGCTTGAACCAGTTAAAGACTCCTGGAGTGGAGGATCAATGAAGTGCGTAAATCAGGGGTATGTGTGTGTGACTAGTCTTTAGGCTACTGATGGCCTGAGAATGGGCTTGTTCCCCTCATGAAGCATTTAGTGACTTCATAAATTTTAGAGAGTGATGACAGATTTTTTAAAAAATGTCTGTGTTTAATGGAATTTTCTCTATAGGCCGACAACAGACCTGGGCAAATTGAGGCCTGGGGACCACATGCAGACTGTTGAGCCTTCCTGAAATAGAATATTTTAAGGTGAAGGCCTGATTTATCAAATATGTTGTATTCATGAAATACACCCCTCTCCCCCCTTTAACCATGCATGTTAACATGTCCTTTGAAGAAAGTCGGGCTACTGGTTTGAGACTTTCCAGTTTACCTGCCTCAACCCCCATCAACCAGTTGACTGTTCACACCCGGCACCTCAGTCAAAATCTAAGACCCAAAATAATTGCCCACCCTGGCCTGCAAATATCTTGATTCTCCATAGATCTAACTCATGTGAGCAAAATGCACAAAACTGCGCGTATGCATGCTATTGTGTGTGGGGCATGTACAATAAACCACATCATGCATTGTCTTTATGTGACTGCAATGAAAATTATATTTATGTAGCCTTTTATGAATTGCAGTTCCTTAAAGTTTAACGTTTCAGTAGGCTGAAAAATATGGTTACATCCTGGAAGTGAGAGTCTTACGGGGTTATCTGCTGCTCATAGCAATTGACGCAAAACACACCTCTTAAACACAGGTGCTGCCAATTAATTTCAACCAATAAGGGAGCGCACTTGGATATAAAAACAACTCGCAAGTTCTGGGCAATGCATTCTCCTGTTGGAACCTAAACGAGTGGGTGTACTAGTGCACGTTCGAGACATTTTTCTTTCGAATTCCCTCGCTGCTGAAACCTAAACAAATAAGTGAGTAATAACCCACTGCATGTTATCTAATATCCACAGTCGCCTGTGTTGAGGTTTCTCAAATAAAGGGATCTGTTAAGTAGCCTATTCATGTAGCCTGTAGGGTTAGATTTATTGGAGAAAACTATTTCAAATCTTAAGGCTATACGTAGCCTACATTTTTGCCCTTTTCGGTTTTGGGTCATATTCTGTAATTTAACCTAGACTTCTGTAAACTCTCGGCCTAATACTAGGCTAATACTAAAGTAGCCACAGGCCTCGACACTTGCCATTTCCGAGAATGCATACCTACCACTTGTTTACTACGGTACCACTGATCTCTACTTAAATTAGTGTGTGTGTGTGTGTGGTATGAAGTAATCTAGTCTACAGGCTTACAGGCTCAATTATGAACACCTGTAGCCAACCTAATTGGGATTGGGAGTTTGCGCGCGCTTAACTGTGTACTGAAGCAGTATGTATCACAGCAGTAGTAGGCCATTTCGATAACCGCATCTTTAACACTACCGCTGTCTCTTTACAGAAATGTCCGGTCGTGGAAAGAAAGTCGCTGCTGTTAAAGCCAAAACCAGCACGTCCCGGTCTGCCCGCGCTGGTCTGCAATTCCCTGTTGGACGTTTTGCGCGCTTGCTGCGTAAAGGCAACTACGCACAGCGCGTCGGAAGTGGGGCTTCTGTCTACCTGGCTGCAGTAATCGAGTACCTGTGCGCTGAAATTTTGGAGTTGGCTGGTAACGCTAGCAAGGATAACAAGAAAAAGAGGATCGGACCACGTCACATTCAGCTTGCTGTGAGGAACGACGAGGAGCTCAACACCCTTCTCGGAGGAGTGACCATCTCGGAGGGTGGTGTTCTTCCAAACATCCATGCTCAGCTACTACCTAAGAAAACCATGAGGGCCGATACAAGCAAAGATGTAAACTCTCAAGAGTTTTAGTCTTTTGTATTTATATTTTAAGATGCCTTAATAAAAATATTTTACATTTTAACTGTGTTCTCTGTGTTCTTTTTTTTTTTTTTCTTTTTTTAAAAATTAGATGGCTGACTTGGGTCCCCCTTATGCCTCTAACAGTTCCATAGGGAACTAGAATGACTCCAGGTCATGGATCTCCATCAAATTTCCAAAAAAAAAAAAAAAACTCCAAAAAGTCTTTTGAATGGTATTGTCATATTAACCTTTGGCTACGCCTGTCGTCCTGACCTATGCCATTTAGTCAAAGGGGAATGTGCCATAGAAGGAAACAATGGTTCAGGTCCACAGGAGTAGTTTGAGTGGAGGGAGCAATAAAGTCAGGGGTGTGAATATTGGTACAGTATCTTAGGGCCTCCTAGGGCCTGAGGAGGGGAAACTCCATGAATCATTTAGTGACATTTAATAAACTTCAGAGGACTAAATGACAAGATTTTTATTTCTCTGTGTAGTGATGCTGTTTTTTTAGGCATGCATAGATCTAACCCATGCCTGCAAAAAGGTAAATGGTGGAAAAAAAAAATCAGTTACTAAGATGTATTGTCATAAAATACGTATTTAAAAAGTATGTGATAACCTGTACCTTTTTTGTGTGTGTCTTGTTTACAAATGCCTGTGTAGGAAGTTGGTTTGACCAGAAGGTGGGGTGTTTCCAGCACTGAGATAGATGGCTTAACTAACTAGCAGATTGAAGTTTTGTTGCACCGTCCCAAAGGGGGCCCTGGGAAGGTGAAAGAAGGCGTTGCATTCCTCTTTGAATGGGGCCAACTTCCTGTTAATGCATATGGATGAAGTGCTTCTCACATTCTCATTGAGGCACATGGGACACCAAGCCTCAAGCTTCAATCTCTGACAGTCACTTTATCAAACTTCATCTCTTTTTTTAAGTGATAAGCTGATAGTTGTTAGCTATCGAAATAACATTTAAAAAAAAAATATCAAAATGCTGTGGTCAATCTCTGTACTATTGCTCATTAAATTGGCTTCGGTGGCACTGACTCTTCCACAGGGGGCTATACAGACAGGAACCATAGTGTCTGTGTCAACTCAGCAAGACATCGGGCATCTTGGTTCCCACAGTGATCTGAACAGAGTGGATCTGAGCAACAAGAACATCAGACTGGTCCGATCTGCAGACAACCTGGAGGAAGTCAACGATGGGGATGAGGTTTCTACCTTCAGCTACATGAACACAGAGAGCTCCATCAACCCTTCAGCTGAGTCCATAACAGAGAACAGCACCGCGACTATTCATCCCTCAGAGGGGTCTACTACTGGTCTGGGCCAAGTCAATGTCACTGAATTAGGCTATGCAGATTTTCACAATCCTCTATTTCCAGTGACTGAAAGCTCCTACAGCGCTTATGGAGTTCTCTTTCTCTCACTCGTGGTGTTTGCAGTGGGTATCGTGGGAAATCTGGCCGTGATGTGCATTGTGTGGCATAACTACTTCATGAGAAGCGCCTGGAACTGTATCCTAGCCAGTCTGGCTTTCTGGGATTTTTTGGTATTGTGCTTCTGTTTACCCGTAGTGGTCTTCCATGAGTTGACCAACAAACGGCTTCTTGGAGATTTCTCTTGCAAAGCAGTGCCATACATGGAGGTATGTTTATTTTTTAAAGATTGCATACAATTGTATGTAAAAGCTATATGTCTTCACTGGACAGGATGAATTAGAACATGACTTAATGCCTAAACAGAATAGGAAATACCTGTAGTATCAATGAATAGAGATTATTTCTGAAGCGAGTTTTCTGTGACGGGTGAACTTATATAACACACAGGACAGGCTGTAAGCGCTGTTTCAGATCCTTTTTGTTTCAGAGTTTTGAGCTGTGATATATTGGTGTTCACTGTATATGCTTGTAGGCCTATAGAGTTTCAGTTTACAGCAAAAGAAGTACTTCTTTTACTTAGAGTACCTGTGCAGAGGAAAACAATCATGTTTTCAAAAGGGCAAAAGTGATGACAATAGTCATTTTAATAATCATTCAGTAAAAAATAAGAAAGACTATGTCTGCCCATAAATTAGTAGTAATTTATGAGAGCATTGCTGGTGTAGAACTACTCCACACTAATGTCATAGTGGAAGATTAACACCCTCCTCCTCTTCCTCTCTCGCCTTCTTAGGTGACATCTTTAGGTGTGACCTCTTTTGGCCTGTGTGCCCTTGGCATCGATCGCTTTCATGCTGCCACCAGCTCCCAGCCCAAGGTACGGAAAGTGGAGCGATGCCAGTCAGTCTTTGCTAAACTTTTTGTGGTATGGTTGGGCTCCATGGTCCTGGCAGCTCCGGAACTTCTGTTATGGCAGCTTCAGCCGGTAAAGTCCGCTAGCCTGGGTATCGTGGTTGATTCCTGCGTCATGAGTCCTTACACCGACCTTCCTGAGTCTATTTATTCTATTGTGATGAACTACCATGAAGCCCGCACATGGTGGTACTTTGGCTGCTATTTTTGCCTTCCTGTGGTTTTCACATTATTGTGTCAATTAGCCACATGCCACGTGTCAGACGGCAGCCCGATCAAGGGCACTGAGGACCAATCACCTTCCAAGAAGCAGAAGTTGCACCACGCCCAACAGGTAGAGCGCCAACTGAACTGCACCGTGCTGGCACTGACTATTGTGTACGGCGTGTGTACCCTCCCTGAGAATGTGTGTAACCTCACACAAATGTACGCACCACTGCAAGTGTCTGAGAGCGTAGCATCTATACTAGCGCTGATCAATCAATTCTTCCTCTTCTTCAAGTCCTCTGTCACACCAGTGCTGCTATTATGTCTGTGTAAGTCTCTGGGCCAAGCCTTCATGGACTGTTGCTGCTGCTGCTGTGAGGAATGCCAGCCAGTCGCTACCAGAACCTCCTCCACTTCCTCAAGCCACAAGGGATCAGAGAGTAAGGCGAAGAGCTCTATGGATATGTCCTCCTCCATCTTTTTCGATAAAGAAAAGGACAGTTCCACCATCCTGGCCATCGGCACATCGAGCTGAAGACTGTTTTTGTTCTTTTGTCCTATTTGATTTGATTTCTTAGCCACAGAATTCTAGTTTGCCAGAGGAAACATAGTTACAATTGATAGCTTCCAGGTTCCGTGGGTTTTGTTCTTATGTTCCTCTAACAATGTCTAAAGTCTAAACAAACATACAGCAAAGTAAATAACATAATCTCTCACATACTGTATCTCACGAGATGCAAGACATGTCGAAAAGGTGTATGTAAAGCGATCTGGAATTTGTATAGAAACTAGATTGACTACTTAAGCAACTGCATGCAGAAAGAAAAAGCTTTATAACACAATTCGGGTCCAATATATTTCAAGAAAATGAATGAAGAAGAACAGCATCCAAAGACAATGTGATGCTATGAACAGTTAAGTGGATATGCCGTCTGACAATAGCCAGGATAACACCGCCTGGTGCCTGAATTTCTCGCTGAACTCCACCACATCGTCAGGGGTCCATAAAGGTTTAGGTTTGGAGGGTTGAAATAATGTTGAATTCAAATGGTGCGTTCAAGAGTGTAACATAATGTCAGGACCAAACAGTAGTGGTTGGTTGAAGCAGAAAGTATCTGCCATACCTAGGGAGTGAACATACGTCGGTGAATGCAGTAGGTTTTGGGCGCGTTGCTCAGAGTGAAACGATGTGAAAGCACCTGGTTAATCTGACATGATGGTCTAGATGAATTAGCCTATGGTACCATGCACAGGCTGTAATTCATCTATGCTATCATAAACAGGCGGCATATCCACTTTAAATGTTATTTGTTATGGAAAGCTGCTTGCCAAGTTTTCCTCAATTTTCCATAGAACCTTTTCTGCATTTTTTTGTTGTCATAGGACTGACCATAGTCTAAATTGTAATGTATGTAACTTATTGTATAGCACATAACCTGTCACATGGTGAGGTCTGTGGAAGTCTGTCAATTTAGCAAAGTAATTTCTACAGTTGATTGTAAACCAATGCATCTCAATGCATCTTATTCACCTGGAATGCTGCACCACAGTAGACATGGGCCTTGCTGATTCATCTTATTACAAGGATTAATGGGATTTACACATGTGTTATATATCTGTAATTCTTGAGACATGGCACTTTATTGGAGATAAATAAACTTCATGCTATGGCAATTTCATCTGCATGTATACTTTGATAGAACTACTTTATAAATTTTACTTTGTGCAATTTTAAATGTACTGTATAGGCTACCTTTTTTCTGATGATGTACAGCAGTGCTGTTAGCAATAAATACGATGTGAGATTGTTGACAAATCACTATTTCAATTTCATAAAATCAACTGATTTTAATTAACCATGTCTGTGTTTGGTAGGTGATGCTGCCAGCAGTCAGAATGTGTTTCACAGCAACTAAGTTAAAGTGGTAGGCCTACCTGGCATGCCTGTGATTGTTTTAGGTTTTGTTTAACAAAACCTGCATTTTCAAACTGCAGGTGCTTGTCACTGCACGATTAAGTAATAGAGGGTCAATTGCGTTCAATATAAACTAGTCTGCTTCAAAGTTGGGGATTGGGGAGTAGCCTGAACTACTGAAGCACATTTGCCAGACTGGGTAAAAGGAGGCTCAGTTGTTTTTGTTTTCTCTTTTTTTGCAAAACAGGTTTCAGTGCAAATTAACAGAAAGTCTCCCAGACAACTTTACAATGGAAAAAGCAAACATTTATTTGTTACACAGATTTTTAAATAAATAACTACACACACACACACACACACACACACACACACACACACACACACACACACACACACACACACACTCACCTGCTCTTCATCAGTCTCTGCCACAGACACGTCTTATTCACTATTTAGTTATTTGAATAGAATTACAATTCTTTTTTAAAATATATTTTTAAACGCTTTTGGTAGTAAAGGTCTATTTAATGCTACACCTCCAGCAACACCATAGGGACCCTCTGTTTTTTCACATTGGTAAGTAGATGTATCCACTGTGAATATTAATGCCCATGACTACACTTGAGTTGCCAAGATACTGTGCAAGCATTCAAATGGATCTAGATTCAGCCAAATCCAGACAATGTTGTCCCAGTTTTTCCATCTTGTATAGTTACCTTAGAAACTCCAGGGCGCATGTGTAGCTACTACTCTAGATTTTCATCGGTGGAATATTGACTTTGTGCGATAAGGTGTTGATTAGACCCAAGGGTTGAGATTATATATCAACATATAGATTATACATATCAACAGATATATACTGTACCTGGCCGAGGCCAAACCATGCAATGTCAAACAAATGCTCAAAGCCGATAGCAGAATGTGAAGTATTTTTGACTGCCGGAAGGACTTCTCGACTATTTAAAACATTTACTGATCTCTTGAAGATCTGGGGTTTTGGATGGTGGGGACAAGCTGACTAATTTTGACTGTCTTGGCTTTTGTTCAGGTTCTGTCAGAGACTGGGAAGATGAGTGTGAGAGAGTGAGAACAGCCTCATTAGAGATCTGTGAGCAGTATGAAAACACTCAGTTTGAAAGGAGTCCTGTTGGCATTAATGACAATGGACACAGTTCCTCCACTGTTCCCGTAACGAAGGCAGGGAACACAAATTAACATTTCTCTTCCCGACGATCTACACCGCAAAAACGGCTGTCTATAACCTAGAGACTAACCTAGTGTTATGATTTTATGTCAAGGTTATAAAAAAAAAAGTTTAGTTGATTTTAGATCAGCCGGACGTACTAAGACGGTGCAAAAAAATAGTTTCCCAAATGTCAAACTAAATATTCCAAATTTAAAACTTGTACTTTGGAAAAGCAAATTTGGCAGCAAATTTGTGTCGTTATCAGTCAAAACAGAAAATCGGAATATCTGGATACATTAGTTAAACCTCTTTTGCACCTATAGCTTTTGTAAGCCCAGTATGTTTAAACTTCTTATCTAACTTAACTTCTTATCTTATCTAAACCCTTATCATCTTATCTTAACTTATCTTCTTAAGATTTTATATTTAATGATTAATCTGACAGGCCATTTATTTTTGAAATCCATACTTACTCACTTAAAGGATCATAATAATTAGTGATTTCTTTTTTGTTTGTTTTTCATTTAGCTTTGGCACAAAGCCTATTTTCTCTGTTTCTATTTCTTTAAGAAGAGCCCTTTTTATGTCTTTTTGTTGTTGTCTGAACCAGTCAGTTAGGCTATAGTTATAATAACAGGGAAGATCCTTTCAGGTTTACAAGAATAATCACCCACAACAGACTACAAATTCTAAATGTGTCTATTTATACAATGTCTCATACTCCCACGCCTGCTCCTTAAGCGCCGCGCATTGAATGCAGACTTGTACTGAAATCTTTGCAAAATATTTATTTTATTGTGTGTGTGTGTGTGTGTGTGTGTGTGTGTGTGTGTGTGTGTGTGTGTGTGTGTGTGTGTGTGTGTGTGTGTGTGTGTGAATATGTTGACTATCTGGTGTGCATCTTCCACAGTAGTCTGGCTCAGTGAGCACAATCTAATGCGACCTGAATGTCCTCTTGTGAGCACCGTGCTGAGGGGACAATGCCTGTTTTGTGCAGACAGAATCCAGGGGGAAAGAGAAAGGGGAGGACTAATAGGACAATCCATTCACATTCCCATGGCTTCAACAGTTCAAGCAACACGGCGGAGAGTTTTTGGTGTGAAGGCACAAATACAATTTTGGAAAAACACATTTTCCAGAGCCTCATGAAGTTAATGTTTTCTTTGTCAATGCAATGTTAAGAATACTGCAGGATTAAGCAATTTGTTGAGGTTATAAAGAGATTTCCTCACGCTGTTGAATGAAATCTACATGAACGCAAAAGCAAGGCAAAGTTTTTTTGTTTGTTTTTTTTTTTTTTTGCATAGGCCTATTTTATAAGTTTCTTAATTATAAAATGATGAACTAACTTTCTTACAGCTTTGTTTTTTTTCCCTTAATGGTACAATAGATTTGAGCATGAGGCACTGTTATGCTATCTAGAACTATAGTCAGCTGGAGACGCGATGCGGTCATGATGTAATGTTGTGGTGTGATGTAATGCTTCTGTTTATCCTCTATTCATGTGACAATATGCCACGCAAATTCATTTGCAGATGGTACCATAATGAATTGTCTGATGGAAAGGATACCTAATACACAGTAGTGGTGAGGATTTTTTTTTAATTGTGGTATTGCCTTAACTTAACATAAAACACTATTTTTTTGCCAAGGGAGAGAGTTCAAGACAGCCTGTATTATGACAAAGCTTTGCAATCCGTGACCATGATCATCATGATGGGACGTTTTTGTCACATTTGTTTTGTCATATAACCACGCTGTAGAGTAGGTTAGATGTTGAATAAACTGTGCAACAGGTTAGATGTTGTATTTGTAGATGTGTCAGCTCTAACCCACTAAACTGTGCACCGTAAGAAAACAAATTTACTATTTTTTTTTCCTAAATTGATTAGGAACTAATTGGGAAAATGTCTGTTCTCAGAGAATGAATAAACACTAGGCTTCCCTCTAGTGGTAGAAAATATGAACTTAAAAGAGCAGATTTGATTTTATGGCTTATAATCATAATCATTATAATCATTCATTGTTTGTATTGTTTGTATGATTTGATGGTCTGTATAATAAATTGAATTGAACATAAATGGAAATATAGTTTTTTTTTTCTGGCACAATTATGGTGTGCCTAAAGTGACATGGGAATTTTTTTATATATTCTGGTGCTCACTTATAACCGAGTATTCAAGTTAGAATGTGAGAATGTTTATATTCTTTTTAGATTTTCAAAGTTTTGTTGACTGACAAGGCAATATACTCAATTTCATCTACTGTCTATATACTGTATATCTGACATTTAAAAGTTCATCCTTCAGACAGGTGACCCTGGCATCCATTCCTGCAAGTGCCCTGAACATGGTAGTCATGGTAGAACATGGTAGAGAGAGCCTTCACTGCATGACGAGTCATTTAACCAGATACTATAAGTACATGTAACTACAAAACTGGTAAAAAAAAAAAAAATTTCAGGAGTGTACAGGCGAGGTAGGTCAGGTGTACAATAGGAGACAGTCAGGATAAATGAGTACAAATGAGACTCTGATGACATTCCAATCCACCTATGACCATGACCTTTGACACCATGACTTTAAGCAGGCTAAGCAATAACTGACATTCCTGCTCACTCCAGCATACTGTATCTGTCAGTATGAGGGAGTAGGAGTTCAGATGTGTAGTCAATGATTGAGCATGTATATGTAGGTATATGCTGAAGAAATGTTGGTGTAGCAAGGTTGCCCTAAATAGTTATTTTGAGTCCATTTTATTATTCTTTTAGATGTCATGACATCTTAATCCCCTTTTTTGTTGCCCATTGTAGACACCTTAATGGATTTGTTACAGATTGTCTCTTCAGAGAAAAATAATGTCAACTGAAGGGCCAAACTGCATGGTGTCTGGTGATGGGTTCTGGACAGACCTTTGATGCCACTAGTAAAAAGCTTTAAACATTGTCAATCTCTTTCTTTAAGGTTCCATAGGGTTCAACCGGTAATTAAGCCCAATTCTCTTATTTTTCCAAGCAGCATTTTGGATGCTTCATGGATGTATTCAACAAAGACATGGAATGTTATAATTTCTGTTCTGTAGTGTTATTAGCGTCAGCATAACATATTTGTCTACACTAGTGACTCAAATAAAGATCAGATCACATTTTATGATCGAATAATGCAGAAAACAATGAAATTGTAAAAGAAACCTACTTTGAAGCAGAAACACACAGAATCAACAGTGAAGTAAAGCATTCTTTCTTCATGATTCTAGAATACTTAACAACATTACAGACATCTCTTTTTAACAGCATGATATTTGTCCACATCAGATCTGTAGGACCTGACAGACTGGACCCATTATCTGCACATTCAAGCAAATTTAAGGAAACAATATTTAAAATAATAACAAAATAAAAACATGATACGGCACCAACATCACTCATTTCTTATGCATAAGGTGGTATCCATAAAACTGAACAACACATGGACTAGATATTTACATAATCTCTTACACAATGATAATACATCAAGTCCATGAGCCCAAAAATGCTATTCAAAGTGTTAAAGACAATGACCAGCAATCGGTTACCGTAATATATTGAATTCCAACTAAATTCTCAGGGATAAAAAGAATTTTAGGCACGACTTCCAAATCTTTTAATTTCGGATCAACTCTTTATATCTTTATAGTGGTTTAATGAGCAAGATTATGAACAAGGAGAAAGAGTGAAAACCTAGCCCTAGCCTAGGTTTTGTCGATACCGGAGAATGATGGACTACAATATTGAAAAAAATCTTATAAAAACAATTCAGCAAAGTTAACAATTTACTAACTGAAAAAAATGAATGTGATATAACCCTTTCCAGGCGACATTGAAAGGAAAACATGTTAATCTTGGCTTTGTTGAATTGGAGGAGGTTGTGAACATTCATAAAAGCCAAATACGATTTTCCAATCCTTCATGTAAAATTTGAAATTAGAAATAGCTGCTGAAAAAGTGTAAGGAGTAGGAGGTGATGATATGGTATATATTACTTTGCCTCCAGATGCATGTATCGCGATTCTGTCCAACTGAAATCATGGACACCTCTCTATTTATGGCCGTTTCCCGATTTCAAAGTCTTTTTGTTCTTCAAATAGTTTGTGTGCATTAGTGAATCTTCATTCCATCATAATAATGATTATCATACTATGGTTATCAAAATGATTGGAAGTAATGGATGAGAGGTGGAATTTAACCATTTTATCAAGAAAATAAGACAGACAGACATACATGACATCAGAACTCATTCCAGTCTAAAATCTGCAGCTGATGATGGTTCCAGAACACCACATCTAGTTCTAGAACATCACATCACCTTGTAGCATAAGAGCATTGACCTCTGCGTTGTTGTGTCCATTGATATCCAAGCATGTTCACATGCTTTTCAAAAACTATTTACATCGCTCGGCCAACTTGGTTGATTCTGTTGGTATTTATGCTAAACCACAAGAACATGGATGGTTAGGGATTTGGTACAGAATACTGAAGAATGTGAATTACAAAGAGTGAGGGATATACTCTTAGTTAGAGGCCTTCATATCACATTCCTTCTTTTCCCATTTTCAACAACAGAGAGGGCAATCATGGCAATCATGTCCAAAAAAATAACAAAAACACTATGTCTTGTGATGACATGACAAAAAAATACAACACAACTTCCACAATAAAGTTCACCGATGATGAATCATTCCACATAAAGTTTTTTTTTTCTTTGTTTGATTATAAAATCTCCTCAACGCCATGGGCAAAAATCATGACCAGGCCGGGCTCCAGGATCATGTCCTCTCCCATGTGCTGGTTTTCACAGGCCATCACCACCACCGCCTGCTTCCCAGGAATGCGCTTGGCTACATAGTTCTCATAGTAACGCCGGTTCATCTGCCGCGTCTCCAGCGTGGCCAGACCTTGTGGCCAGTTGCGCTCGTGGGCGTTCTCGATGAGGTCGTTGACAATGGACAGCGGACATCCGCTGTCGATGAGCGAGCGCTTGATGACAGCCTGGAGCACAGCGTCGGGTGTGGATATCATGCCACCCCAGCGGGTAACACGCGCCGGTTGCAAAGAGTTCACCCATCTGTGATTGTGAGAGAGGCAGAAATGACCACAAGTGCTTTCCCACAGAAAATGAGTTAGGCAGGGAGGGGCGTGCAAGGGGTGGGGGTAGGGGGTTGTTATCAGAGACTGGTGACTAGTATCATTGGAAAGATTATGTTATGCTATGCTATTTGATATGATAGGGAGCACAAAAAACATAAATAACCTATATGCAATTTTTTGCAAAGCACCTTTTTCAAATTATATTAAAAATGTTTTTTTTTGTTTTTTTCTTTTTTTTTCCTGAGACTTAGTCAAGGTGGGACGTGTTTGTTGTGAGGGTGGCCGCAATAAAGCACAATTTTGGTTTATTTGACATTACGCCTTGTTTTCGGTTTATGATGAAATACAATGGTTAATATTGAAATTCTGACAATTGCTTCTGTTTCGAGAATTTTTGGCTGTTGCTATAGCACCCACCCACCTCCACAACGGCAGCATAGCTGCAGTTGGGCAATCCTTCCTAAAACACATTAAACGGTGTGAAACTCAGTGTTCACTGATATGCTGACACAAATATCACAAATATCATAAGACTTCTACCAGGTTTCATTGTAGTTTTTGTCCAACCTCATTGACTAACAAGAAATCCAAGTCGATGGAAACTGCAATAACAATAAAACCTGCTTTCTAAAACTGATAGTTCCGGTTCTTGATTGCGATTGGTTGAAAACGTGTTCGATGCCATTGTAAATAAAGCATTTAGCACGGCTCCAACCGCATTTCATTCTAAACTGCTGCGCCATAGTAAAGTGAACGGAGCTGCGTTTTTGCGTTACTTGGCAACCATTCAGTAAGAGGGAGTATATTTTTTGGCGGAGGAATCGGTATCAATGAATAACTTGCTATATTTCTCGTGATTGTGTTTTCCGTTAATGAAACCATTGCCGGTTAATGTGGTAACAGTTTTAGAAGCGCAATAAACCCCTCGAGTCCGGTATAAATGCTGGTTTTAGCACGGATGTCTAACGGCACTCGGCTGCGCCTCGTGCTTAACAACACCCGTGCTAAAATCAGCATTTACACTGGCCTCCTGGGATTTATTGCTTACAGAAGTGATATTTTGCGCTGATATTTGTGTCAGCATATCAGCGAACACTGCATACCACTTTGCGAGATTGTAAACAAACGTTTAATGCATTTTAGGAAGGATTATTTAACAGAACCTATATTGCCATTGTGGAGGTGCGACTATAACATAATGCCTTAACAAGCTGAATGGAAATCCAGCCTATAACTACAAATGCCTCTGCTTAAACAGTTTTGACAATCTGTAAGCATTTATTCTCTTAAACCCATTATGCTTTTTTTGTTAAGAAATATTGGCACACCATTAAAAGGATCCTCTGCTTGTACTGTAAGTCTGCCTTTTAATGCCAACACCTGAGTCAGCTATACTGTATAAGCGTGTAGCTTGGTTCAATAAAACAATGTGAGTGTTTTTAAAAGTGAACAAATTGATGCTTATTTCTCTGTTATATTACTTTTAACATATTAAGTTTTGAGATTCAGAAGCAGTGCAACTTTTGAAGTGTTTTTCCTTTAGATCCTTTTAAGTTTAGTGCTTTTAAATCACATAAATCTAATAAGGCCTAAGTGTCTTAATCATGCTACATTACACTCTACTGTGGTGTTAGTAATGCTCCAATATTGCACAGTGTAAATGGTACTTCTTAATAAAAAGATATTACTTACTCAAGAATCTCATTGTACTCTATGCTCTCCTCAAGGTTCTGCAGGTTGGGATTGGCGCTGCGTATGGCCCTCATGTACGCCTTCAGCAGCTGGATATCTCGTTTCTGGAGGTCAGAGGAGGGAAGTTTTCAACAAGTGAGTCCTATTGTGTGTGTATATGATATTTGATTCTATAGAGATTATGTTTCAGCATTCGAAGTTAGATAAATAATTTACACTAATAATTTATTCAGTATCAACACAATAACAGTGATGTGATAGGAGACCTCGGCTGAATCCCAATGTCCACACCAAGTCCTAAACCCTGAACCCTCAAATACTTAACTGCCACAAACTGGCCAATCAAAAGGAAGACTGATTCTAGTTAAGTGTTTGAGGGTTCAGGGCTTTGGGTGGACATTGGGATTTCCCTGTCTTAAAAGGTGGTGGTTTCAAGACAAGCAAAGAATGTAACACATAAGAGAAACACAGAAATGGAAGCCATGGTATTTCTCCTGCCTTCTCCTCATCCTTTTAACCAGAAAAGTCACACTAAGATGATGAAGTATCTCTTCTGAGTGTGACAAAAGAAGAACAACCAGCTGCTTGTCTGTTAAGTCACTCTAAGCAGAGATGTAATAAATCTAATTTAGCTATTGTCTGTCCAGTTAATAAACTAACATTTCACTGTCACTTGATGCTTTCCCCCCCCCCCCCCCATAGCATAGCATAAATGGATCGCAGCAGGTATATACTGAGGTAGTATATAACGCATTACACCAGTGAGAAGTCTTACCTGCTCAGCCAGCTGATGCTTGTGCTCTGCGGCGGTCTTCTCCAACTCTGCAATCTTAGTCTGCTGCTGTTGCACTACACTCCTCAGGTGTCTGATGCAGTTGTGGCCCGGCATCTCATCTTTAGGCATCTCTAGTCTACACACAGACATACAACACAACATCATGCATGAGAAATACAAATCTTTAGAAGTCTTCCCCAAATTCCCTACTGTGCGTTCAGACCGCGAGCAATAAATGTCCAAGAGTTGCTGACGAGTTTCAAGAAACACTGCTTGGCACAGGAATAAAAGCAGCAAAGTGGCCTGTATTAGGCATTTGAACGTCAATCCTGTTTCTCTAAACAAGCCACATCGAGACATTGATATTCTGATTGGTAGTTGCCAAAACGTGTCATAGCTCATTACATAGAGTTAACTGAATTTAACTTCCTACAGTATTATCGCTCAAGACACCCAAGTTTTGTCGGTCATCACACTTGCTGCTTTTGTTGCCTGTCTCCATACAAAGTCAATTACTTTCGTTGCTCGAGTTGCCTGCATCGCTTGCGGTCTGAACGTATGGTTAGACTAAAAGAATGTCCCATGTAAAAAGTCTAAATCATGTAAAAACTATGTTGATTTTCAGTACAGCGATGCCACACTCACCCACAGCCTTCCTCGCACGTGACTGGCCTTTTTGGGTTGTGCTCACAGTCTTTCAGGTGGGACTGTAGCTGGTCCAAGCGCAGTGTTGCCGTGCAGCCAAAGCTAGCATTGTCACAGGTGATCTGCAGCTTGGACAGCATGTTTCGCATGATCCGTGGGACAGGACGCAGGTGGGCAAGGGTCACCACGGTGCGGTCAACTGGGCAGATCTGCTGCTGGGCAAACCACTGTGTGATGCAGGCGTTACAGAAGGCATGCTCGCAATGAGGGGCCTGGAAACGACAAGGGGATAGGGAAGAGAGGATGAGTGGAGGGAAGAGAAATTAACCAAGCAAGCTAAACTGGTGAGTGATGATAAGTTACTGATTCATTCCTCAGAAGTCTTGCTTTAAAGGACACGTCATACTTTTTTTTCAAGAAGAAGAAGAAGTTAAAGGGATTATCCTGAGTTAATCAACCTGTAGCCCTGTTGTGATATGGACTGATTATTCCTTTAACCCAGGTCTATAAGCTACACAAAACATGTCTCTGAAGCAGTTTACAGAAAATACCTCTCATCAGGCCTCTCCTACCTCTCTACCCCTGTTTCAGTTCCATTGAGCTACCGCTGGGTCTGACAATGGACTGCTATGCGATGTAAATGCCGTTTAGCAAGTTGGTAGCTGAATTAATATGCAATTAATAAGCAAGTTCAAGTGTTGAGACTGCCTTCTTAAAAAGCATATGTCAGAGTGCCGGTGCACACTCATCATTGAAAGCCACTGGATTGATAAATCAAACAGCAAAACCAACCCAATTTTCTCTTCATTTGCATGTTTGACTAGTGCCCATGCAGACACACACACAGCCTACAATCAAAGTCTGCTGGAGTACTACATTGCTTTAAACGCTCATCATAAACAAACAAACAAATAAAGAAAATAACAAGTATTTGGCATCCTGACCTGCACTGGCTCCTCCAGTACTCCACTGCAGATTGGACACAGCAGATCCTCATCCACCTCTCCTTGAAATCTTGTGACATCGTACCCCATGGCACATCACTGGGGACCCCCAAACCCTAGCAAGCGGCTGGACACTTGGCACACTATGGACAAAGGGGATATAAACAACAGCATTTAGCAGTCAGAATATCATTTGAATTTCAAACAAGACATACCCATTTTGTGCTTCTGATACTCATCATTTCATATAGTTCTAGTACAGTAGAAGCTAAGTAATAACAATGGGGCACACCTGAAAAGGGAATCAAACAGATGATACACCAAGTGCACTCTCGATAATTATGTTATTTGTGTGCTATTACTGTAGCCAGCTATTTGTATTTCGGAGGCAAATTGATTTCAAAGTCATAGCACTTTTTTCCCCAATGCACTTTACAATGTATCTCACATTCATCCATTCACATACTGATGCCAGGGGCTGCCATGCAAGGCGCAAACATGCATGTCAGGAACAACAAGGTCCTGTGACGGGGACAGGAGGAGCTGGACTCAAAGCTGACTTAGAGCTGGCTCTAGCCTTTCTCCTGCCCCAGGCCAGGTTTGGACCCTTCTATCTATAAATACTTAATACAAGTGAAAAACTGTAGCAAATAATAAAATCTACATTTCCATGCACCCTGGCATTTGGAGGCCTAGGCAATTGGTCCAAGCAGCCTATGCCATGACAACAACATTGTATACATGTCAATGGGTATACTCATCAAGTGGGTTGCAAATAATTGACAGGCTTCAGTGATGCTAAGTGCATATAATGTATAGATTAATCATTGGTTAAAACTGGTGGTTCTTCAAAGCTCAGGTTTAACGGTAGGCAAATGGTTTGTATTTTGTCGTGGTTGGTGACTATTTTTGAAAGAATAACAATTGTTTGAAGGGCTGGATAATTTTCGCACTATGGCAATGGAGTGAGGACTGACTCAGATGTCTGTCCTTGATTTCTCCATCCATCTTCTTCATTCATTTAACAGAGGGAGTGGCTAATGAAGAGAAATAAGGAAGCTTGAAAGGGAAAAGGAAATGATTTAACAGCGAGTGGGCAAACTACATTGGTGTTAAATCCCATCACTAGTACTACTTGTAGTAGTAGTAATAATAATAACAACGATCATAACAACGATCATAATATAAAGTTCCATTTTCGACGCTCTGTCGCCAGCAAAGTAGCAGAGTTCAACAGCTTGCTAACATTAGCGTTATGTTGATATGATACACATCATAGCTGAAAATCAAAAAGCAACCCCATCCTATCAGAGATGAACAGTAACGTTAAACTCAAGAGTAACGTTATCTTGATGAATTGCCTTTTAACCTAGGTTAACAGTTGCTTCACGGAGTCATATTTAATACAACTTAACGTTAACCTATGTTCGGTCAGTTGCTCAGTTAACATTGGCTAACGTTAATGCAGTCGGCGCTGCTAAATGCAGTGATGCATTCAACTAAACAACTGTAACGACCACTGCTGTGTTACATTATAGTTATATCTTACTCTCGAAAAGCACGTATAAATGTTCCCTTGGGGGTGAAAAAAGCAGTTTCATCATAACGTTCGTCATAAGCAAGCTAAGTTAGCATAGTTATCATTAACTTAGCTAGAGGCAGTAACGTTAGTGAAATTACCTACCTCTTACGTTACCTCTTGTAAGAAAGGTCTGTCCTACATCAAAACGTTGCAAACTGAACCCAGTATTACGTCCAGATCCATAGCAAATCACTCATGGATAGCTAGCAGGTTTTATTACCTTGTTATAACCTACAGAGTTGTATTGCTAACACTACTCTTTGCAACCAGCTGCTACTAGTGCTACTATCCATAGCATAGCTACTAGAACCACTACGCAACCGTGGAGATATGTTTGGCATAAACCCCAGTTTGATTGGTTTGTTTCAGTCACATGGTAATGTGCGTAACCGACGTCGGACGTCACTAGTTGTCCCTGGTTGTCCCATGCTGTGGTCCCATGCACCCATGCTGGTGTCTGCCGGCGTTCATTGGTGACTAGACCATTATCTAGACAGGTAGGCCTACTCAGAGCCAGCCCAAGGCATACTCGAACTATATGGCAGTTTAGGGTTCCCATGCTACCAGAGGGGGCCCAAGGGCATAATGCAAAGTGTATTATAATGTATTGTATAACAATTTCATTAATCTATTGTAGATAGATAGATAGATAGATAGATAGATAGATACTTTATTGATTCCCAAGGGGAAATTCAAGGTACCAGCAGCATTAAGACACCACACACAACATACACTACCATGTAGTACACTAGGTGAAAACAAAATAAAACATTAAAAAATTAAAACATTTTTGTGAGTTTGCTACCTCTGTAAGATTAAAAACAATAACCAGAATGACACCAGTATGATGTCACACACATAGCCTATGGAAGGATTAAGCATCAGGGGCTGGATTCACAAAGGGTTCTTAAGAAAATGAGCCCCAAACAAAATTCTGCACGGGGCCCCATAATATAAAGGCTGGGGCTGGCCCCTGTAGCCTGACATAGCCCGCCCATAATACTGCTGTTCATCCGTATTCATGGTTCTTTAACCTGACGCGCATGAAGACCGTCCCCAGACCATGGATACGGATGAACATTCGTATCGTGGGCGGGCTATGTCAGGCTAGGCCCCTGGGCCTACTAGGCCTAGCCTACGAAGGGTAGGGATAGCCTACACTGTGCATTGAGGCATCTGGGCCCAGTTGTTCCAAATCATCTCATCGGATTTTGTATAGCCTATGGATTGCATCAAATGTTGAAATAGGTCAGTTGGATCTATTTGGATTAAAATTCCAAAATGTGTTGGTAGAAGTGGGTTGGTAAAATTCCAAAACATTTTGGTAGAAGTGGGATTAATTTTAAGTGTTAAGTGCTGTTGTTCTGCATGGCATTGATGAGGAACATCATAAAACAATCATAAAAGTTATCACTGCGGTGATACAGTATCTTGCAGTTTTTCGATAGAAACGGGACTTACCTCAGTCATCTGATGGCCTTCCAAGCATGTCCTTGTTTATGGTGGGTGGAGGCCATGCTTTCTCAATCAAAGACAACCTACCTGCAACTCTCCTCGGCCCGTTGATGTTTTTTGTTTACTCTATGTGTAAACTTTTTGACTTACACATCATTTTGACCCTGTAGTACATAAGTACCATTTAAAATTTCAGGCAAAACTTGTTTTGATTCAGAATTGGATGGGCGGTCATTAAGGATTTTGTGGTGGTAGCCACCCTATGGAAGTGCCCCTGTATTTGTATATAACCCCAAACACTAGGTTATAAATAAACTCAGGGCTAAGGTGCCCAAACACTCAGGAGCCAGGTTTGATCCAACCAAATTTACTGATTCCTCCCCAACGGTCTCCCTCATTTTCTGTCTGTTTTTGATAATGTTCTATAAAGGTAGAAAGCCCACAAAAAGTGTTATTCAATTAAATTAATGTTCTTGCCTTGTTTTGTCATGCTTTTAAATGCAGTAAGAACAGAATGCAGATCTTTAAAAAAGAACTTAATTTTTATTTCAAAATATTTTACAGATCACCAAGTCAACAATTCAACAAACAGTAAAATTGTTTGAATGCACAGTAAGGCCATATTAGGATTACAAGTGTTGAAATTATGCATGAAATATAAATGTATACTCAGAATACATAAATTCATTACTAAAGTGTATTAGATGCTCAAATTCTTTGCAGTGTATTCAGAAAACTGTATCACAAATTGCTTTATCTCTGGTGTACAATATGCATCAATATTTGTGTAGTTATTATGCAACAAAAAGAGAAAGAGAGAAAGAGGTGCCCAAAGACACTGCATGTTGCACAATCCTTGACTCAGTGACTATGTAAAGTCCATCAAGCCCTGTCCACTGAAAGATTTTTTGGCACAAATAATTTTGAAACATCTTTCTCTCTCATGCGGGCCACATCCTGGACATTAAGATACATATAATTACTGCCACACAAATGTGGGAAGCCAGCAAATACTATTTACTATTATTATTTCTTATGCAATGCAACGATGTAACTGAGCACATACCAGATTTTCTGTCTCACAAATACATTCTTCCATTAAATAATATGAATGCAAATACTTGAATGTAAGTCATCTAAATGTACTGACAAGAGAACAATCCTAATGCTTGTAAGGGACTAGGGAAAGGCGGATACAAGATTTTTAATCTTGTAGCCTGATTACACATGACCAGTGCCAACGTTTTCACTGTATGTCTTGGTGTGGTGCTTACATGCCTGTTAAAATTTGGGTTTTGGGAGTTAGTTCAATAACTATTGTTCATTAACAGTGAAATTACTATTGGTAAATACAAAACACAAAACTGAAGCATGAGTTTAAGACAGGGATAGCTGTGCTTACAAATCTGGACCATCAATTTGACATAACAAAATGTGAGAGACACATTGACATTTCAATTTCTTGTGTTGACTTGGGTGAAGCATAGTATGGTTCTCCGAGTCACTACTCATTTCCCCATTTAGATACCCAGGGCTGTATTCAAATTCACAGTGACTAGCCAAGTGAATGTAGGCTACAAGGGAAATTACAAGATTAGCCTGCACCCTATTGTTAGATGCCTTTGAGAAGCTTACTTAAATTAGTGAGCAAACAACCAATGTTTAGTACTAAAATATACATGCTAATTCTGTCAATGCGTTTATTGGAATAGTTAGATTATCATCTATTAGATTAAACAGTACTTCAAATGGGGCTTAATCATAATATTTAGTGTTAAGATTTTCCACCAGACACTCTGGTCCAATAAAATTTTGTTATACTACAGAACTACATTATATTTCAACAAAACACCACACACAAGAGAGGTAGCTCACTTGTTGTTTCAGCGCTCCCCCAAAAATTCTGCATAGTGTTTTGTTTTTGTTTGAGGATATATTGCCCCCACTTTCTTTCCAGTTTAAAGACCCAGGGCTATTTCATATTTTTAATATATGTATAATTTTTTAACGGTGTGCTCAGAGAATCGATAGTTATTGCATGGTAAGAAGATGCTAGCTTTGTGCAATAAATGATTTCACATTGCTTCACTTTGTTCAGGGCATCTGGAGTCCCTAAATTGCTGTACGTTTACTTCCTGATGGACAGATACTTTCTGTCAACTTTAAAACTATTTGGAATGCCAGACCCTACTATTTGCTGATTGCCAAGACAAAAAATTATTGAAAGGAAGCCAAGCTAATGGAGAGATCCCTGACTGTGCTGTAGCGAAATGTAATACTGAGCGAAAACACTGGGTGGCACTAGCACGGCTAAGAGGTTACATGCTGAATGTCACGAACAGGGGTGCTTGTCATAAATCGCTTTGCATCGTTTACCCAACCCGCAAGTGTAACATATAGACATCTCATTTTGACCCTTCTTTTCCTTAAATACAACTTCATACGAAACATAGTAACAGAGTTTGTCATTAGGTTTGCCAGTATAGGATCTGGCTCAGCCTTGTAACCTGATTATGGAAGCCTCCTGTGCTGAGGTTCCACGAGTGAGGACGGGACTGCAAGGTCATACTGATAGTGTTCAGTAAGAGCTTAGCCAATCAAGAGCAAAAATCAATGTTGTATTCAGCCTTTTTGAGAGGCATAATGGAATTTTTTTACATACATACATACATATACATACATACATACACTTTTAACGTGACATTATTCGAGATCCAGATCAAAGTTTGTTCCAGGTATGCCACAGCAATAATAATAATAATAATAATAATAATAATAATAATAATAACATTAACAGCTGGGAAAGGCGATTCCATGATAGACGGACATACAGTATGCAGAAGAAACATTGCTAGATATCAGACATTCAAAAGTGTGTGCGGTTACACACACACACACACAGGCAAGAAGGTAGGGGGGAGTGATGAGTGCAATGCTTACATTATCTCCTGCATCTACTCCTCCTCTTGTTTTTTATATCTGATTGTGGCAGAAGCAGAGACTTGACTTCTATCACAACGTGAAGGCCAGTCAATATGTAAAGTCACAATTTCTACAGCAAGAAGCAGATATGAGAAATGTGCAACCAAGACTGGAAAAAAAACAAAACAAAAAAAAAACAGCACGATCGTCGTAGTATTGTCATACGAATAACTGAATTCGCTCCCGGATGGTCTGTCGGCAGATGGGGCATGTTTTGAGCGCCGCGCTGCAGTCGATGCAGGAGGCGTGGCCGCATTGGAAGACAAGGCGAATGTGACTATCGATACAGATGGGGCAGGTGATTCGCTCCTCCATCTGCCGATAGCGCGACTGCAGCTGCTCCAGAAGGTTGTGCTGCTCGGAGCTCTCAGAGCCTGGACTGAAGTCTACTTCTGTTTGGTCTGGATGGAACAAAAACACATACAGTACTCTCTATGCTTCCGTGCTTCAATAGTGTTTTGCAGCAACTTGCTCCAGCAACAACTCTTGAAAATTCTCAGGACAAAAGCGTTTGTTGAAATGTCAGTCTTAACCACTGTATGTCATTGTAAACCATACAAAACCAAGGCTTAATGTCAAATAAACCGAACTTATACTGAAGTATAGAAATATATAGAACTATACTTATACTAAAGAAAGAAATATCTAATCCATCAACCTAACATTATCCATCAACCAATCAACTGTGACTCTAGACCCTTTCCTACTGCACTTCTGCACAGACATAATTTCACCGCATTTTTTATACCAGTAATCACATGCATGTAACAAAAAAAACATCCTTGAATCCTCATATCTCCCCAGTCTAACTAAAATATCAGTTGACAGTGTTGTTAAGCACATACCTTGGCGTATTTTTTTCGTGATGGTGACTTGACATTTGATGCATTTCTTCATCCGATGAGCACACTCTAAAGAATAAAAGGAATTTAAACAGCCGTATTAGCGGAGCTGTAGAACAGGGTAGGAATTTCAGCTAGCCAACAACCTGCAAAGTATTTGTATTATGACACAATGAAATAGTCAGAATATGGACTCAACCCCACTTTTATTCTCAACAGCAACATTACATTGATCCCATTTATGAGTCAGAATGTGGCACAAACCTTGGCAGAATGAATGTCTATGGTATGTACTGTATACGCATACCTTCACAGGCCACGCTGTGCTGGCACGGGGCAAAAAACACAAGCAGTGCCAGTTCAGAACAGATGAGGCATTCACTCGGGCCGGGTACACAGGGCATGGCCAAGTTGGTCATGGTATTCGGTGTGGTATGGACTCTTCTCAGGCTGCTACTGCTGCTGCTGTTACCACATGTGCCTGCCTGAAGCTGCTGCAACCTATGAGACACACACACACACACACACACACACACACACACACACACACACACACACACACACACACACACACACACATTAAGGTGCATTAAAAAAACTGAATTCTTGAATTTTGATATGGCTTATCCCTTTCCACCTTGTGATAATAGAGTTTATCACAGAATGACGACTAATACTCCATAGAGCAACGTTTCTGATGTAACCATACCTGTGTTTCTCAAAAAAGCTCTTGATGAGTTGCACATGAGCAGGATTGGGGACCAGGTCAAGTGGCCCCTTGCCCTTGTGGTTGGCATAGTTGATGTCTGCCCCCTCTTGTGCCAGGAAGCAGGCAATAGCCGTGCCCAGATTCACCTCTGTGCTCCCCATCAGCCCAGATCTGTTTAACTTTAGCACAAGCAAACACAACTTGGGTGTTAGGATTTAAACTACAGTAATTTCCCGCATATAAGCCGCATTGTGTATAAGCCGCAGGACAGTGTTTTATGCAAGTTAAAAAAAAACAAAAAAACATATTAACACCATATTAACTGCCCCCCTGTTTTAACCTCATAGCGGAAGAAATTTTGCAAAATCAATGTATAAGCCGCGGCTAATAGTTGGGAAATTACGGTAAAGGTTTGTTAGTAAATAAATAGAACATGTATCACACATATGGCCTCACTGAACTTAACAAGCAATGAGTCAGTTGTCAACGAATTAAATAAATCCTTTTGATCCACTCTTTAAAACGAAAAGCGCAAACTGAACTTGGTAAGCTTGCTTCCTTCGTTCTGGAGTAAAAGCTTGTTTCTCATTGGTTCCCTAGAGTAGTTCAGGGGAAAAGGAACAGCCAGACTGTCCTGAATGTGGAATTCTAAGTAGTCAGTATAGACAGGCCCAGACTATCTTCATAGGGCTCTCCTCCATTCTGCATTGTGATTTGAAAACAGTGATCAATATTGCATTAGATTCTCCCTGCCAAGAAGAGGACTGTTGTTACAGTCTGTTATCTGTAACATGTCAAGGACACATAAAACAACTTGTGTTCCCATGTCCCTTTCACTGCAAAAAAATTCCCTATGGGGACAATAAAGGACTCTATCTATCTAATGGTTTTTTTTTTGGTTTTGTTTTGTTTTGCTACCAACAGACAGTGAACACTGTGACAACAGGGTTGCAGGTGCTAGAGCCCACCTTTATCTATCTCCTCAGAAATATATTTTATCATGTGTAGTAGAGCTCACCAGGTTGTACAAGGAGGATCCTTCTCCCTCTGTGGCAAGCATGACGTTTGCCAGCGTCTCTCGGCTAAGAGCTACATGCATAGCAGTATCGCCGTCTTCATCCTCCATGTTGACATTTGCCCCCTCGACCACCAGCAGCTGGATCAGGTCCACGTGACCTTGAGTGACAGCCAGCTGCAGAGCCGTCTGGTGTCGGTTGTTGCGGATGTTGACATCACAGCGACCCTACAGGTAGAGAGCAGTCGCCATTTTGTTTTTGAAAAAGTGCTTAGCGATAAAACCTTTTCGTTGGTTAGCTATTGAAATAACTTATGTTCAGCATTATGAAAAGGACTATGTTGGTGGATGATGCCATTCTCCATGGGTGTGCACAATTTTTGTCTCCCTAATGTGAAGTTAATACATGCTTTTGGCTAATTAGATTTTTTCCATTTACATAAATAATACATTGTAGTTTATTTACAGTGCATCTAATATTATATTACTATGAAATAATGATAATAACAGTGAGTTGTAAACAGTTAACGGGTAGTCATTAAAAGTTAATATGCTGCTCCATACCTCTTTGATGAGGATTTTAGCCACTTCACAATGGTTGTTCAAGGCTGCCAAGTGCAATGCTGAGAAGCCATCGTCCTTCTTGACATCCACCAGCTGTCGTGCCCTTTCTAGTATAGTCTTCGTTGCACTGGAAGTAAAAACAGATTTATAACTATAGACACCTGATATGAATCCAGCAATACCAAATGTAGGCCAACACCAGATAGGGTTCTTGGCTCATTTAAAACAACATCAAACAGTAGAGCTCAAGACAACTGTATCCTAACAATAAGCCTTACAGAAACCTCTGATGTGGGCACGGACAAACAACAACAACAACAACAACAACAACAACAACAGTAGTATTAACAATATAACAACAATTACAAAATCAACAAGGCTGCTGAATAGTATACGACTCCAGTGTCAATGCAATGACTGTGCAGGGTAGTGTGGTCTCATCACTTACAGCTTGTTCCCTTTCAAAGCAGCGTGATGCAGCAGGTTGAAGCCACGGTTATTCTGAAGAGTGAAGTCAATACTAGGCACTGAAGTAAGGATCTCAATAATATGCTGGAAGTCTTTTGCAATGGCGTCGTGAAGTGGGGTATCTCCATACGAGTCCTGTTCAATTAAAAAAAAAGCAGACATGACTACAATAAAAATGTGCTAAAGTAGGTGCGCACTTCCAAAACACAAGCACAGGTGCTGGACAATTGCAATAAACAGTAAAAAGGAAAAAGTCCACACGCTGCTACGGCTCTAAAAAAATTAAATATCTTTAATGCTTTTTTTTAAAAAAAAGGTGGGCATAGATATGTCCTTAACAACCAACAACATGCTAACTCCAAGTTTAGCAGTAATAAGTGCAATAACAAGTGCTTAATAAATGATTCATAGTGAGCAGCTATGATAAAGTGCTAACCTCCCACAAAGACTTACTTGAAGATTGACGTCCGCCGAATGCTCAGTCAGAACATGGACCACGTCTGTGAAGCCTTTGTTGACAGCGATGTGGAGGGCCGTACACATGGAGTTATTCAGGAGATTTACATCCGCCCCTTTACTCAACAACAGCCTCGCAACCTCCACTTGGTTCCTGCACATTCATCAGACACACAAAATAATGTCAGTCAGTTTTATAAATGTTTATAACTTTTATAACTGCTTTATTATGATGATGAAGGGAGCATTAATCAGATATAGTGGATATTGCATCGCCGATGCATTCCCCTCAACTCAACGACACTGACCGCAACAACCCCGTAGAGTTCCACAATGCTACTGTGACATAAGCTCCTGAGCTGAGATGTCCTGGCTAAAGTCCCAACATGGCTCATTCAATCTGCCCCCCCCCCCCCCAATCATTCCCCCACTGTAATTGGCTCATTTGTCCATTCCCTCACTCTCCACCTCATGCCAGTGTGTGGTGAGCGTTCTGGTGCATAACGGTAGCCTTGCATCACCCAGGTGTAGGTGGCTACACCGTGGGGGTGGTTAGTGAGGTCCCCCTTCCACTGTTAACTTGCACTTTGGATGTGAAATGTGTGAAATGTGCTGTATCATGTAAAATACATATGACTTGACTTAAATTGAGACTTGTATCCCTTCTACACAACACCCCCATTCTGGGACTGCATAGCCCTACAGCCTCATGTTACTGTTTTGCCCATCATACTGTATTAGGGCTGTAACGATATTGTATCGAATCGAGAAATCGTGATACACACAGTCACGATACTGTATCATGATACAAGAAGGCAGTATCGTGATACGCCCTTTCAAAGTTCTGTAACCTTTCAGTTCAGAAAACAACCACATGATGAGATGCGATGGTGCTTCCAAGCTTCAAATCAATATCATTATTATATTTAAACTAGAAAAAAAAAATTACTAGCTATTGTAAAATATTACTAGCTTCTTGTAACCTATTCTAGCCATAAATGATTATCAAAAAGAAATATTTAAAAAATCGTGGGATGGATCGAACCGTGGGTCAAATATCATGATACAAACCGAATCGTGAGTTGGGTGTATCTTTACAGCCCTATACTGTATATCTACTGGTGAGCATGAATACACATATTTCATGTGTAGATTGGAAGCAGCAGTAAAAATTGAAACAGAGGAGAGAGAGAGAGAGAGAGAGAGAGAGAGAGAGAGAGAGAGAGAGAGAGAGAGAGAGAGAGAGAGGATTTGTATGTACCCAAAGGCTGTGTAATGAAGAGCAGCATCACCATCCTCGTCCTTCAGCTCGATGTCACTATTGGCCTGCAGTAGTACCTTCACCACCTCTAGGTGTCCCTGATGAGCAGCTACCTGCAGCGCTGTTTTGCCCTGGTTCTGTATGTCAACCTGCAGAAACAGACAGCCCAGCATTATAGTTGTGTTCCATTTCATATTTCACAGGCGGTTGTAAGCTGCATGTTTCAGACATGTTTCAACAGAGTGAATTAACCCGTAGCCGTGTTGTTTCACCTTACTAAGTTTTGTCAATAGCTATGAGAATATTTTCAGGAATGTGGGTGATAAATGCTGTCAAATCCCCTGAATTGTACTCTACCGGTAGATGTTACAGGACAATACAGGAGGTGCCAAAAAAATATTTATTCTCCTTTTTGTTCATCTTTAACAGAGGTGCCAGTAACTGTGGAGTTTGTTTCGTTTTGTTAGACAAATTTGATGGAAGAATGGAACATCACCTTGTCTGAAAACTTTTGAACTAGCTCTTGTACTTTGGTGGCACTGCCTCGTGCAGCCTCAATCACGAGCCTACTGGGGTTATCTTGCTCTGTAGACTGGGACAGGATCTTCTCTAGAACAGAAGTTACACGGCCTGCGGACAGACAACAATGAAAAGGAAAACAGAGAGAGGAGAGAGGAAGAAAGTGTTAAACAGAAGTAACAGAAGAATAGGTCATCTGAAAAGCTTTGTAAAACATTGACAACTGAAAGCATGCTGACGAAGATGTTGACAAAACCAGTAACAGTATGAATGCAACACAAATGGTTTCCCAGATTCACACAAACGTCCAGTTATATAATATTTGTCGCACATTCTGATGAAAATCAATGCATTGGAAAAATACATTAAAAAAATAAACAATGGACAATGAAGAATGAACCAACAATGACCAATGAACCAATCATCATTTTCAGCTCATTAAGGACTTGACTGCAACACAAGAAAAAAAACAAACACCACAAAAAAGAATAAGTCATTGGTAAATAAATAAACAACGTTGCTGTAAAAGAAAGCTGCAAAAGCAACAGGTGTTAGAGATGCAGGTGCAGAGAGAGATGCTGCGGAGCTCAGAAGGAAGTGCATTCCCCAAACCATGCTTACATCCTGACTGACTCGGGTTCTCAGTCGTCATCAGATTGGCGTTCACTTCCACAGGGTGGGCACAAATGCACGCTGGGTTAAACGTCCATGTTTGGCTGCCAAAGGCCACACGCAGGTCGCCGTCAGCGTACACCTTCAACACCTTACCCACCTGCCCTAAAGCCTGATGTGAGAAAAAGAAGTCTCATGAATTATTTGTTAAAGTGCAACTGCGCAGAATATCACATCTCACACCTGACTGATTCAAGTTCCTGAAATTATATATTTAATACTTTAACTTTAACTCTCTTACATCACGACATGCACAATTAAAATCAATCCTGCCTTATAAATGTGTACAGTGGAATCCACTTTTAGGGATATATTGTCGAGTGAAAATCATAAACTCGACAATGTCGAGTGAAAATCATGAACATCAACTAAGGTTAGGTTATCTCACGATCAATTTGATTCATACAGTATGTTACGAAGATGATTTTATGGCCAAAAAAAGAAAAATTGCCCTTGTCAAAGGGATTTAACATACGGTTGCCATGCTGTCCGTCCATTCTCCATGGCCGACCTGGAGGTTCTTAACACTCTCAATATCCTCCAGTACCCGCACCAGCTCACCCACGCCAAACGTGTTCACCTGCAGAAAATCAGATGAAAAATATTGAACATGAAGGTGCAAATGCATCTAACACCGTGTCCTAACTGAAAGAGACTGTCGGCTTGTCGTGTAGCATTGACTTTCACTGTCTACATAGGATGCGTTAAATATGACATTCTATTCGATTAGATTTTCTATTCAATCTGGCGGAGCAACGCGACTTGCGCGACTGAAATAGAAACGGACAGAGCGACTAAAAAGTCGCGTAACAATGCGACCAGTTGTGTTGCATCGCATAGCATTCAGTTAGGACATTCCAATAGAAAACAAAGTGATGGAACTCTTTTTGATGCACAAATGCAGTCGCATCGCTTTCAGTTAGGACACGGTGTAAGAATGTACACATAGAGCTTGGGAAATGAGTGGGTCTTCAATTTGTTTGTACACCATTCTATGAGGCCCTTTCCATTGAGAATACATAGAAAATGGTGGCTTGTGATTGGTCTCATTTTCATAACATGGAGTAAATTAACAATGCTTTGAAGGTACTGTAGTAGCCGAAACGTCTGTTTGCTTGCCCTTGCCTGTGATGTGAAAAATAATAAAAGAAGACTGAATTGGAATTGGAGTGCGGTCATCTGTGCAACTATAAGATAACTTCCTATTTGATCATGCACCCAAAAAGAACGGGCAAGCGGCGTGTTATTTGTTTTTTGCAAATTAACAATGGAAAAAGGAGAAGCAGTGTTGATGGCAAGAAAATGTCTGTGGTAAAATTAAGCGGGTAAAACAGGACCTTTACAGAATTCCACATACAGCCCCTATTTCAACTAAGTGCCATAGGCATACAGAGATAATACCACTGTGGACATAAATGGGTTAAAAGAAAGGATAGCCTCACCTTGGTGAGAGCCCCAGGGTGATACGTCCAGCGAATGTTATTGGTATACTGCACACGGACATCACCCCTCTCTGTGATCCTGTGGATGGTTCCTATTCTGCAGATGTACTGTGAACACAAACACAAACATCCATTTAAAGAAAATTACTAAGAGAAAATTCAATGCAACATAGACTGAAGACATTCACATTATATTTATCCAAAGTGACTTTTTGTTTGCCAACTATCAATTACATCAGGGCCCGTCACTCTGGAGCAACTTAGGGTTAAGTGCTTGCTCAAGGGCACGACGGTGGCAGCCAGAATTCAAGCCCAAAATTTCCAGACTACTAGCACGCTAGCCAGATTCCTTAACTGCTAAGCCACCACCTCCCATGGAGAGTGCGAATTGGCAGATAACACTAACCTTTTCTTATGCCCCATTCTGTTACTTGCCAGTTTTGTTTTTTCCTGCAGACAGCAGGCTGCCTTATAAATAAACCTGACATGACATAGTGACATGTACAGTATATCACTATCCATGTAAGGGAGTACAAAAGGAACAGAAAAAATGGCTCCATACAAATTTGACCACTTCAGTCTCATCAAATTCGCCAACTTGCTAGAAAGAGCCGTGTTTATGTGTGAATTTGATCATGTGTATGTGTATCTTATTATGGGATGCTTGAGTTTCCTACAAGATGAATAAAGTACTATAATGTCTTATCTCATCTTAAATGTTACTCTATAAACTAGATGTTTGTGTATATTCGGTGTAAGTACATGTATATTAAAAGAACATTTTCATTCTGTGCGCGCTTTTTAAAGTGGCTACCAACCAAAGATCCGTGACGAGACGGGCTGCGACGTTCTAAAACTCCAAAACTGTAATTTGACATGTTAAATCTTTTGCAACGGCTTGTAACTGCTTGCAACAACCTGTGATGATTGATTCACACTCCTGCAACTACTCTCTAAAACCATCTCATCTCGTTGCGGATCTTCAGTCTGAATTGGCCTTTATACGTTTTTATTGCGTGGTGTAAGTACCTCTGCCATTTTGGGGTTCCATCCTCCATGTCCTTCCTGCATTTGTTTAAGGATGTCCAGCTCCAGGAGACACTTGACTTTGTCTCCCTGCTGGAACACGTGTGCGTCTGTGCTCTCTTGCCGCTGTAGTTCAGCATGTTCACCTGCACGCAACCAGTCCAACAGGGGTCAAAAGTACAGTACAGTAGCACCATAGACAACAGGCAAATGCCAGTAAAATTTGAATTTGGCTGGTAGGTTTCGGACTAAAAATCGATCGCTGATTTACTATTGAATGGCTGGTGAATTTTAACAAATAATCTGTCTGTGACTGGTAGATGTTCACTTTTCAAAAAGTTACTTTTCAATCCCTGAGTTCAAGTATAGAGGCCAAAAAAAGTCTAAGAACTTAATTAGCAAGACAAGTTTTTGTCCAGAACTAAAATAGTATAAACACTGTTTTAACATTGTTAACCCAAAACTAAAATAATATAAACATCACTTTAGCCTTACCTAGATTTGGAAGGTGCTCTTTGAAGTAGAATCCACCCTGTACGTCAGAGACGTATTTGAGGTCCACTTTGCCCTTGTGTCCCATGCGGTACACATTCGTGGTACCGTTGGACCACGTGACACTGGCAACACTGCGGCCAGACTCTGTGTCCCACCCCCGGATGTCCACCACTTTGCCAATTTTGCCCTCTCCTCCTGATGGTGTATGTGTCCATAAACACACATGCGCAAACACAGATCATGTCCACACAATATCAAAAACACATGAAAAAGAAAAAAGAAAAAGAAAAAAAAACCTTCCAGGCCTTAAAATTATATAAAAACAGTTTGGTTAACACAAGAAGAGATAAGGACAGAACTGAAGAACATCCACTCTGCTGAGAAGAAAATCTAAGTATTATAGGGGGTTTTATAACGGGGTTGTGTGAATTAGTAGCTAAAGGTTTGACAAACCCAGACAGCCACAAGATCAGTAGAAACTGTTCACAAACCCACTGCTAAAGCACCAAAGTCTGTGCTTTTTTTTAAAAAAATTATTATTTCTCTACATATTTTCCCTGTAGGTGCACTTGTCTGATTGTAGTGTTTTATAAATCTCCATATTTTCCTGTATACGCAGATTCTAAGGTTTGGGCAGACATTTTAGGATGTGGCCTCTATGCACATGAGGCCACTTATACAACAAATACAATAGAATTCCATACAGTGTGTTTCCATCATTGCACAAGACGCCTGAGAGATGCATCAATATCTTATAGTCTGGACCCCTACAAAACCACTCACCCTCACCCTCACAAAATAAAGATGTTACTTCATTCACACATTACATCCCTGAGAAGTAGAATTCCACCACAAACACATACAATAACTACTTGAAGCATGGTGAGAAACATTTCCCTCTGTAATCTTGGTCCACTAAACATTTTTGCAGGTACCCTAATTACCCACGCTTTGCCAAAATATGACCAATCAAGTTCAACAAACATATGGAAATTGCATTCATGAAATCATTGAAGCAGCTACTAGAAAGAAATCCATGTACAAGTGTAAAAAATAAAAATTAAACACTGTTTCTGTACAAAATTTATACTGAACAACATTCATAATACATTGCATCATTAGAAACATATCAACAGATTCATGATTGTTTACACAATATTCCCCAGCATCACAATGACAGTGCGAGTCAATTCACAAGTTATAGTGTCTGTTATGAAGAGGGTATGCATGGAGTCACATTTTGGGTAAATAGTTGAATAAACAGCATACTGTATGTCATAATACAATGATGTCTTCAGTGCCATTATCAGAAGTAAATCAACCCTAGTACCTTACCTAAGCAAAGAATACAACCAGATAAAAACTTAGAAGTAAGACCTTGCCTCCAGTCTGCCTAGACATACAGTAACTGAGCTCAGCTCAATTCAATCACAGAACAATTTTGGTCAATCCACTCCTACTGGCTCATAGGCTATTTCTCATTGCTTATAAAAAAAACCCTCTCATGTTGCTCTGCTACTTCTACTGTTTACCTTTGAGCGGTCACCTCAATATACAGTATACTCTACACAGCCATAGACTTTACTTTGACTATAGGCCTACCTTGTTTGGTTTGCTACACCATTAAATATGTCTTTTACAACTACTTAGAATTTAAACATGTTTATTTTTATGATACATGAAAATACTTCATATGCCATTTTCTTTTTTTTTTCGATCTGTATGAAAAACATAAACCTTTTCATGTTTTCATGCTGGCAAGTCAGCTTCCTAAAAAAAACAAAAACAAAAACAACAACAACTCACCATCTTGATTACCCCAATCCCAGTCCGGGCCACGAACAACCTTTGCTCCTTGAAAGATGCCTTTAAGGATAATCCTTGACAGATTTTGTCTCGGTGTCAAGATCACACTGTTAAAGCATAGAGCCAGAAAAATGTTGAATCCAACATACAGTTTACGTACATTGTTCCATATAAGTAAATGTGGATAAATCTGTTACGACAGAGCTGATTGTGAACAGCCGAAAATAAAAGAACACACACACACACACACACACAAAAGAAAACCGTCTCTGAACACCATGCTTTCCTGGTGTAACTCACAATTGTGTTTGTTTTGGGGGGAAAACAGAGACAATTCTGTCTGTCCAATAATATATTATCTACACTTCAATACCCATTCTGCCTTCACACTAACAGTGTTTTTCAGTTCATCTACCACATTCTGGGGAACATTGAGACGAAACAGAAAAGTCAAAGGCAAATGACAAAGATTACTGTACAAAATGTGCCAGTAAAATATTTTGAGACATTCACACGTGTCAGTAGTACCACACAACTACTTTTAACCAATATTAAATATTAATCTACTCTTCTGAGTCAATTTTGACTACACTGTCTGTACACTGCCATCAACATTAACAATCACTGGGGTAGCTAGCCGCTATAAAGTAACGTACCTTATAGTAAAGACCTGATCTGATCTTGGTGGTGCAAAGGAACTGCCTATTCCCATATTTTCTTCACAAAGACAGACAGATGCTATACTGGAAAACTACAAAAATCTGTAATCCCTTCCAATGCTTTAGATCGTTCCTCGTTAACCAAGAAGGCACAGTTTCTCTTGCATTTGGCTTCCATAGTGAGGATAAAAATCACATAAACAATGTCCAACTTGCTTCTTCTGGTGGACAAACATTCCCTCCATTTTCTCGGCTTCTTTTCTTTCAATAAATACATACAAAAACGCCTAAAGCTTTTTTTAAGCTTAAGAAATAAACTTAAGACTTAAATAGCTACATAGCGTCTGTAGGACTTCCAAGAGAAACAATTAAATTCCTGAATGGCAGCTGCTCTTGTTTATGCCATTTTCCCCCAAGGTCAAGTCTACTTTGCCCTATTCGTGAACAAAGAGCGTCAACATAAACAATTAAAGTGAGCATGTGCACGAGATCTCGTCATTAAAAACATCACACCTGTCCCACACAACTCCCTACCACTTAAGCCTCTTCCACAGCAAAGCCACTCGGGGTGGATGTTTAAATATAGACCGGCTGGGATCTAAAGGAAGCACTTCCTGTGCTCGAGGTTCAGAGTAACAGAGTAACACAGACACTGACAGACACAGACACTGTTGACAAATGCAGCAAACAGACACAACAACAACAACAACAAAAGCTCCTGTGATCAGGCTTCAAGGAAATGGCGTGGAACAAATGGAATAGCCTAGATAGAGATACTGTACATACAGCCTCACAGAAAGCTTTTTTAAAAAATAAATAAATAAATAAAAGCAGCTAAATTGATATCCATTAAGTGTTCAATTAGCTAATAGAGGTTGTTAGAAGCCAAGTCCACTAAGTGCATTTTAACTTTGGATGTTGATAGCTACTGTAAGCTTGGACAAAAATACAGAATGACTTGTTTTTTTTTTTAAAAAATACAACATAGACATATAGTACAACTGAGGAGCTTCTGAAAATGTGTGTGAAATAGAAGCAGTGTAAAACAGCAGATTAAATGATGACATGGAGTCCTACATGTTCCACAGTTCAAAGCATGTACAATGTTAATTTGTGAAATGTGTTGTTTTTCAGCATAATAAATGACAGACTAGCCTAATAGCATATGGACAACCATATGCTACACTCTGTGCACAGAAAAGACTGAGAAACAACAGCTGTCTCCACGTAACCTTGCTAATCCGCTTGTGAAGAGTGACCTGAGTAATCCCCTCTCTACACAACCTTAGAAGTTTGACAGAGCGCACCAACATGCCCTTCTATTGATTACAACCTCTCTGCCTTTCCACACATGCTAACTGAGGTGTGTATGTGTGTGTCTATGGTTGTATGTTGTAAGGTTCATAAGTTTACACTTACATTTAACACTTTGAGCAATTACCACTTCCAAAGACTTCATAATATCAGAAATGTCATTGTGCCAAATCAGTTAGGATACCTGTCTAGAGAAGTGCTGTACCTTTAATGGCCACTAGAGGGCGTGCTGCAAGACTGAGTCAAGTGAAGATCAACGGAGACGGTATTAATGTCTTGTGGCTTATGCATAGTATGGTTATGTAATCTTTCCATTCTAGCAGATTCAATGGTATTCTTCATCCTCTCCTCTCCCTCTCCTTGATCCTCTTCCTCTCTCTAACTCTTCTGCCTCCAGTCTGCCTCTTTGCTTGTACTCACTCACCTACTTTCAATCCATCACTCAATCACTCATCTCCATCATCAAAGCATTTGGCATTCTGGCTTTAGTGTTGGACTATGGGAAGATGTGGACATATAAGTGAGCACATACTGTATGTGTGTGTGTCAGTAAAAGTATTTAGGCATCTATATTGCGGTATTTGCTTCAAGGGAGGCTTGTTTGACTGCATGTTTCACATGGTTTGAAACCAGCTCATGTCCTCAGTTCACCTGGTGGTTTAGCTTAGCTGAAGACTTACATAACAATATAGGCTGGCTGCACTAAGATGGAGATAAATCTCACTATGGCTCAGAGTAGAATCAAATGTAGGTCTGCTTCACCACAATCACATGACTGACCAATGAGTTCAAGTAAAGTAACTAACTAAAAGTAACTGTATGTAGCAGATGTGTTTATCAAAAGTGACACAGACTCGCAACGTGTAATTCAGGAATCCAACCCCAACAGGTCCCCCAATTAGACACTTGGTCCACATCAGCACTGACTACATACATGTACCTTTACCCACTCATCATGACAAATTGCCTTAATTGGTCTTAAGGCACATTAAGGCCCCTCCTCCTAATAATACAGCAATGAGACTACTCTACAGAGATGAGTTTTGCAACACTCAAAAAAAAAAAAAAAAAGAAATCGCTTTCAGGAGACACAGTAGTTTATCTATGTAAAAGGGGACACAATGGCGAGGGTGTGCTGTTTTCAGTTCCTCAAAATGTATCTCTGAGAACCTCACATGGTCGACCAACTCCAATACTTTGATTAAAAAAGAAAAAAAAAACAATAGCGGCTCTATTTCTTGACATCCAGTATCACAGTATGTAAGCAAACTCCGCAGCAGAAAGAACAAAACTCCACTGTCATCAAAACGTTCCGGAAAATCGTTGCCTAGATGTATCCTAGCGCCAGCAAATACAAATGCCTCAGCCAGTACATAAGTCTAACAACCAGCCATGGGGACTTAGTATGTCTTGTGATTGGTCAGACATTGTTGGTCTGCGATTGCAAATATTAATATTATTTTTGATAACCACTCATAAAATCTTTGGTTTTCATTTTAACTTTAGTAAACTATTACCAAAGACAGATCTGGCAAAGAGCCTTAGACCAATAAGAGCATGTACCTCACTGTCTGTAAATGAATCCAGGCATGCCCGCAGAGGATAAATACTTACGGCTGAGAGTGTGCAGTCTCATAGCGCTCAAAGGGGTGGGCAAGGTCATGTTTGTTGTTCATATAGCACTGAGTACACAAGTCATAGTCATAGCATATTTTGCACTTCCACCGCATACCCATCACACCATGCTTCTTGCAGCCATCACAGATGATGTTGGAGTGCCGTACACCTATGGTGAACACAAATGACAGAAGAAAATCTATAATCATGACAGATTTGAAAGGTAACTGTTTGAATATTTGAGATTGTTGTCATAGGTACCACAACAACTACAGAACAAACCAGTCACAAGTGTTTAATTCAGTACAATTTAGACTAGTCTAGTTCTATGTTATGTCGCTGTGGTACCAATTACATTTAATGTGAAGCCAACAACTCAATTTGTGTTTCCAGGTTTGTGCGTGTAAACTCCTACTAGTAACAGACTGTTGGCTTGACCTGCTCAATTTCATCCTAATCGTTAGTCTGCTTATGTCATTCTCATTGTCAGTTTGCCAGTCTCATTCCATTGAGGGATATTCGGTCACTGAGTTTAATCCATCAGTAAATTAGTGACACACACAGCACGGAATGAGTGGAACACAGAGAGGTGAAGAACACGCTAGTTGTTAAGAAGACATTTAATCACAGAATGATATTGATAAAGGCAGCTTTGGGATGACCGGGATAAATATGACATTAAATTATGGGGTTGCTAACTTGGTACCAGTGAGTGGAATCATGTTAGCGCTTGCAACATAGCTAGTTTGCAACGCTGAAATTGCAAAAACTAATTTGTGAAAAATGCCTACTTACCACCTGCTTCCAGTTAATTTGAATAACATACACTACTGTGCATACAGTAAGTTTGGGATCACTTGGATTTCCTTGTTTTTCATAGACATTCATTCATTTTTTTTAAGCCAATGCAGTGTAAATGTGCTCTTTGGTTTCTCTTACCTATCTGTGCGTTGTCATAAAGCAGCAGATCGAAGGAGCCTTGGTAACCTGTGCGATAGTTGGTGCGGGTCCCACTGTCCCACTGCACCACAACAGTCTTGTCAGGTGTTGTTGTACTCCCTTGTCGACCGATCTCCACTACGGTTCCAACATGCCCCTCACCCTCGTCCTGGTTGCCCCACTTCCAGTCCACCCCCCGCACCACTCTCATGCCCACCTCCATGCTGCTCCGCTTCTGCTGCCCGGAGAGCCGACGAGCCTGGTGCCAGCTGCTGGCCACTCGATGGCCACTGGAACAGCTCCCCTTACGGGGCCTTGGTGTGTCGAAGAAGTTAACAAGGAATGGAGTTTCCAGATACAATTCAGGGGACACTGTGCAAACGTATGGAAAGAAAGAAAAACATAAGTTTATTAATTACGTTAAAAAGTTAAAAGCCAACACTGGGTGGGGTGGCACTGGTGGGATGGCATTTTTTGTTTGTTTGTTTGCTTGCTTGGCCACCTTTGCTTTTACCCACAAATGCCTCAGGTTTTTGGCCAGACACTAAAAATCACTATTTTTAGAACACTAAGGCAGCTTTAAATAGAATGACTTCAGTAGTATTATCAGATTCCCTACACATGAACTCGAGCACTTGAGTGGGCAGCCCAGAGGGTTAACACAGAAGAACGAGTCTGTTGTCAATACACTGATGCACAGGCATGCAAATATATGGACTATAAAGACCATAACTGCTGTGTGAATGTGGCTATTGTTGAGTTTAGGTCGAGCCAACAGCCAATTTCAAATATCAGCTATCTGAATCATACAAAAAATGAGCAAACTCTAATGGACGGGAAGACGATCTGCTTACCAAAGGATTCACTTTCAAAAGGGAAATACTGACATTGATGTTTACAGTGCAGAGGTCACTGTTGTGTTGGTCTAAAGTTCCGTTCTATTTGTCTTCACAATATTATTGTGTATTGTAGCTTATCATTTGTTTCATACGGCAGCAAAAACATCAAACTATCTACCCAATGACATTTATTCTAAACATGTTGGGAAATTGCTGGGTTGTTTTGAAAGTAAGTAATTCTTTTAACTATGACTATAAACAAACTCTTGGTCAGTGCTAGGCAGACATGTCCAGGAAGGAGAGGAGACACAAACAAGTAAATAAGAGTTGTTTCTGAGAACAACTTAGACAATAACATCTGGTTTTATTTATCAGTAAGACTTAGGAAATTTCCTCTTAATGTCCCTAAAAAGGTTTAGTTACCATTTCCGGCCAAAACAAATCTCTGGTCATATTAGAGAAATGTTCAGGGTCAACAAAACTATCTCCCTGTTGTTTGAGGTTTCAGACAGATATGGACCTCTATACGATCAACAAAATCTTAAACACAGACCAAAATTACAAACTAGCAGTTAACAACTGTACAATTTGCCTTCATCAGAAGTGTAAATGAAACCACATCCACATGATTTAAAGAATGTATTGAGTTCACTAGCCTTGCTTGCAATAAAATTCAAAGTTTTGACCAAGTTACTGCTTTGACTAAGTTTCTCTTCATTG
>JAODXP020000018.1:11130724-11155724 GCA_027497455.2 Sardinella longiceps
AAATATAACTACTCACTCTTCAAAATCACCCTTCACTGTTTTCAGGAGAGGAAAAATAGTAACCGTGAGAACTAGGGACTAAATGTGTGCAAAGGTGGCAACAGTCATTAAGAAGCCATGAGGTGATGAATACACTTAAAATGTAAACATGTCTGACATCCTGCTCTAGGTCACGTTTTAGGCTCTCACTAATTTTCACCATACATTTGCGATGCAACATGTTTTTAAAGGGAGTCTAGTGAGTGTCAGTATCCCATTCAGACAGTCCTTACCTCCTTCCTATCTTCTTTAAGCAAGGATGGAGTGTGAAACATTTCCAAATTAGATTCTCCTCTTATTTTCACAGACGGTTTAATTGAAGTTTGAATCAAACTTACAATCATCAATAACTTTGTCTGGACCACTTATATGTATTTCCCCTTCACAATGTGGCACACAACCTTGCAAAACATTGATAGGAGAAGATGCTGGTGAGGGTGACTGTGCTGCTGAATGCCTTGTGGAGGAGTGAAGCAATTTACTGAATTGACAAATCGGCAGACAGCACCTTTTAAAGGATTTCTTTTTTTTTTTTTTAAATCCCTGTCATTGTTATCCTTTGTATTATCACATCTGCAACCATAGTTTTAACCCAAGTAAACAGATTTTTCCAGGCCATCCTCGACTTTAGTATACTCTAGGTGGGATTTGAAGTATTTACTCTCATATTTAGGGCTGTTCCGAACGTAGTCAAGGTAGTCTGGGGTCCCTGGACAAATAACATTATCTGCGAGTAGCACAGAACCTTTGTGGAGCAGCCCACATTCCTGGGGGGGAAAGAATGAAAAATGTTAATCCCGGTATGGTGAAGTCTGCTGACAGTTTTTAATATGAATTTTTGCAGTGTTAAGCCATTTAATTCTGAAAGCTGCTTGCCTCAAGTAATTTTGTGTCAGGAAGATAACGGTCTTTCCAGTGATCCAGAAAAACCAAGTCGAAAGTTGTTATTCCAAATTGCTCCTTCATTTTGGGGATGAGGTCTCCTGAGGGACCTTCCACCAACTGGACCTGATGCATTGGAGAGTAGAATGTCACCACGTAAGTAGATGCAGTAAGTAGATTTTTACTATTTCTAATGAGATTTGACCTTTAGGATTGTAAAATGGTCATGCACATGTCTGTGCTTTTCAGAATACCACAGAGACTTACTAATAAATATGAGATGCTTAGGATTTTAGGGGCCAGTTTGTTTTAGAAACTAATGACCTCATAAGGATCTGTAGGGTTGTGGATTATTTGTACATTTAGTGAATAGAAAGAACACCGCGTGTTCAGTGTAATTTTTTTTTGAATAGCACCCCAACATCGAGCCTTTTTAAATGGTCTTTTATATTTAGGTTATGAGAAAGATGTCTCAATTTGCCAATAAATATTGGAACCTTGATCTGACTGCCAGGGAAGCATTCGCTTAATATGAGCTCAACTATCTTGTCTCGTAAAGTTTAGCGGTATGCTCAAGGACAAGAAAAAGAGAATCTCCTCTTCCTTCTTTATGAATTAAAATGCCTCCCCTACCTTGTCTTGTAGCCCAGCGAACTCAATGACCTGACGGGCCACTTTTGCATAGTCTGGGTTAAACTCCAGAGTGATGAGTTTGGTACCAGGTGCCAGTAGGCGGGCAATTCGCACTGTGGAGTACCCGCAGTAGGTGCCAAGCTCCAGAGCTGAGCCAGGGCTGAGTTCACATACCACAGAGTCCAAAATGGCTCCTAAACACACACACAGAGACAGACACACACACACACACACACAGTTGGAGTGAGCAGAGAGCTTCAGTGACAACAAAAAGGCTGTGAACATCAACAGGACTCATTTCCATATGAAAACCCCATTAGACTCTTGCCCTAGTCCTTTAGTGCAGTTAATGGACAGCTTTTGTGGGATGTGGGGACGATGCTGCACACAAAATACTTACAATTCATCCTTTCCCTTACTGGCAATGATAGAAGTGAACAGTATGAATGATGCTAGGTCATAAATTAAGTGTCCATGTATTCAGCCTTGTATTAAAACGTGACCCCATCACCAGCAAAAATAATTACATTTCTATCAAATAAATAATTAGGTGAATTGTGATTGTGATTTTATTTAACCATGTGTTATAAATAAAAACATGTTATAAAACGTGTTATAAAAACATTCTCCTTCCCAAACATTTAAAATCCAGCTTAAAAAGATATTGTGCTGCAGTATTCATGTAGTCTACATGCGTGATCAACTGCCACTCTGTGCAGCCATGCAGAAGTCCCAGTGACCTAACATTCAGATGCAAACCTTCACTTCACATTCAGGGCAGTGCTGCTTGATATGACCAAGGGCTATTCTCTGCAGAGGAGTGGGAAGACTGGCTCGGACTTAGGAAAATGACTACAAAACATCAAACAGGATGGCAAAGACAATGCTTGCTCAACCTTCAGGATTGGCCCGAATCACTAATATTCTGATCTACCTACCTACCTTTACCTGTGAGTGCTGAGATCTCTCTGGCATGAAATGCATTTCAACAGCACATCTATCTCCATGTGACTGTGGCACTATTGTGTTCTTTTTAAAAGAGTTCCCTTTCCTACCTTTCTCATCCCCCACGTTCATAGCCCACTCGCTGCGCCGGCAGAAATGATCAATGGTGGCGATGACGCTCAGAGGGTCCCCACGGGTGGCGTTCTTCTGCACCGCTTTCAGGAGACGCTGGGAGAGGAACAGGTGGGTATGGTGTTGAATACTACTGCCTACTGACGCTAATGAGACTATAGCAGGAGGCTGTGGTATGCCATATGCAAACAATAGGCTATATTTACATTCATGAAATGTACTGCACTTGAGTATGAGTGAGCACATGACTTGATTGAAGGAGACAGATAATTTTCTGCATATAATTCAAAAGCTTTTCAATCTTTAACAAGGTAAAATACAGATGCATCCGTTTTGAATTAGACAGGAGGTACTGATGCACATAATAACCTCCTAATCTGTGATCATCGTTATGCTGTCAATTTCACAATAGTCATCATAATTGGCCCAGGTGTGCACATGGGAACACACAGTAAAAAAAAGCTGGTTTCACAAACTCGTTCCGCGAGGTTACCTGAGGTCGTGTCGAGCCTGTGACAAAGTCTAGGAAGCGCTCCACGATGACATCATGCCACAGGAGTGCGGCCGAAGCGTTGTACTGCACAGCTGCGGGGATGAGCCAGAAGAAGAGGGCGTAGAGGACAGCTGCCCCGACCCCACACACCCACAGGACTTCCAGCAGCATGCTGCAGCCAGTAGGGCAAAGGGGAAGAAAGCACATTATCACCCAATCATTTGTTCATACAGCAGGACCCAAAGGGGGTTGGTACACATTTTATTCATTGAATAGATACTAATTGTATAGATACTAGATACTATACTATCAATTAATCATACAGATACTATCTTGATCCCTGAGGGAAATCAAGCTCTGTATTTTACCTATCTATGATTACACACAAACACACACACGCACACACACACACACACACACACACACACACACACACACACACACACACACACAGTGAACTCAAAAAGCTGAGGTACCCTCTGACTTTTTAAATCATGTGCTATTATTATTAATTCATAGGGGTTAATTAGCAGTTTCCTGAAGGTAAGTGTAATGGGTGACATTAAGTTGTGCATGGGGATGGTGCATGGGTAAGAATATGGCAGCCCTCACTCAGTACAGTACACTAAATAATGCAAAACATGAGTGCACCCTTTTTCTTCACTGAAACAAGGGGAGGCATGGTTTAGGAAAAACAGGATGAAACTATAGATTATGTACTTTTATCTCCATTCAATTTTACCCTGCACAAATGTTATGACTACAAATCTTCACAACTGTGGTTACAGTGTGATTCCACGATTGAAAATGTTGAAATGTTATTTATAACGACAGTGGTGGGAAAAGGTTTCATCGTTTAAAGGTCACCTAAGTATCGTACATTTATAATTTGTGACCATTACAGGTCTTGGTCCTTGAGCAATGTAGCTCACATTCACTATGTTTGTCCGACTGACTCTGCACACTCCATGTGATTCAGAGTGCTTAGGGTTGTAATTCATGCAATACAACCACACTCATCCCACTGCATGAAGGAGAAATCTAGTGAATCAATCCATTGCCTTGGTAGTTGTCTGAGCTCACCAAATGATGTCGGTAGGGAAAACAATGAGAAAGTTTCTCTCTCACCTTCTGTTTCATTTTCCCATGCCCCAATTCAACTAACATTAGCGCTCATTTTTCAATTTTTGGTCTAACTTGCATCTCTCATTCTTTTCCCTACAAATAGCAATTGGTGACACCAAACACATGGGCTATAGAGTAAAACACACAAAACCTCCTTTAACCAATTAGACTAGCACAAACATCCTAGATAATTGCCTTTGGCTTTTTGTTTTCTAGACTTTTTTGTTAATGGCTAAAATGGACCAAGCTCATTTCTTTGAAAGTGCAACTGTCTTTACCCAAAAAGTTTGAGACAGCACACAGATTAGATAGCCATAACTGCTCACAGACCGCCAGAACGGTTCCATAAGCATACAAATAACTAACCCCAAAGCATATTAGGATTATAATTCATATACAACAATCTTACTTACAAGAAGAAGCAGCAATTACAAGTTTATATTATAGAAAAATATTGTTAATGAATGAATAGCATTTTATTGTCAGTTCCATTTTATTCTCTTGTTAACGGTTTACTACAGGTAGACTAGACTCATGCAGAGTAAGCTGTTAATAAGTGACTAGGTTACTAATGTAAATGTTAATAACCTGTTAGTTAGCCTAATGGTGAATGTGTATCCAAAGTGTCACCATAAATAGTTTTATGATACAGTAACTATCTAATTTAAATATTGTTTTGCTTTTAGAATTTACAATCTCAACAAAACCTCCAAAGACATAGCCCAAGCATTGCAAGATGCTGGACAATACAAGCGCATGACAGGTTAGACTTTGCCCATCATTTGTATCAGGTTCCCTTGTATGTCAGTATTCTCAGCAAACTGATGTAAAGAAAATGAATACAAAACCTGAACACAAAGCCATCCAGGCATACAGTAACTGACCCTAGCCAATAACCCCTCAGAGCTATGGGCTGCAATACAACACCAACTATGCCTCTGGACTCTTGACACCAAGTCTTAGGTCCACACACAAGTATTTCTGTTCTGGCCGATCAGGTATTTGTTCAATTGTACGTTGACAACAAAAGTAACAAAAGTAGTCTGATTAAACCCATATGATTCCAGGTTGTTAACCTTTGGACTCAGTTGTCCATAGTTTGATTATTTCTGTGACTAGTTTTTGTTCACACTCTCTTTGTTACATCATTAGCTATACAGTCATTGTTTAAAGTAACACTGACTAACAGATATGCTAATAATATCTTGAGGGGAATAAGAAAATTATTAGCAATGACCGAGAAAATAATGTCAAGAAGACCAGCTAAATTGTCAGTATATATAGGAAAGAAATCCTGTAGCCAAAAGTAAACAGGAAAATATTTTCCTCTAACTTGTGAACAGTGTTGAGAAGCCCTGAGGGAGAATGAGAATCGGCCTTATGGGAAACGCCAGACATTCCAACTCCAAAGCCAAAGCACAGGCTGTAAGCTGGCAGCAGGAGTTAGCAAACATACGCTGTGCCTGTCTGTGGAACTGTCTATGAGTGGGCAGTGCTGCCAAGGCCCTGTACTCAGTACTGCTGTTTTTATTTAAAGGGGTGGATTAGGGAAATTGTGTAAACACCTCACTCAGACTGGAATCCTGTTTCCGTGCCATTGTGCACAGAATGGCCACGCGCCAGAGGTGAAGAGCTGTGTCGAAAGGTTTACCATACTGTTGTCTTTATCAGCTGCTCACACAAGTGGCATGGCATAACTGTCCAAGCTGGACCATTTCACTTCAAAGCTGCATGCTTCTCTCTCTCTCTCTCTCTCTCTCTCTCTCTCTCTCTCTCTCTTTTAAATGGTCATGAAACAGACTTTCTGAACCTTTTACAATTTTTGATAAATGCTTCAAAAAACATTTCAAGCCACAGTAGCTAAAGTCAGCCACAGACCCAACAGGGTGGTGTTGTGTAAACAGTGAACAGATAACACGAGCAGTGCAGACACTAAAGATTTCGTAAACATGCGGTTCCCTGCCCCCTTTTTTTGCTCACACCAATAAAGTAGGTCTCATCGATCTCTCTGTCCACCAAGGGGCTTGGAGCGAGAGGAAATGAAAAGACGGCTAGATTTCAACTAGAGCCCTGCCACATAAATATTAATAACAACTCAGCGTGGTGCCACAAAATAAGTCTCAACCCAGAAAGCCTGAAGTATCTGCAGCGTGAATTACTCCCCGTGTTACAGACGCAGGCAAACAACCCTAAATATTTAATGCAAAGTTTGTGCACATCAAATGAAGAAGTTGTTTGTTGAATGACACGAATTAAAACACAAGTTCTCTCATGTAGCTTAAATCGACAATTTCCTAAAAAGACATTAATCAGTTGAGACAGATGGAGTTGTGAGCAATTTCTACGTAGCAAGATGAATTAAAGAGCTTCTCTGCTCAGGATGAAAACATGGTTCTGCTACTTCCTTCAGGAGAAAACATGGTACTGAGAGGACTTGCTCAGTTTGCTCCAGAAAGTAAGCACGTGCCTAAGACACAACATGCACTGACTGTTGTACAGCTGTTCCGTTTTCTCGAATGAGAGAAGAGAAGGTTACAAAAGAGCTGCAAGAGAATCATGCAAACCAAAACAAGACGCATTTTCAGAGCCATATCTTACTTCACACTGCAGCTGACTCCCCGTGTTCAGATGAATGTTTTTTTCTCTCCTTTTCTCCTTCGTTGGCTCCCCTCGACACTCCCTACACACGAGAGCATTTACTCTTCACCTCTGTCTCCTCCCTCCCTCCCTCCTCCCTCTTTCTCTCTCTCTTTCTCTCTCAAACACACATGGACACACACACACGCACACACACACTTCCACTTTCTCTTGTTCTCTCTGTTTGCCTCAGTGGTTTCCAGTGAAAGCAGTCAGTGCTGTTAGTGGTCTACCATGCTTCTGTGGCAAACACACACAGCATGGGTGGACATACACACACACACACGCTCGCACATACACACACATACTCCCTCTCACACTGACCTATAGACTCATGCACCCTAGCATAAGCAACCATGAGCACAAGCTGCAAGGGAGAAGGGCTGAGCTCAGGCCAAATGGGCTGAGTTTTAAATCCCTCTTTAGCCAATCGTGCAGTAATCCCTCTCTTTCTTCCTTCTACCCTCTTCTCATCTCTCTCTCTCTCTTTCTTTCTCTCTCTCTCTCTCTCTCTCCCTCGCTTTCTGTCTTTCTGTGCCCCTCCCCCTTTTCCACAGGCACACACATAAAGCTAACAAAGAAAAGCCCTCACATATACGCTTTTCAGGCATGGGCTAACTGCCGTGCTACATGCTGACCAGCACATGACTCATATGGACATGTGTCAGCACGCAAATAAAGGAGTGACATTATTACACTACAGAGCTCCCACATGCCAATGCATAATTGATGTGACTGGTGTGTAAAATATGCTGTTTTGAAGATAAGATGTTGCTAAATTGCCTGCTGGTCTTTGGAAAGCAGATATCTTTTTTTTTCCTACTAGTATTGATGTTGGTCTCTTCTGAAAGGCCAAGAGGGCTCAGGCTTTCCCCTTGGTCTTTAAAATCTGCCATCTACAATCTCCATCACCCAACTACACATGCTCCAAGTCAAACCACTTGCACTTTCACTGAAAGCCTCTATTCATCTCCAGCAATAATTATTCTAATGGTGCTCTATTTCCATTCAAAGGGAACATTGCTATAGCATCAACAACCTATTGATTTTCATTTAGCTTTTTCCCTCAGGCTATTGTTCTATCCATTGAACATGAACTACACTGTTACCCTTTGTTGCAGTGGTTATGTCAATATTTCCAGTGATATCATCGAGAGGAACTGCATGCACAGCTGTTTCTGATCATAATTGTTTGAGTGAGGAAAGCTATGCTGTAAAGAGTATGTCTATAAAGTGCATATTCAAAAACATACAAACAATTTACTATTGCAAGTTTTCCAAAAGCTAACACACAAAATGTATTTTCCTGATACGTCACAACAGGCTTTGTTAAATAATCTCCCATGCTATACATCAGACAAGAAGTGACTAAATAGTGGCTACTTGTGGCTCAGGGGGGTACTTAAATTCTAACAGTAGCCATAATAAATAATTAATAAGGAAAGGTCAGGTATAGTCATTGCCTACCTACAGTGCACCGAGAGACTAAGGTTTCATTTAAGTCCAGCTGAGCGAGACGCATCAGCTGCTGCTTGTTAGTTACCTCAGGTAAAATGTAAACAAGTTCTACATGCTGACTGAACAACAGAATGAGCCCTCGCTTTGTAAAACACAATACCGTAGAGATCAATAATTAAAATGGCTGAATTCTTTAGGGACGCATTTAAATTGAATACTTAACTATGTGTGGAATACTCCAAGACACACCCCCACATAAAACTTTCACATCCATACTTTTCATGTCTTGATAGTTTTAAATAGGTAAGTTTGTTTAGATTTACATGCCCCGTGTCTTGAACACACACACACACACACACACAGACTGACAATCATGCAGATAATTATCAAGGGCCATCTGACAAAATAATAACACACCAGAGATATGATTAGTTCTTATCTGACTTCCACAAGCACTGTACTTTGAGGAGAATTTGCTGCTGGGGGGCTCACGGCCATGCCTGAGTCATGACTCATTCTGGGGCTTCACTGCTCTGGCCCCGATGCATGGCCTGAAGTCCTCCAGGGCAGTGGGGCTTTCCAGGTTATGTTTCCCCCCCTGTTCTCTGTGGTATGTTAAAATAGCTTGGGCTACGCTCAGTGTACACAGAGAGTCACAGTATAGCTCAGTAGTAGGGCTGAAAGAAAACAGAGGAAGATAACTGGGTGGGAATTACATGTTAATGACAGATTTTTATACCAGTCCATATTGAGAATGCCAGAATTGTTTTCTTAGAGACTTGTTTGTATTCGTTTGTATACCTACTAGCTTATCTCGTTCATAAAACATTTTAGTCATTGGGAACAGATGGATATTTGCCTATTAATATCTTGGCCATAGCCAGTGTTAGACATGAATGAGAATTCCAACCACCACATGGCAATCAAATTTTCTTTCCAACCAGAGTGAAAGGTTAGCCGCTGAGTAACCTATAGCCTCTGAAAATTTGATTTAGAGGTTTTACATAGTTATTTCTTATGTTAATAATACTTTATTGTTACATTATACCGCTTCTGACACGCGGACGCGCAGAGAAACGCATCACTTTTGTTCTTTTACCTGCTCTTTCACTCCCCTGAGCCTAAGGAATCAGTGGTACAGTCTGAGTTGGTTGAATGGAATTTGGGTCAGTCCACTTTATGCCCGTTTTAGTTTATGAGGGGGGGCGTGGGGGTTTTATCTATTTAAATAGGCGATTACGTGTAGGCTACACGTTTCTAAGCATAAGTAAAAGGAAAATCAACATGAAATATCTAGATCTGTAGTCTGTGGCTGCATGCTTTGAAACTGTTTGAGCGAACGCGTAATTAACTTCTCTCCACCTCTCCAATCAGTCAGAGTGAGTGACTCCTGAATCTATTCGCAGCTGCTCGACTACCTCTCCACTCCGGATTTGGCAAAGAAAGGAACAGCTGCTGTAACGTTTTAACAATTTTGGAGAACGCGACCCGGGACATGCTGTCAGACGTAAGGGAATCGGTACAGAACCCGCGCCTGTAGAATCATGGCCGAGGACTACTGGGAGAGCGCACTGGCTTTGGGATATTATTGTTAAGATTACAAGGGCATACGGGATCCCGCGTCCTCGGGTAAGCAATCACCCAAATCTGTCCAGTAAATTAGCTGGCGGACATTTTCCTCTCTGTACTGTGGTTTTAGATACATTTATACACTGTTTAAGGGTGTCGGAGAGAAATAAAAATACCCAATTGTGGCTTACCAGTCATCCGAAGACTTCAGCCACTATCGTCTTAGCACCATTGATGTCAAAAGATTGCAGCGCGCTAGCTCGCTAACCATCCCCTCCGACTTGGGAATCTCCTCAGATGTCGCCTTGTTTGGTTTGTGAGAAGGATTCAGAGGATAATGTTATACCTGGAATATCACTCAGGACTGAATAATTAAGACGCACAGGGTTGTCCGCTCACCTGTAAAGCGCAGCATAAACAATTCTTCTGCATTCCTATGCATTGTAGAAGCAATTGACATGCTACGGAGTGCACCGAAAGGGCCATACGCGTCGGTAAGACAGCTAACTATAGCTCTGCTGCTAGTTAGTTAGTTAGCTAGCTTGCTAGATTAAGGCGCAAGATTAACTTGTGAGCTAAAAGCTAACATTACCAAGTGATTTCGCTCTAGGTGGGTAACAACTAGCCATTGCATGTACTAAGAGAATTACTTTCGTACTTGGTGATGATCGTGTCCGTGTTCGGGAATGAAGTATCCTCCAGTCAGTGGCACCAGTAAATATTTACACGTAGAGAAGATCACTTAACGTTAACTCACGCTGAGATAATGGAACAGCATTCAGCTCTATTTTGTGGTGACACTGAATTATAAAATGTTACATTTCCGCTTGAAGAGTGGTGACGTGATAAAGTTTCACAACGAGATAAAGGTAACGTTAAAGGTGTCCCGATTGTGGTATTAAGCCTGGAAGAAAGAGGCCTAGCTACTTTGAACTCCCGAAGAAGTCTCAAAACTATTCTGGTTTAGTTTTACATTGTCAAATAATAATATTTCCCTTTTGCATTTGATGCTACAGGAGTGTCATCATCTTTTGTAAACACCCGAGCTAAGCTGTTTTGTGTCTCTGCATCCTTGCCCAAGCTGAGGGATTGCCATGCTATGCTTTTTATTATTAGACATAAATTCTACATAAATTCTTCTGAGAAGAGTGTTTTTGTGATAGGCTAACCAGTCCTGTAAACCTTTTCCATGAGAGTCAAAGTAAGTGCCCAGTGATACTTAGCGTTGATCATCAACATGCAAGGTGTCAGTCTGTTACCTGGCAGATGTCAAAGTCTGACAGATTGAATCACTGTGACATGCACTGTGAGTAAATGAGCCCAAGAGTGCACAACCACCTACCCCAACCCCCATCCCTATTCATCTCATTCAATCAAAAAGCTCATTTGGGGTTAAAAACTCTGCAGCCAGCTTATGTAACTCTAAGCTGCTGCTCGCGCTGGAATTCACGTTTATGGTTTGCCTGATGCGAGAGTCCATCATGTACCCGCGCAACTAGTGAAAGAACACACTGATCTGCCAATCTCCAACAAAGGACCCTAGGTGACAAGTTGACAACAAAGTACCCTGGGTGAGATGGGAGACCTGCCCACTTATAAGGGCAAGTTTGTTCAACCATGCTGCAAAACAGCAAAACACTAAATGCAGTGACACACTAACCATGACATTGTTTCTTGAGCCATTTTTTATGGTGGAGGACAATTTGTTGAATTGTATAGTATTCATCATCTACTCTTACCAAGTGTCTCTCATGGATAGAGACAATCTCAAAAGAAAACCTGAACGTGAGGATACGGATACAGAAAATCCTGCTGTTTGGTGGTGAGCAGCAGGTCCATGTTCATGCAAGTCTGTGGACATCAGACATCATCACAGCTACATCTGTCAAAGTGGCAAAATGCAGCTGGTGTTTGCCAATTATCCAAAGCAACCCTATAATCACAGCTTGCAGAACCAAATGCCCCTTTAGCCGCAAGCTTACACTGTAGCATGCTCTTTATCCAAACCCGAGATGCAGTTTGTGAAGCAAAGCGCATGTCGTTATTGAAAAAAGGCTGAGTAGACTAATCCAGCTCAAGGCCTGAGTCCAGGGCATGTTGTGAACAGTTTCTGTATATTTTTTTTTCTGCCTCTAATATAACAAATATTTGCGTGTCCCTTAATTGAGATGGTGTTATTGCGAAAATCAAATTCTAAGAAATATCTCATTCTGTCATCCTTTTGGATGAACACTTCTGGATGTGACCGAGGTCACCCTTTAATTGCTCATCCTTTAATCACAATATTTAGCATTTGAGAACTGTTGACAGGCTCCCCCCCATTCCTCCTGTATGTGAGAGAGTGCAGTGGACAGTTTGCAACTCTAAGAAAACCCCTGACTAAATCTGTCTCAGGGATCATTTACCAGATATGAGTGTGTGTGTGTGTGTGTGTGTGTGTGTGTGTGTGTGTGTGTGTGAGTGTTTGCTTCCCCTTGCTTTCATAGATAGACGAATAAGATAAGATAGACAGATAGTACTTAAATGATCCTTTTGGACATTTAGGTCAGCAGCTTGTTTCAGGGGAAAAAAGGTACCATTTAAAATGGTTCTCTTCTTGAATTTCAGGCCTTGCTTTCCCTGTCTGCTTGACCTCTTGCTCCATCGACTCGACTAGAGGGAGCGCACGAATTCCGCTAGCACCATCTGAGCAATGCCAGCTATTTGAAACATTAATCTTGTTGCCCCCTGGATTGTTTGCATTGACAGTAACCTGAAGTGATGCTCCTCTTCTGTTTTTATGACTAGGCGGATATCATATGTCTCCTCCCCCTTCCCCCTACCTACTCTGTCCCTCATGAAAAAAAACAAAAAAACAAAAAAAAAGTCTCCTAAGGCTGCACTCTGAGGTGGCAAGCCCACAGAGCCAGAGGTGGAAGAGGCAATGCAGAGTGCACACTGCAGCAGAATTCTGGAGTAGGGAGCCTGGAGTCGCCCCATTGCCTGCTTTTTATGATGCTTTTACTCAGATTAATGTCACTTTATTCTTCCCCCTCCTATATACATTGTGAGCAGAGGCAAGGTGTGAATGTATGCATCCACGCACACGGGGGGCTGTCTGCTGGAGAGGAGTGTAAAGATGCTTGCATGCATACACTGCAGCATCCAGGCCCGGCCGCAACATAGCGCAACACTGAAGTCATCCATCAGCGAGGAGTGGTGAGCGAGGCAGCCGGGTCTGAATTCATGCGGTCGCAGGCAGCAGTGAAGTGGCTCTTCGCCGTCGGCATGTGGGCATCTGTTTGTGTGTTACAGATCTCATTTCCCTCGCTCGAGCATTAAAGCAACAGATTTCATCATCTGTGTGCTCTCTCTCTCTCTCTCTCTCTCTCTCTCTCTCTCTCTCTCTCTCTCTCTCTCTCTATCCCCCCTGTCTGTTACTTTATCTTATCTCTCTTTCTGTCTCTTGCATTCTCTCAATTTCTCTCTGTGTGACTGAGTGGTTTTAAAAATGCTTTAAGCCCTCACCGGTCCAGTTTAAAGGGGAGGGTTTGGGGGCGTGGGTGATGGGGGGTGGAATCGACAGGGACTTTTAGTAGGTCAGTGCCCTGAGCGAGAGAGGTCTGAGAGTGCAGATTTGAAGCCAGAGTCTGGGTGGCTTGGGTAGTTGTGCATACATGTGCCAAGGCAAGTGATTAGTCGCAGAGGAGAAAACACAGCCTTCTGGCCACTTGGCACGTCTGGAGAGCTGTCCCCGAGTTTCTCCCAGGCCTCTTCCAGACCGGCTGCTGCTGCTGCTGCTGGTGGTGGGTTGGTTTGTGGAACTGTTATCTAACCAGTTGTCCTCTTTAGTCCCCCGGCTCTGCTCTGGTGGGACTTTATTTTGTGGCAATATTATTCTTTCTGGCCTATCGAGAAATTTGATTGCCGACTATCCGTTTGCCAGTGGTGCTGGGCTGGAATGGTATTCAAAGGGATGAGGAGGAAATCCCTTGAATCTGAAAATAGAAAAAAAACAAACTAAACAAAGAACAAACAAACGTTTTCATGATTCCCTTTCAAAGGAAACTGGTCTCTGCCTATTAGTCGGAATAGAGCAATAATAAAAATCAACATCCTTAAATGACTGAGAGTACAGCCATTAATCCTTTGGTCTGCTCGCTGAGTGTAAGCGGCGTTGGCTGAGTGATGTATTTGCTGTGAAAGCTATCAGTCACTCTACGAGATGCCTCCAAGCACTGTCAGCTCACTGGATAGCCGCTCTCTCTTTTCCTTCACTTCCCTCTCTCTCTCTCTCTCTCTCTGCCTCGGTCACACTCCTCTTGTTCCCTTGCTTCTTCCCCTGCCCTGTGTGATGACGGGGAGAACATGTTTATGATTGAAACTGGCATGTAGGCTATATCCGTAAATGCCATCTGGCTTGGAGTTGTCCACATACAGGACACATACGGTGGCTTACTTTTAAAGCCTTTTACAGTAGATTGCTACCATACCAATCTGTAAATTGCTACCATATCAGTCAAAGCACCCTTGATCCAAGTTCATTTTTTTATGGTTGTTGAAAGGTTAATAAACACATTTTTATCATGGTTTGTTTTTGTCAGTGATGGTCGTTCACTGTTTGCTGCGTATGTCCCAAGGTAGCCACAGTGAAGAACTTGTCTTTGTGTGTATTTTTCTGCAGAACTGGTTTAATGATCACTTTGTGTTTGTGTCTTTATTTACCCCAGTTTGTGTGTGTTTGGGATCCAGCAGTGGGTGCCTGTGTGCATTTGCTAGTCTCTTGTGGATGACTGTGTGTTTTGTTGTGTCCATACGTGTCTGGTGCAGATTGTGTGTGTGTGTCTCTCTTTCTGTCTGTGTGTGTATGTGTGTGTGTGTGTTGTCCTGTTGGAGTCCTCTGCAGACTGGCGGATCTGCAGCTTTGGCTCCCATTTTTTGTTTTTTCCTCTGAGTGTCTCTGCCCAGCCCTCCACCCTCCAGTATTAAATCTCAGTGGCCCCATGTCCATTTGTGTGTGTGTGTGAGAGAGAGAGAGAGAGAGAGAGAGTGAGAGTGAGAGTGTTAGAGAGAGAGAGAGAGTGAGAGTGAGTGTTTATGCGTGTCTATGTATATATTGGCTTCATAACTATTTGTGTTCTTTTTCCCCTGTGTGTGTGTGTGTGTGTCTCAGGCAGGCTGATTGAACAGTGGCTGCCCCTCCTCCCTCTGCAACCCGCCCCCCCCTCCCGCCGCTGATGGACCGCATGAGGAAGATCAAACGGCAGCTGTCCCTGACACTGAGGGGGGGCAACAGCAGTGACAAGTCCCTGAGCGAGACCATCAGCTCCCAGGACAACGCACACAGCGACTCCGGTACAGTACCTTTGGTCCCCTAGTAACAACCCCTAGAGCCCAGACCCAGACACAAGACATGCAAGACTGTGCTTTGGTTCCGGAACACTAGGCAGTTAATGTGCAGTGTGATGGTTATGCATTAAAGGAAAAAAGGGCAGAAGTGTTCTAAGTGTGAAGATTCATTTTCAGTGATTGCAGTTATGTGAATTGCAGAACCCCCATCCCGGAGCGTCATTCGTCCTGTTGATCTGCGAGCTGATCCTGGTACTGTTTGGCTAAGCTAACGCAGGGTAGCTGTATGCTGAGATGCGCCTAACCCGTAGCGCAGGCAGGAGCGCAGGCGGTGAACTAACACATCATGCAGACCTGGAGGCTGTGCGCTGAAGCTGGCAGATAAGCTTGCGGGCACTCTGAGCTAACAGAGCGCTGGTCATTCCAATCCCTGTAGGCTATACCCCCAGCAGGCTTCATAGCACTGGGATCAACTCTTGTTTGGGTTATTTAGCAGGGCAAAGGCACAAGAGAATCTCTGATTGCGCTTTCACCTTGTTGCCCGCAGACCGCATTTTCACACGTCCACCCGACCGGCATTAAAAAACGCAGATGGGGTTGCAGCAATGGAGACAGGAGGGGCATGGTTACCGCTCGCAAAGAATCCACACAGGGTTCAGTTAGGCATGCGTCACCGTTAGGGTCGGTAATGATTTACAGCGAAACGGCCACACCTACGCTCCAGCTTTGCGTCGTGCTGCTTCGCCCGCCGGACTTCCCACGAGGTTTTAGCATCACTGTCAAAAGATACGACCCAGCCACTGCAAGCTGCAGTTGAGGAAGCCCACGGAAAGAGTCTCAAGAGACGCATTTGAATGTCGACGCTAATAGATTCCTCGCTCTCTCCCCCCCTGTGTTAACCCTCCATTTTCAACCAGGCACTGATTGCAGGCCTCATAAATTTCCGTAGTGGGTCTGCAGGAAGTGAGAGGCTGCTTGGTAGCGCCCGTTCTACGCACCGCTATCTACTTAAGGAAGATGTCAGGGATTCCATTATGTACTTTCCCCAAGAGGCCCGTTAGCCTCGGAGAAGAGATCCGAAAGCCACTCTGTCAAAGAGCGGGTGGGAACATATGAGGTACAGCACAGAGGAACCGCTGAAGAGTCACCAGCTCAGCTCAGCTCAGCTCAGCTCATGTAGTGCAGTGGTTCACCCCGAGGTCTTTCCCAAGCTAGAGTGATGTACTGTACTGTAGGGAGCATAAGACGCATAGCAGGGGTATGTTGTGCTCTGAAGTCAGATTAGCTGTATGTTGAGCCGAAAGCCATGTACTTGTTCAGCGGTTGTGTCTGACCGGTTTGCTTTGAACTTCCAAATTAGAATTTCTTTTAGTGCAAACATTTCAAATTGTTTGCTTTTAAAGTGTAAACAACAAAAAGAAAGTTGATCAAGAAGGCGCTCGCCTCTGCCGAGACAAATTTTCTGCACGTGGCTATATCCACAACGTACCACTAATATAGTTTTGAATACACACACACACACACGATCATAAATGCTTTCTTGGTGGACCCTCTGGATGACTTGGGCACACGTGTCTCAGGGTAGGGGGAAGAGATGGCGGAGCTAATCTTTCCTGCTTGCTTACTTACACTTCTTTTGCTCGTAAACTTAAAGCATGTCTTCTCTTACAAGCATGGCTCCCTCCTCCTCCTCTTCATCCTCCTCTTCTTCTTCTTCGAGCCTGGATTCCGACACCCCTCTCTCTACTCTAACTCATTTTCTTTATTCCTCCTCCGTAACAGATGAATAAAAACAAAAAAACGCTCCAGTTCAACAACAAAAGTTCAGTACCGGTGTTCTTGTTAGGCTGGCCAACATTGCAGGGGTTAATCCTAGCTATACGTCACATACACCCATAGTCCTCGCTCTGAGAAGCTTTTGTAAATCTCCATCCATTCCCAAGGTCCTCAGTGAGACTTTTCAGTATGCAGCCGCCACATTGAGGAGTTCACCGCCCCCCCACACACACCCAAGGCTGTAGATGAGACAGGGTGAAGTACCGCCAGGTTTCCCTCAGCTCCGATGGGGTGCGGAGAACCTCCCAGGGTCAGGCTAATGAACTTGGGAGAGTGATTAGGTTATTGATCGTCCGCACACGCAGCAGGAGTGCTCTGTCTCCTTCAGGCCCTGCTATTGGCATTGCTGACTACTAACGGTGAAGATGTTCCTTGCTAATTGACCTTTTTTCTCCCTCCCCTTCCCCGTCTATGAGCTTTCTGTTGATCTAAGTGTTAATTAATCAATTAAAACGACTGCATGTTGCTAATGATCTGTCTCCCTGTTTAATTGGTTTGGTTCTTCTCTTGTTTGTGTGTTTTTGATTTTGAACTTGCTTTTCTCTCTGTGTTTTTTTTTTCTCTCCCTGATAACCTTTCCTCCCTCCTTCCTTCCTTCCTTCCTTCCTCCTTCTCTCTATCCCCTTTCCCTTCCTGATCCTCTCCCTTCCTTTTCTATTTGTTATCATACCCACCGTTCTCATCGTTCTAATGATTCTAATACTTAATAACCCCACTGAAATATTCCCCTTTGCCATTGTGAGACTGTCTCTCCTTCCTCCTCCTCTCACTTTACCCGTTTGGTCCGCTCCTCCCCTTCTGTATTCCCATCTTCTTTCGTTCCCTTCCTCCAACCCCTTCCTTTGCATTCTGTCTATACTCTCTCTCCCTGTCTCTTTGTCTCTCCACGCTCCCGTCCTCTCTTTTTAATCCACTCTGTTTTTCTTTTATATCCGCTTCCTCCCATTTATCCACACTCTTTTTTTTTTTTCTTTCTTTCTTCCCTCCCTCCCTCCCCCCTCTCTTCTTCTCCCCCTTCCTTTTCTCTCTCTCTTTCGGTCTCACTGCTGCATCCTCCCCCCTCCCCCTTCTCCTTCTCCTCCTCCCATCCTCTATCTTTTTTTTTTCTGGTCTTGCTCCTGGCTCTCTCCATCCCCATTCTCCATCCGTATCCTCATTTCATTCCCATCCCCCCCTCCTGTCTCTTCCTCCTCATCGCCACTCTTCCCTTGCGTGGCCCCCCCTTCCCCCTCCCCTTCCCCCTCTTCCTCCCCCTCCTCCTCCTCCTCCTCCTGCCTCCTCCTCCCTCTCTCTCCCAGAGGCCATGCCAGTGCGGGGCAGTGGTGGTGGCGTTGGCGGCGTTGGCGGTGGCAGTGTTGGCAGCGGGGGTGTAGGCGGCCTGCGGGGCCCTGGGCGCTCGGCCGGCGGCTCCCTCAGCATGCACTCACTGCTGCAGTCATACAGCAGCGCCCTGCGCAGGCCTCGCAGCCTGGGCCGCAGCCTCAGCTCCTATCTCAACCACGCCACGCGCCTCGGTACAGCAATCTCTCTCACACACACACACACACACACACACACGCACTCTACACACACACTCTACACTACAGTGCACCCACAAATGCACAGTGCACCAGGATAGGTTATGCGCCAGCGCATGGTGAGGGTCTGGTGGTGGTGATGGGTGTGGGTGTCAGAGGAGTGAGATGAAGAAATGGAGTGTGTGTGTCTGTGTGTGTGTGTGTGTGTGTGTTGTCTGTCTGTCTGTCTGTGTGTGTGTGTGTGTGTGTGTGTGTGTGTGTGTGTGTGTGCGCTACAGATATTGATAGGAGTTGTGTGCAAAACAGTGAATGCAAATGAATAAAGGAAGAGCGTGAATCCTTGTATTAGTGGATCCATGTGAGTATATACAGTGTGCCTGGGGGAAAAGACTTGGATACGTGGGTGGAATCCACAATACTGTGTCTCTGTGGAAAAAACATGTAGAGTTTGTGTTTGAAGTTGTGTTTGTGTTTATGTGTCATATTGTTTGTGTTTATGTGTGATATTGTGTCTACTACAAGTGTGTGTGTGCTTGTGTGTGTATGTGCGTGCCTAGCCTTTAGTTACCATGGTGTAATGTTTTGTGGAGTGATGTTTGTGTGTGAGTGAGGATTTGAGAAGCTAGCTCTTGCATGGCAGCGAGTTCCTGATTGAAAGGGATATTCTGGCTTATTTTGACCCATAGCCCTGTTCAAGTTCTGTCGTATGGAGAAAGAGAATTTGGTACAACATAGACCAAATTTACCAAAGAGCAGCCAACACTAGCACTAGTTTCCCTGCCCTTAACAACTAGCATTAGCTGCCATTACACTATTTCCAATTTGGTGTATTTGCTGTAGTCCAATTTTTCATTCTTTTTCCTAACAATATCACTAGTTTACCTCGAACAACAGGGCTTTAGGCTGTAATGTTGCCAAAAAAACATTTTACAAATACACATCCGCTAAAAGACGTACAATAGCAGAGAAGTATGCTAAACGTGACGGGGTAGCTAGCCTCTCAACCACCTCCTGACCTGTGGGAAATGGCCTACTGTCTGTTCTAGTACTCCATCCCAGAGTCACTTCCTCAGCCCTGTCGCAGCAGAAGCCTTAAAGTCAAGCCAGTAACCCAGATTTTACCGTGGCTAAATGGGGGTTTTAAAAAACTATGAAAAGGAAACATGATGTCTTTTTCTCGACATTGCCTCAGGTTGGATTTAGGAGACCTTTAATTGTGACTGCAGAATGTCGGGGTTAGTTTAAGTGGGAAGTTTCCCTCTGTGAGGTTTCCCTGGCCGTATGCGGCAGACTGGCACCTGATCGACTTACGGCTCCAGGGCAAGAGGATTAGTGACTCTGCAAGATGGGGCATCATGGCCACTGTGAGCTATAATTAGACTGCATGAGGTTGAGACTTTTTGTGTGTGTGTGTGTGTGTGTGTGTGTGTGTGTGCGTGTGTGTGTGTTTGTGTGTGTGTATGTGTGTGTGCCCACGAGCAGAAATCGTCCATGAGGACGTGAAGATGGGCTCGGATGGCGAGAGCGACCAAGCCTCGGCCACCTCTTCAGATGAGGTGCACAGTCCAGTGCGGGTCCGGCTCCGGGAGAAACCGGGCCGCAAAATCTCCAACGAGGTGCCCCTTCATTTAACTTTTATCATCCCTGTCGTCTGCTCTCCCTTTTTTCCCTTTCAAGTCAGTGTCTGTGTTAATAACCCATGACCCATTCAGTAACATGCAACACTCGAAAACTCTAAAGTGTTCAAAAAAAATCTGTACACTGTTCTCAGAAAAGATACTTCAGTAGATTTCCAGATACTTAAATGGACTCTAATAGAATTTGAATGCACTGTACAAACCCTTTAGTTTGCAGTAAGGCCACTCAAGTGGCTCAGATCATGTCTTACTCTGTCAAAGCCAATCAGCCTGTTCCCTCAGTAGCTTGGATGAAACCATAGAGATGAAGAGCATTCACAATTTTCATTAGAAACAGACTGTACCCTCTACATTTAATGTATTACACTCCCCCATCTGTCAGTCTATCTCCCTCTCTCTTCCTCCTTTCTTCTTCTTCTCCTTCTCCTTCTTTCTCTATGCCTTTCTCTTCCCTTCATCAGTCACGTACTGTTACCCCACATCTCTGTCTTTCATAGCTGCTCTTCTCCAGCAGTCTCTTTCTGTCTCCTTCTCTTACACACACACACACACACACACACACACACACACACACACACACAGTCACACACAGTCACACAGGCTGGCTGAGAACAGATGAAAGCAGACAGTTGGCTTCTCCTGGCTTGTGCTGTGCAGAGTCCTCACAGTCCTCATTGAGACAGACTTGGACTGCAGCTCTCCCCACCATTTCAGCTGCACAGATCTGTTGGCACTTGGCACCGCTTCACAGGCTTGTGCCAACTGCCAAGGCTGGAGGGTCGTTAAACGCGGGGGTGATTTGCAACAAGTAATGTGATGTTTTAACATTTTTGTTTGTTTGTGTGTGTGTGTTTTGAAGGACTTAAACAAGCGTCTGTCGTTGCCGGCGGACATCAGGCTTCCCGATGGCTACCTGGAGAAGTTCAGTCTAAACAGCCCGCTGTTTGACAAGCCCCTGAGCAGACGGCTCCGAAGAGTGTCTCTGGTACAGACCTCCCCTTCTGCACCCCGTTTATCTGGGCCTTGTGCTCATCTTCCCTCTGCATTTACCTCTCCCTCTCCCTCTCCCTCTCCCTCTCTCTCTCTCTCTCTCTCTCTCAATTCAATTCAATTCAATTCAAAGGTGCTTTATTGGCATGACAAGAGGATGTTTGCATTGCCAAAGCAATTATATGTGAACTTACATATAAACAGGTAAAGAACAGATAGATCAGTAGTACTTGAAGTAGTAGGATAGTAATAACAGTGGAAGTAACAATAATAATAATAATAAAATAATAACAGTAACAATAACAGGAACTATTGTTATCTCTCTTTCTGTCTTGACACACACACACACACACACACACACACACACACACACACACACACACACACACGCAAAGGTATGTATCAATGTATGCACGCATGTATATACCCACACAAACATATGCATACACACACACACACACACACACACACACACAAGCATTAATTCACAGATCAGATAGAGATATTAGCAAGAGATCAAACAATGTGGTTTGGTGTGTCACTGTCCCTCATTTTATGGCAGGCTGCAACGTATTTAGCAGCTAGTGGAGCTGTTGGTCCTTCTCCTAATAGGTAGGCTAATTTCTGAAGGTCTGGAAGGGAGTTGAAATTTGGAATATTGTCTGAAAATATTGATAAATAATTTGTTCTCAATTGTTCAAATTTAGGGCAGTATAGGAGAAAGTGCATCTCTGTCTCGACCTCACCAGTCGTACAGTGACCACAGAGTCGCTGCTCTCTTGGTAGCCATTCTTTTTTGTACCTGCCTTTTTCAATTGCAAGGCTATGGTCACTGATCCTATACTTGGTAAGAATCTGTCTCTGCTTTATATCTCTGACGGTGAAGAGATAGTCTGCCAATTCATAATTTCTTTTTAGTGTCAAATAACATTCTAATTTAGGTTGTGAATTTGTTTGGTTGTCCCAATGTTCCAGATATGTTTTTTGGCTCTGATTCATAATTTGTTTTACATTTATTTGATTTGGGAAAGCAGTGTTGGTCTGAGAGTGATGTGTTAGTGTGTTAGATGGGTTAGTTAACTTCAGAACCAACTGACTGAGGGGACTGGTTTCAGGGCTGAGCTCTTGGGTTTTGAATGCTTGGAATTTTATAGTGTCCTCAGCACTAAATTTGAGATGGATCCAGAATTTTAGGGATCTTTTTTGTATATGTAAAGCCAATGGGAATCTGCCTAATTCTGCCCTGCATGCATTTGTGGGTGTTTTTCTTTGGACTCTGAGGATATTCCGAATAAATTCTGCATGCAGGGATTCTATGGGATGCTTGTCCCACCTAGTGTAGTCAAGCTTACTGAGTGGACCCCAGATTTCACATCCATATAGTGCAATTGGCATGATAACACTGTCAAATATTTTACACCAGATTTTAATTGGAATTGGTATTTTATGAAAATTTCTTTTGATGGCATAGAGGGCTCTGCGGGCCTTTTCTTTTAGCGCATTCACTGCTGGGTCAAAGCTTCCAGAGGCACTGAGTTTCAGGCCTAAGTAGTCATAGTATAAGGAATGCTCTAGGGCGGTGTTTCCTAGAGTGAAAAGGTGTCTGGTTGCCTGAGATCTGGCTTTCTTTTGGAAGACTACAACTTTAGTTTTTCTAAATTAACTGTCAGGGCCCAGTTCTGACAGAAATCCTCCAGCAGATTTAGATGTTGCTGTAGCCCTTGTTCTGAGGGCGACAGCAAGACTAGGTCATCCGCATAGAGTAAGAATTTGACTTCCTTATTATTTAGGGTGAGGCCAGGAGCTGTAGATTGTTCCAGTGACACCGCTAACTCATTGATGTAAATATTGAATAGAGTAGGACTCAAACTACAGCCCTGCCTCACCCCACGCCCTTGAGTGAAGTATTCTGTTCTGTGGTTATCAATTTTTACAGCACATTGATTGTCCGAATAAAGAGATTTGATTATGTCATATATTTTACCCCCTACACCAGATTGTAAAATTTTATAAAATAATCCATCATGCCAAATACTATCAAATGCTTTTTTGAAATCGACAAAGCATGCAAATATTTTACTTTTAGTTTTTTGGAAAACATGTTTGTTGATTAGGGTGTGTAGGGTGTAAATATGGTCTGTAGTACGATGTTTTGGTAAGAATCCAATTTGACTTTTACTCAAGACATTGTGCTTGATAAGGAAGGCCTGTAGACGGGCGTTTAGAATACAGCAGAAAACCTTCCCCAGGTTACTGTTCACACAGATGCCTCGGTAGTTATTGGGGTCAAATTTGTCTCCACTCTTGTAGATTGGGGATATAAGCCCCCTATTCCAGACCTCAGGAAAGCAGCCAGCTTGAAGAACAAGGTTGAACAGTTTTAAAAGGACCTTTTGTAGCTCAGGGGTGCTGTTTTTTAGCATTTCCGTCCTGATGCTGTCAGGTCCACATGCTTTTTTAGCTTTTAATTTATGGAGTGTGTCTGTTAGTTCTTCAATTGTGATTTCATAGTCAAGGGGGTTTTGGTTGTCTTTTATAATTGTTTCAAGGGAATGTAGTTTTTGTTTAATGATTTGTTGGCCAATTGTGAGGTTAGATGGAGGTATTTTACTGTAGAGGTTTTCAAAGTACTTCCTCCATGTTTCTCCATCTTGTAGAGGTGTTTCCTGGTTTTGTTTTGGGTTGAGGTTATTCCATTTTTCCCAAAACTGATTTTCATTTATAGATGTTTCAATTTCTTTTAGGGTTTTATTGTAGTGGGCTGTCTTTTTCTTTTTAAGTAGATGTTTATATTCTTTAAGGTATTGACAATAGTTTTCTCTAATTTCCAGGTTATGTGGTTGGCGGTGTTTTTGGTTGGATATTTGTCTGAGATTTTTCCTCATAATTTCACACTCCTTGTCAAACCATTTTTCTTTATGGGTCTTGTTTTTAGGTTTGGAATTTCCTCTCAAAAGATTTGCTTTAAGGGCAATTTTATGATATATATCATTAATTTGCTTTACAGCCAATTCTACTTCTGGGTGAAGTGGTTCAAATTTGGTTAGTAGAAAGTTGTTAATAATATTAGTTATTTCAACAGAACTGGCAACATTGGTGAATTCAGACTCACTGTCAGATGTCCATTTATATGTCGGATTGAGTTTTAGAAGCTTTTGAGTATTTGTTAGTCCAATTTGTTTTGTTCTTTTCAAGTATGTATTTATCTGACAGTGGTCTGAGAATGGTAGCTGTGGCCGAACAGTGAATGCGTTTATGGAGTCGGGTTCCATGTCAGTAATTGTATAGTCGACTACACTAGACCCAAGAGCTGAGCAGTATGTGAACCGGCCTAAAGAGTCCCCTTTGATCCTACCATTAAGAAAGTATAGGCCTAAGCCTCGACAGAGATGCACTAACTCCCTTCCATTTTTGTTCATGACAGAGTCAGGGTTGTGTCTAGTTTTAATCTTAAGATTCTCTCTCTCTCTCTCTCTCTCTCTCTCTCTCTCTCTCTCTCTCTCTCTCTCTCTCTCTCTCTCTCTCTCTCTCTCTCTCTCTCTCTCTCTCTCTCTCTCTCTCTCTCTCTCTCTCTCTCTCTCTCTCTCTCTCTCTCTCTCTCTCTCTCTCTCTCTCTCTCTCTCTCTCTCTCTCTCTCTCTCTCTCCCCAACCACTGTCTCTACTTTTCCATCTCTGGTGTGGAAAAACTTCTGGCGTCTTCAAACTCTATATTTCATGTCCTCCATTTTTTCCTTTTGTCTTTGTTTTCCTCATCATCTTGTATCCCCCCCCCCCCCCA